>JAUCMT010000068.1:3246191-3269009 GCA_032357475.1 Enteromius thamalakanensis
GTCTGATGACGGCTCACTCAGGGCGGGTCTGAGGTAAGACACCAGTTCAGTCTGTGTGACACACTGCTGTCAATCAAATATTGTGGGCGGGGCCTCTGTCGGTGTGACACCACACTGATATGCATTTGAGAATGGCTTAATTTCATAAGGGGCAATTTATTTTAATTAAATTAAAAGACCAAGTCCAAACAGCTTGTAAAAGTGCATGGGGCACCGGATGACCCCGTTATTTAATAGCCTATTCAGTTAAACTAAAATTTATATTGTATTGTGTGGGGTTTTATTTTATATGCCTCTTAATTTTAGAGGCATATTGCAAATTCCCAGGGGAAGTAAAACCTTGCACCCTGCAAATTTGAATCTCTTTTCCTGATAAGTAAATGATCCAGTAAATGTTAGAAAGCATGTGTGTGAGTATATTTTTTCATTGTCCTGAAATCCTCTTTCTGGCACATTCCTGCTGCGATCGGAATGATTTGATAGTGCTTCAGTCCTGTGATACTCTCACCACATCTTGTATTGTTGTTTCTGTGGGAATTTTAAAACTGAAGAGTGTCAAAGTGTTAAATACTATATCTCAGTAGACCATAAATCATTCATAGGTTGGTTTCTCTGAAAAGTGTAAACACCAACTAGTACTATTAAAACATTGGTTTGTTTGGTTGATCTTCAGACTCAATCAATAGAGTAAATTTGAGGCAGTTTGCTTAACTTCTTTAAACAATAAATTGCAATAATCAGAAACTTTGCAAGTATATGTCAACTCATTCTACTAACCCTAAACCTAAACCCTAACAGTCTACTCTGAGAGTTAGTACACATGTAGTTGTGAATTAACAAATAAAGATAAATTAATTCAGAGTTACACTTTATCCTCACAAGCTACCGACCTTTGAAATGTACACATGATCTCAGCGGCTCTTTTATAACCGTAAGCTTGTGCAATATGTTTTGGTCTTTTCTCCTCTTGGTCACCCTACAGAGCATCTGAGTTCAACCTTCTAATCCTCACAGATTTCTCTGCTGGAGACAGAACAACCTACAGACTGCGTGCCAAATAATCTGTTATTTTTGTCACTTCGGTGATTCACTAAAAGGATGCACTCTTTCTTGGTTTATTGTCAGCACGGAAATGTCCCAAATCCGTGGAGTGACAGAGTGAGCTGACAGAAGTGCTCGCTGGAGATGCAGGTGTAAACAGGCGCACTCTGGATCAGTGCGTTTCTTCTGTATATTCAACAACCTCAGAGCCAGAAGTCATTTGATGTTTTTGTGATGAGAAATCAGCAGGTGAAGAAATGCTCCTCCTGTTTAGTGAAGAAACGAAAGCGCCTGGGAGTCTGAGCTGAGCTCAAAAGGTCACAAGAGCCGCCGGGGCTGCGGGTCGTGTTCCTTATGTTTTTATTAACAGACCGACTGCTGGAGGCCTTTCTGGCACTCTGTCCAGGGCACGACTGAATTAAAGTCACTCAATCCAAAGCAGACCAGAGGGGAATGTTTTTTGTGGAACTTGAAAAAAAAAACCTGAACATGGCGCAAGCAGCTACACGACAGCAAAAACAATAGCCCCACCTTCTTGCTTTGCATACACATTTGGGAGATGTGTGGAAATAAACCCACTCTGTGATGTAGAAAAGGGGGGCGTGTTTAAATGAGTGGGGGGTTGTAGTATATGACTGAATGAATGAATGAATAAAGATTTTTTAAATTTCGGATGATATTTTTGCAATCTTTCTGTTTTTTTTTTTTTAAATAAATGCAATCTTGATGAGGATACATGCATTCTATACATTATGACATGTACTCTGCACTTTGACAGTAAAGTTTCAATTATTCATGCTAATCTCTTTAGTTATTCAGAGGTGAATGTTACAGAATGGATTTGGCCTGCGGTTGAAATGTCAGTACTTGAGTGCACTGCTGAGTTTAGAGCTCTATTGGAAAAGTATGCATGCTTAACAGAGTTAAATCTTCAGTAATGTGATCACAGAGTAGATTGAATCATTACTTGCTCAATAACCTGAGATAATGCAACTAAAGCGCTAATACACCCCAGAATTACAATGCTGTCATCATCTAATCAGACTATTGTTGCTCCCAAATGACCTTATTTTATTTACATGGAATAGAAAGGCTGCTCATCCCAATGGCATGAGTACTTATACTGACTTAAGACATATTACACACACATTTACACTACACTGTGCAGGTCAGGTGGCAATTTGTAAGATCGGATCTGACAAATAACAAAGGCATTCAACCTATGTGAAGCCAAAAAAGTCTCTCTGAAGAACAAATCTTGTCTGTATCTCTGAAAAAATGACTTAGTATGCTACACTTTCCTGTAGCTCTTGAAAAATCTTCCTGGCATTTGACAGGGGATCTGTAACCTTTGAGTAAATCCAGCCCTCCTCCATCTCAATGTTGAGTGTACAGTAACTTTTTTTTTCTTTTCTTTTTTTTGCAAAGAGAGCTTGTAAAGAACACACACACATATAATATATATATGTGTGTATGTTTATGTGGTTTATGAGGACAAAATTTTGAGGACATTTTTTTAGTGTCCCTGTAAATCAAAAGGCATATAAAACATACTAAATTGTCCTTTTTAAAAATCTAAAGAGTTTGCTATAAGGGGTTTAGGTGTAGGGTCAATGTAGGGCAATAGCACATACAGTCTGTACAGTATAAAAACCATTACGCCTATGTCCCCATAAATCACAAAAACCAACATGTGGCTGGTGTGTGTGTTTAATACTCCACTGTTCAAAGGTATTTACACTGTTTTATATATATATATATATATAAACACTCATGGCCAGCAACAATACTCAAGTAGGCTGTGGCGATGCAACAATGATCAATTAGTACTAAAGGGGTCCAAAGTGTGCCAAGAAAATGTCCCCCACACCTTTACACCACCACTACCAGCCTGAACCGTTGATACAAGGCAGGATGGATCCATGCTTTCATGTTGTTGACGCCAAATTCTGACTCTACCATTCGAATGAGGCACCAGAAATCTTCTATTGTCCAATTTCGGTGAGCCTGTGTGATTGTAGCCTCAGTTTCCTGTTCTTAGCTGACAAGACTGGCACCCGGTGTGGTCTTCTGCTGCTGTAGCCCATCTGCCTCAAGGTTCGACGTGTTGTGCGTTCAGAGATGCTCTTCTGCATACCTTCTGCATACCAAACGAGTGGTTATTTAAGTTACTGTTTTCTTTCTATCAGCTCGAACCACTCTGGCCATTCTCCTTTGACCTCTGGCCTCAGAACTGCCGCTCACTGGATGTTTTCCATTTTTCGGACCGTTCTCTGTAAACATTAGATGACAATCCAAGAAGATCAACAGTTTCTGAAATAGCCCGACTGGCACCAACAACCATGCCACGTTCAAAGTCATTTAAATCACCTTTCTTCCCCATTCTGAACTGCAGAGCTTCGTCTCGATTCTTCGATTCATGTTCATTTTCTTTTTCAAAGAATGTTTTTAAATGTGTCAATGAACTTTGGTCCAAAAATGAATAAACCACTGCTGTGGAGTTGTTCTACTGACATGTTATATATGAACATCTTACTATTAATATGCCATTTTCTTCTGAAGAACCGACACATCATACACTAAAGTACCTCTCTACTTAACAAATTAATTACCATTAATACAATATACTTCCACTCTCTCACTCTTCCCATCTGTTCTCCATGCACTTCTTTTATGCACATTTTATGCATCCATATTTTACTTGATTGTGTGCATAATTTGTGCAAGTCTGTTTAATGAGGCTAATGGCAGCTATGTTAAATATTGATGGCTTGGGCTAAATAGAGCCATAAGCGAAGCCTCTGCACATTTGCACATACTTACATTAGTTAAAAGTATAAAAATACTGAATAATCAATGTTCTCTTTATCATATAGCATTCATTCAAGGCATTAGTAAACACATCAGCACAATTATCACTCAGAACTTTTTGTGTTTTGTGTAACAGTGAGTCACTTTGATTTGTCATAATATTTAATAATATAATGGCTGATTTTAAACATGCATATTTTTAATAAAGTGATGTATCCAAGGTTTTACAAACACACAAGCCTAAAAAACCTCCAGCTCATGGGTCAGTGTGAAAAGCAATACTGTGTAAAGCATCCGCAGGCAGACGTAAATCCCAGACAATCACTGCAAAGACTGTTAATGGATTCTTGCAGACGAATGACAGTTCAACCCATCTATCACACGTAGCGACGCTGTCTGGCGTCAAGCTTTTTGTACTTTTCTTGATATCTTTAAAACTTTGTATTGGAGCATTTTTTAAATCATGACCAAATAGGAGGTTTTTAGAAAATTTTACCTGTTCTTGTCTACACAATGAGAGTCATTGGGGTCCAAAACAAACAAACTGTCATCACATGGACAAAAACACTTGTAGCAGTCCATATGCTCAGTTTTGATTTTCATATCGATGACTCGTGACAGCACAGGAAAGCAGATTCATGGGGCTTTTAATGGTGTTTCCTCTGTCCTCTAAAACCCACATTCATGTCATGCCTTCAGACTGTATTGAGACAATGCATGTTGTCAGGGAGTTGACAGGGCTGTCGATGTGGATTACGGTGTTGTTAGTACTATTTTAGGTAGGTGTTCTGAGGTTAAGGCCAACCAGCCAGTTACAATATTCCTCCAGTCTGCTAATTTCACAGTAACAAATGCATACATTTGTTTTTATGCCATGGTGAGAACTTTACATTGACTTCTATTGCTTTAACCCCTACTTTTAAAAGTAATCTTTAAAGTGGTGTTTAGCATTTTACAATTTCATTGAGATATTATTTGTATTTTAACTGCTGGCTGCTCTCAACAGTGTAGGTGATTTAAGGTTTTACTTTGCCATTTTTGTCCTTCCAGTGTTGGCAAAACCCAAGCCACATAAACACATGGCTTGTCTCTATAAGCGAGTTCACTCACCTGGTAAATTGGTTGTTGTTCAGGTGCAGTGACTGAAACTCTTAGGATGACTTCAAAGTCTTTATTCCTGTGAACAGCTTTATAAATTACCTGAGTCTAATCTTTGGAGACAATGATCTACAAAGTTCAGATCCATTGAAATGTTTTGAATCGATGCAGAAAAACATTTATTTTGAGATGCTAGTAAATAAAGAATTGACTAATACAAGGTTTCTGCTTGAGTAACATGAATGGTGTTTGCTTGAGCAAAACTTGCTGCTCTAGTGCCAGGGTGGGCGATTTAGCATGTTGCCACATTGTTCTTGGGCTCACTGGTTAAAAAAGTTAAGAGTCCTCCACCAAGTCTCTATGATATTCATAGATTTAAAAAAAAAAAATCATCACCATTTAGAAATGTACAATCATCTCTTATCAACAACCTACATGATTTGAGGCATCATACTTGTTTTATAGCACAATCGTTCCAGGACGAGTTTAATACTTAACCCCATTATTTTTACAACAGAAATCGACGTTGTAATCCGCCTCCACACCTGCCTTAGCCTGAGCTTTGTTTTCAAGTTAAAGCAGTTGTGTAGGCGTATTACTGTGTTGACTTCTATTGTAAATACGTTCACAAATAATGCTCAAGCAAACAAAAGCAATTAATCATATGAACATTCATTTCCATTTTTTTGTGTTTTCTGGGCAAGACATGCTTTTCATAGCTGAAGTTGTTTCAGCATGAAGCAATCATGCATGCGTCTGCTTGTCCACTACATAGTCAGATGTCTCAAAAGATGCAGCATGATATACAGTAGAAGAATGAATGAAGATTATAAATCAATCTCTATTCCAATACCTAGCTTTCTGCCTACATAGGACGCATTTCACTCATGAAGCACAAAGCTTCTCCAAAAGTAGAATACCTTGTTTTTTTTTCCTTTTGGCCAAATGTTTGCCTATGAGACCATGGGAACACTTTTGAAGAGTTAAACTAACGGGTAGTAAAAAAAAAAAAGTACATAAATGTGGTCCCAGTATAGAACCTTGTGGGGCACCACTTTTGTAAAATTTGCAGAGGTTAAAGTAATATGAATAATTCTTACTGAGAACGTTCTTTTTATGAAAAACTGATATACAACACACTGATCAGTAAGAATCGCATAATCAGTTTTATCCAAAGCTGTACTAAGATCTTATTAAAATCGGACCCACACAGCTACTAGAATCATTTTTGACTAAAATAGTCATTGAAATATAAATATATATATATATATATATATAGCATAAACTGTATAATATCAACATTAAGGTGACCATATGTCCCTTTTCAGTCCTTTTAAAAATGTACTACTGTATTTCACTCAATATTTAATTGATATCAAAAGATTGTGACAAATAGATTTGCTACCTATGCAGACTTTTCTAAATCAGTTGCTTGTAGGATGCTGCCTTTGTAGACAGCTCAGTTGGTTTTGGACCAAAGCCAGTTAGTCTCGTCTGGGGCATATCAGTCTTGGTGTTGATAGAAATGACATGGAAGAGTAGATGGAGTCAGCGGTAGTCCGTGAGTATTGCTGCTGACACAAGCAGAGAAGTAGTGACGTTAATCTAAACCTCGATGAAGTGACAGCATGTGGGGTGCGATGTGACAGGGGTGTGTGTAACCGGCACTCAGACATTTCCTACCGCGTTTCTCACTGGCGTACAACTGTGCCAATATGCTGGTTCATGACACCATATCTCTGAGCCCTCTGTGAGCTTCTAATCAGATCATAGGCCCTTAACTGTCATGTCTCAGTGGGAAAGAGGAACTGCACTTGTTCTCTTACACCAGTTAGAAGTGTATTGTGAGACAGCGTTTCAGGGTCACGCTGTCTAACTAGCGATTATGTCTGCTTGCTAGTATACTTATTAAACTACAATATTTAATTATACATGTACAATGTTTACGTAATGTTAAAGACATTGCATCTGCATTTGAATGGAAAAGTACATTTTTGTTTAGAACCATAATTGTGTCTTTTTACTTGTATTTATGAGTTTTTTATTTCACAGCTCAGACTTTTTGACTCTTTCGAAACTAATATCTACTGCATATAATACCAAAAATGTTGTATTGTGAGATACTCCTAAAATAAAAGGAAACATCAGCTTGAGATATTCACAAGGTTGCTGGCTGAGTGCCAGCCTCATTTCTCTGGGAAAGAGGTATCAGTGCAGCTGTAAAACGTATGCGTATTTGTCCATGTATAAATGTCAGATCTCAGTACATTTGACTTCTGCTATGGTATTAAACATTCCACTAATGAATTTGTTCCGGTTCGGGTTACTAAATCCAGATCACACAGAAATGGCATGGATGTAATTACACACGTGCGTCTATCCACTGTCACTGGGCTCTTCAGAGCGCAGACCTTTATTGTGCGCTTTAGTCAGAGAGGTTTGTTTTCTCTTTCGTGATAATCAGTGTTCTCATTTTGCGAAATGCCAGAATAAAATAGAGCCTTTAAATACAAAAGAGTCAATGGTTGTTTTGTGGCACTTGTAAATTATGAGTGAATGCTCGATGCCATGCCAGTTTTCCGCTTAAGAGACAATTATAGTCACCTCTGTAATTACATTCTCTATTGAATTTAAATAGTATTGAACAATGAAAACTGCTGGAAATAAAGTGGGTGAATTAATGAACATAAACTTTCCTGACCCACTGGCTGAATTTTAATTTGCTTAAGCAGCTCGTAAAAAAATGGATTGATGGATTTGTTGCTTCACATGTCAAACGACTGAGTTGCTAACAGCTAAATGTTTTTGAACAGCTAAATTAACATTTTCCCCTCAAATTATACATAATATTAATCGCATATTTAAGATTTGCATTTGTTTCTGGGTCTATGTAAGTACTGGTACTTCTAAATGGGTTGAGGCTGGCATTTAGTACATTTAAAGTTAAAGGATTTGATGAACATATACTATGTGTGAAGGGCATTCCCTCCATATCTCATTTTTGACCAAGATGGCTTTTAGAGGCTTTTGCATCTGAACTCTTTAAATATTATATTATACTTTAACAAAAAATGAAAATTCTGTCTAATTATGTTCATGAGGGTTCATGTGTTCCAAACCTGTAAGAGCTTTGTGCATCTTTTTACATTTGCCTTAAGTTCAACTGTCCCAATACTAAAAGTGCTGTCCTTTTTATTTGATAAAACATGTAGCCTACTGGGTGGGTTGAAAACAGCTAAAAATTAAAGGAAAGGAGGAGATATGTGGCCAAGTATGGTTTCCATACTAGGAATTTGTGTGCACTTGGAACCCATCCAAGTGCACACACACAGCAGTGAAGTGAACAACCACGCACACACACACCGTGAACACACACCCGGAGCAGTGGGCAGAAATTGCTGTGATCCTGGGGAGCAGTTGGGGGAACGATGCCTAGCATATTTTTTAATTTAAATTTTTTATTTTCATTTCATTTGCAAAAAACAGATAACTAAAAAAATGGCATTCCAGTTAATCTCAATCTAACTGCACTTGGGTTATTTTGATCAGGTAAAAAAAAAGACACTAGCTAACTAACACAATAAAAACATGATATCATAATAAAAAAGCATGATTTAAAAAAACAAATATATATATAAATTAATTAAAGTTTTTTTTATTGCACGTTCCAAGAAATATTAGTCAAACTGCAGAACTCCAACAGCAATTTTTTTGTCAAAAGCAGATAACTCCTTATTTAATGTTTTAAAGTTTTTTTGCAAGTTTCTCTGAAAAAGTTTCAGCTTTTATTTCCTTATGCCCTGAAGAAGCTTTTATAGGTTCACGAAGTTCGTCGAAATCATCCATCCTCGATCACTTTTAGTCTGCTTTGATGAAAATCCTCTCAGTTTAGCACATCTTTTCAAAGGGAAAGTAGCTTTGTCACCTGACCTGAATACAGCGCTCTGATTCGCTAAAATTGACTTATATGCTTCTGTTTAAAAAAAGGGGTGCTTGCAGTAAAAAGGTCGAAGAGTGGGCCACACATGCCTAATTAATCATTCTGATGGAGTTCTGCTGGACGACAAGAACATTAGATTTAAGCTGATGGGCCGTATAATGCTTTTCTGTGATCTATTGGAGGTTTTAGTATGCGGAGAGCATGGTGTGAGGTGGCCAGCATGATGGGGGAAAAAAATAAATAAATAAAAAAAAATAAATAAATACATCTATTTGCTGAAAATATTAAAATATTGAACATGGCAAACACAATTTTATTTAGGTAAAAATTACCTCTAGTGAAATGACTATTCATCCCTCAAGTTTTATAACATAGTTTGTGAGTTTAAGACAGGCATTTGGCTTTCTCCAAACGTAAGGTCATCTGAAAGATTGAAATAAAGTAAATTATGACTCAGCAGAGTTTGCTTTTGTGATTCTTAAACAAGATTACGGTATTCCTCTTTGTACTTGTGTCCAGGAGATGGATGGAAGTGATTTCTAAATCAAGTAGCCCAGTTCCAAAGCTGGCAAGATCTTAACATTCAGATCTGGGAGAGAGATAGTCCAGCTAGTCCAGTTCTCTCATTCAGTTTTATAAATGTACCATTTAAAGTAAACAGATGAAAAACGAAAACACCACACGAGTGTGAACTGAACATGAGATGGAAACAAATCATGATCGCTGGTCATCCAGAGAGAAGTAAAAAAGGAAATAAAAAATTGTGACAGCAAGTCTGACTGCAGGCATCAACAGTGAGGTTTATTCTTGAGGCTCACCAGCCTGTATAGTTTGCTCGCCCTGCAAACATTTTCACTGATCCAACCACAAAAACAAACAAGAATCTCTATGTAAAATAAATACATTTTTTTTAACCTTTAAAGATAATTTATAGTAGGCTATGCACTAGAAAACAACCAGGCTTCTGAAACCTTCCTCACACAGATAATCTATCATCTGTGAATTGATTCAGAAAACCGAATGTGACTTGAGAAAAACTTTGCAACTACATGTCAACTAAACAGTCAACAAATGAAAGGGATGTAGTTGCAAATTAATAAGAGTTCATTGACATGTTGTTGCACAGTTGCTTCAAAATCTTTTATCACAGTAGAAGCAATTGTCTACCTCCATAACGATATATATCTCAATTTGTATCTGAAAATGCATAAATAAAAATTCAAGCACAAAGAAACTGTTTCATTTAATGTAATTTTATTATTGCAGGAATACTTTAAGTAAAAAAACACTATACTGTTTACTGTACGTTTAACAGGTACTAACATAGTGCCTGACAGTATACCAGTTTCCCGGGACATTCTAAAATGCTTCTTGTAAAAATGAATGAATGAATGAATGACAGATAAAGCCCATATATTTAAAAGATAAAGTGAATAATATCATGTTAAGCTGTTTCCTTATAATAGCTATGGGGGTGAACACTTAACAAGATATTATTAACTTTATAAACTGAATAAGAGCTTGCTCTTTTGACAGTGGCAAGTCTTTATTATTATTAAAGAAAATTGGCCAGAAGTCTGGTCATTGTTGTTAAGGTACATTAAGCCACGTTAAGCTGTTTCCTTATAATGGACTTCTATAGGGGAGAAAACACTTAACGTGATATTATTCACTTTATCTGTCGAATATGGGCTCATTCTTTTGACAGTAGTTAGTGATTATTACAAGGAAGGTTTGGCAGAAATTTGGGCTTCCCTCGTCAGTTTTTAGATGTGTTAAGCCACATTAAGCAATTTTAAGGTTAAGTGTTTTAGAATGTCCCGTTTCCACCGCTTGCTAAAACAGTGCTCTTGCATCACGTTGCATCACCCAAACCAATTCCACATCACACGCGATGCACCTTTTTTCTTCACAATCTCCTTGTTGTTGGTTTCGTCACATGTAAGCGAACTCACCTCTGCTGCACCGAGGGGTGTGCGTGCGCTGGGAAAACAAGGGCTCGCACGTGCGCGGCAGTACCAGACACTCCCTGAGGTTTGTCCAAGAAGTCGCCAGATTTGTCGCTAGTCGCTTTTTTGGAAAAATGTCACCAAGGGGGTCTGAAAAGTCGCTAAATCTAGCGACAAAATCAATAAGTTGGCAACACTGTTTCTTCCATTGTCGAAGTGAATGTGTATTGCGTGGTTACATAACGTGCAACGTCACATGATCTCAACCGCGATTAAGACGATAGACCAAAATCTCTATCGGTTGACACATTTCTACCAGTTAACCGCCCACCCCTACTTATAGTTAGTGAATGTCTAAAGTGGACTACCAAACCACTTACCTAATTTTCTTGAAGTTAAACAGTGACATTGACTCTGGAGATATGCAATAAATAATTAAAAAAATATTTGTCTTTCTACTTTTAAATATTTTTTTTTTCTTTAAACAATTAGTGAAATTTACTAGCAATTTCTATGTGAGAATAGCTTTACTTTTTTGTGAAATTTCATTGTAAAGCATAGTACAATGAGGATTTTTATTTATTTTATTTTTTTTGTTGTGAGTGAGACCGTGTTGAAATGAATCAACATTTTACTTTCAGTGATGATTAAAATGATCTTAATTGAGGAAATTGTTCCAAAACACTCATGCATGCACATGTTAAGGTTACATGGTGATAAATTATTTTTAAATACTCTCCAGTCATTTTTTAAATTGAATCTGTTTCGGAGCAACCAGATTATTAGTCTTGTATTCTCCACAACAAGCTGAATGAATTTAACTTACCTGTCCCAGCATGCCCAGAGACTGGAACAGAATGGAATTTGAAACGTTTTAGCCAAAAATGTTTCCATGGTAAAGGTGTTTTTTGCAGAAACGTTTCAGATTTCGTTCTGTTCTCCGACTACGGCTGAAGTAGGGATGGGATGTGGATCGATAAGCAGGTGAGTAACTGTTACTGCACTTTGGGATGCCAACACACGGATGCCTAGCTTTCTTTCTGCTTAATTCATAGGCACCAGTTAACTTGAAACAGAACCTGCATGTATGCAACAATTTGGATCATGCGTTATTGGATTACCAAGACACATCGCCAAATTCCTTTTACATTTGCGTCATAATGAATCACAAGTTGTGGTAGAAATGTCACAGAAATGACTGAGAAGTGTGAAACCCGATCTCACGGCAATTCGTACATATTTTTTGAGGTGGCTAACTCATACAAATTCACACGACATCACTCATACGAATTTCTGAAAATAGATCAATCCAGAATGGAAAACTTTCAGCTGTTGGTTTGTGTGTATGGTAGAATATTATGCACAGTTAAACTGAGCTTGTTGCAGTCCATTCTGTGGCTGCATCCTACAAGTTGTCTTGCCTGTGATGTGAAAGAGAAATTCTGTCATAATCATACTCATGTTGTTCCAAAACTATAACTTTTTTTTTTTTTTTCTATGGAACTGTATCAATTCTTTTTTTATATCCATACAATGGAAATCATATTCATCAGAACCGCAGAAACAAAAAAGTCATTTAGGTTTAGAACAGCATGAGGGTGATTAAATGATGATTTTTTTATATGTAGCCTATGTAGGTCTCTTTCTAGGATTCAGTCTGCATCTCTTCCATCTTATACCGTCATGTTCCGTTTTAACATATCTCTCTATACCATGTGAGTAATTGAGCTGGATGTGTTGTAAGGGTTAGTGTATCTTGTCCGCTGCTATATCTGCTTAACCACGCAAGCCAGAGCTCGGAGCAAAGACCGTGACAGTCTGTGACCTTCCTTTGCCCAGGAGCTTCTGCAGAAAAGTGTGATAATGAGTGTGCTGTTTTTACACTGTAGATCAGTAGTGCAGGTCTTAATTGCACGGCAAACATTCTTTGTTCCTGTGTGCTATACTGATTGCTCACATTCAGCAAATGAGTTTAGAGAGCCAATGAGGCTCACACTGCTTGCATTATTACTCAACATGATGTTTGCAGCTTTAATCAATGGAAAAAAACAACAACGTGGGGGCGTTCCAGTTCTTGTTTTTGGGAGCGGGGTGGGGAATGTGACCAAAATATAGTCTTGTTACGAGGTATTTTATATTATGCTGACTGTATGCATTTCCAAAAATCTGCCAAAAAAGTTTCATGAATTTTGGGACTTTGAAGCCCAAGTCAAGTGAGTGGAACTGACTGTCATAAATGTACTGGATCACTGTTGCAGTTATAGAAAAACTAGGACACATTTACACATTTACATTACAGAAAAAAACATTAATAATCCCCCCAACCTCCCTCAAATAATTGGTGTCTGAGCTGCATGAAGCTGCATTATTTTTAAGGTGTCCTTGTTACAGTTTAGTTAAAAATGTAAGTATGAGTAATATTTAGTAACTATATTTGCTATCTATATGGTTAAGAATTTGGCTTATTTAATTTTGCATAATTTATTGTTAGTAAGTAAATGTGACGCGCAACAAGAACACTTTAAGTTTCTTATACCCCTAGATTTCAAAAGGTAGTGTATAAATATAGATTTCTGCTTTGTGAGATATTTTTAAAATAGCAACTGGAACATACAATAACATAAAAGACCATTTCAACCATGTATAGCAGCAATTGCATGATACATATATTATCCTAGCGTTCAGCTTTTATTTCAGTTGCTGTTTGTTATGGTGTTGAACCCTTTGACTCTTTCCGTCTGTGCTGTAGGCTGCGTGGTGATAGCTGAAGCCTTCCTATGAGGTGAGCGTATCGGTGTGGACCCCCGGCTCCTCTCGCAGCGCCAGCAGCAGCAGGACTAAGGGATGTCACAAGTATTCCTCTTTCTGACCCTGCTCAGTTTCTCCTCCTGCATTCAGGTCAGATCACAATCCCTTTCCTCTCTTTTTTCTGTCACTCTCTCTTACGCTGAACAGATGACTGTGAAAAAATCTGCAGTTGCTCATGTTTGTTACTACTGTACATGCCTCTCAAAACTAAAAAAGAAAAAGCACTGCCCGTACTGCTTTATATAATACTTACTGTTACCAATATCAGCTAAAGCTAAAAATGAATTATCTAGACAAATGGCGCTCTGTAACTCCATAAAAACGTGGGCCATGGCTCGTATAATCAGGACTGCCTTGATTTTATCTGGACATCTGCTCACCCTACTGTCTCCCTAACAGAAGCTTGACTAGGCCCTGCTTTATGTTCTTTATATTTAGCATACTTTTATAACAAGTGTTTTATTAATGTACTTTAAAAGAATATACTTTGAATGTGAGCAAAATTTTGTAATTTGGTTTTTATGGTTTTATTGAGCTTTATTGACTTACTTTAGCAAGACTGAAGTACATCTTAAAATGTAATTTCATAATTCTGTAGTCTTTAAAATATGGTTGAAGTGTGCTGATGAATGTACTTCAAACTAAAAATCAAGTAAAAAGTCAAACTTGTTTATCACCGATTTTTTTGTACGTATATCATCTATTTAAATATACCATCAAGCACTTTACATGTTTTTAGTCAAATTAACATCATCACATTAAGTGTACTAATAAAGACAGCGAATGCCTACTGATATAAAATAAACTTGAGAGTAAAATGTCTACTTTGGTATTTGTACAGTAAGTGCACCTTTTAAAAATGTGTTAAGAAAATCATAAAATTATCTGTGTGTCTATGCATATATACGTACAGTATGTTTGTGTGTGAAAATAAAACCTACAATCTACACAAGCACACACATGCACATATATTAGTACTTAATTCAGCCTTACTACTGTAATTGTCTCTTGCAGGTGTCATCTGCTGCATCCCTTAAGAATTTGATGGCAAGATGGATGATGTACCGAGATGAATGTTTTCGAAATATTAGCAGAGAACCACCGATGACAGGTGAGTTGTTCGCCATCCTTCCACAAGTAATGGCTGGAGTCGCAGTCACAGTCGTGTGTGAGCTCAGCAGGGATCTTTCATAGACCCTGTCGACAGCCATGATGAAAGCACAAAGTCCTGTTAAGGGATGTATGTTGGAAAACACTGCTGAGACCTCTGATTAGGGTCAGGTCACATACTGATCCTGTCCAGCACTGCAAACAGAGCAAAGGAGACTATGCCATTAATGGTTGTTTTGCAGGTCTTGTATGCAACAGAACATTTGATAGGTATGCCTGCTGGCCTGATGCACTGCCCAATACTACAGTGAGTGTGGCCTGCCCCTGGTACCTGCCCTGGCACAAGGAAGGTAAGACTGCTGCTCATATAACTTTAACACTGATAACATTTTCTAGACTGATTTGTTTTCACTTTTGTTTGTACATACACTGCCACCGTTATTCACATCACATAAAGTAGATTTCAGTTTCTTAATGCAAAATACAATTAATTCTTTTTTTTATTTTTCATTTGAAAAAATGTAAAATATTAGCTGGGCATATTATGAAATGTTTATGAGAACAAGTAAATTCAGATCCATAATTGTGTGAAAAAAAATGCGTGGCTGCACATTAAATAGCTTAACTAATTTTACACCATATGATATATATTCTCTAATAAACATATATGATGCTCTCTTATGCATCCTGTGTGAACAAACAATCTGTGTATGTGTGTCAGTCGGACATGGGTTCGTGTATCTGGAGTGTGATGCCGAAGGACAGTATAGCAAACACAGGAATGCCAGTGAATGTCTGTCACGTGACCCCACACAAATCAACATGGTACGTGAGAAAATCCACAACTCTTTTGAGGCTGTGTTACATTAAATATCTGTTAAATCTTAAATATTTTATGTTCATTTTTGCACTACGAAAGGTTAGAATACGCTTTAGGACAACTTTTGAAATCTGAAAAGAAATTGCCTGGAACGTCGAAAATATAAACGTGTTTGTCGTCTGTGCAATCTGAAATCTTTCAGGACTGGCTCTGACTTGCAGCAGCTAATGTCAATCTGCCAAAACCTTCATGTAGTGCATTCAGACTTAATGTAGAGTTTGTTTTTTGCACAATTGTTTATTTTAAAATTATTTCTTTGTTTAATAAAGTCTCTGTTTTATGGTGTGACAGTTATTCAGATGTAATTTGACCAGCAAAAAAAAATAAAAATCACAGACCGTATTTGTCTCTCACAATCTCATGTTTTATCCACTTTGCATTCAATATAGTGTTCAGCCATGCCTTCATGTCATTGTCTGAGCAGATGTATTTGTATGTCTGTGTGCAGCAACAGTATGGACGCATCCTCAGTCAGTTCCGGACCATGTACACTATTGGATATTCCCTGTCTCTTGCGGCGCTGGTGCTGGCATTGGGCATCCTGGTGGCCTTTAGGTGACATTCAAGCCAACCTCCCTCTGGTTACATTATAAATTGAAAACGTGTTTAGCGTCAGATTTTGGATCATTGGTTGACAGTTGTTAAGGAGTTGGACTGTTTGTTTGAACGTTGTAATGCCTTTATTAATTGTGCTCTGATTCCCGCAGGAAGCTGCACTGCATGAGAAACAACATCCACATGAACTTGTTTGCCTCCTTCATCCTGCGAGCCTCTTCTATTCTCATCAAAGATGCCATGTTGGAAAGGCCTGATGACTTCCATGTTGGTCAGGACATCACCACTGAACTGGAGGTGGAGTCACTGGTTAAAAACGAGGTCCAATAATCTGCTGTCTTTCTTTGTTATTGTTATTAAAGGATGTTAGTATACTGCTATTCCAAAGTTGGGGGGGCAGTAAAATTGCTTTAAGTTTTTAAAAGACATCAAAATGCTCACCAAAACTGAATTTTTTTTAAATAGTGAAAACTGTAATATTGTGAAGTATTTTATATATATGTATATATATACTGTATATATATATCTCATAATATTACGACTTCTTGTTTAGACTTTATTCTTGTAGTTTCGACTTTATTCTCTTTAGTATTATCGACTTTATTCTCGTAGTATTTCGACTTTAATCTTATGATATTACGACATTATTCTCGTAGTATTCTGACTTTAATCTCATAATATTACAACATTATTCTCGTAGTATTCCGACTTTATTCTCGTAGTATTCTGACTTTAATCTTGTTAATATTACAACTTTATTCTCGTAGTATTTCGACTTTAATCTCGTAATATTATGACTTTAATCTCGTAATATTATGACTTTACTGTAATCTCGTAGTTTCAACTTTATTCTCGTAGTATTTAGACTTTAATCTAGTAATATAACGACTTTTTTCTTGTAGTATTCGACTTTACTCTCGTAATATTATGACTTTATTCTCGTAGTATTTTGACTTTAATCTTGTAATATTACAACATTATTCTTGTAGTATTTCGAATTTATTTTCTTTAGCATTTGGACTTTAATCTCGTAATATTACGACTTTATTCTCGTAGTATTTTGACTTTAATCTCGTAGTTTCAACTTTATTCTCATAGTATTTCGACTTTAATCTCGTAATATTATGACTTTATTCTTGTAGTATTCGACTTTACTCTCGTAATATTTTGACTTTAATCTCGTAATATTACAACATTATTCTTGTACTATTTCGAATTTATTTTCTTTAGCATTTGGACTTTAATCTCGTAATATTCCGACTTTATTCTTGTAGTATTTGACTTTAATCTCGTAATATTATGACTTTGTTCTTGTAGCATTTCGACTTTAATCTCGTAAAAATTATGACTTTATTCTCATAGTATTTCAACTTTAATCTCGTAATATTACGACGTTAATCTCGTAGATTAAATTTTATTCTGGTTAGTATTTCGACTTTAATCTCTTAATATTATGATTTTATTCTTGTAGTATTTCGACTTTATTCTCGTAGTTTCCACTTTAATCTTGTAATATTATGACTCGTAGTATTTCGACTTTATCTCGTAATATTATGACTTTATTCTCATAGTATTTCGACTTTAATCTCATAATAGTACGACTTTATTCTTGTAGTATTTCAACTTTAATCTCGTAATATTACAACTTTAATCTCGCAGTTTTAGATTTTTTTGTGGCACTAAAATGGCATCGTAAAAAACAGATATAAACTAAGATCAGCGCTGAACATGTTTTAATTTATGATGAATATTTTGGTAAATAATGTCAATATTTTGCTTGTTTATTTATGTAGTATATGATCTAATTACATTTTCTCCAATAACTTTAAGTTATTAAGTAAGTAATTTGATAACCAAACAATTGCTTTTACATTATTCTTGAACCTTTTCATGCTAAGAGGCTGCCCATAAACCTTACAGTATGTTGTAAGTAACCAGAAATGTTCCAGCTTTCAGTGACCCAAAAACAACGTTTGCGTTTCAGACGGCGGTCGGCTGCAGGGTTGCGATGGTGATGATGCAGTACAGTATTCTGGCCAACAACTACTGGCTGCTGGTGGAAGGCATCTACCTGCACAGCCTTCTGGTCGTCACAGTTCTAACTGAGAGGAATTACTTCGGCATATACCAGTCTATAGGCTGGGGTGAGAGGCTTGGGGCTTTTATGTCATGAACTCATTAACAGCATTTAAGAGCTTCCTCATACATAACATGTCCAAACAGAGCATGGCAGATGGTTTATGCCTCTTTTTCCCTCAGGTGCCCCTCTGATATTCGTGTTGCCGTGGGTGATTGTGAAGTACCTGTACGAGAATGAAGAGTAAGTTCTGGAGCCACGTGGGATGAGTGTGTTTGCGACTGATGAAAGCCAGCACTCATCTAAACAGGGTTTTTTTCCAGCTGGAGAGTTGGCTGATTTCAGCGCTCTGTCACTGTAGCTTTTGTTTTATAACAAATCAAATACGTACATTGTGGACACAAGCTTCCCAGATACTATGTCAAAAGCTTTGAGGCAGATTTCTAGGCAGATTTCAGTTGCTGTATGATAAATATATCTGCAGCATCTACTCCAGTCTACATATCGCATTGTGCGTTATAAAATCTTATAAATCTTTCACTCAGTCACTGTTATTGTTGGAATGGGTTTCAAGATGTAAATTTATTTTAATGACCCTTTGGGAGTGCTGAGGTTACATATTTATTAGTATCTATTTCATCCATATTTCAAAACCTGCTGTGCACAAGTCCCAAAAGTAAGTCTGCTATACATCAGATGAATCGAAATCTGAATTTTTAATCATTAAAAAAAAGCTTTTTTTATAGTTCATGGGAATGAATTGAACATGCTTATCATACAGTTGCAATGTTCTCAAACTTAGGACACAAAACTAAATATATATATACATATACTGTATATATATATATATATATATATATAGAAAGAGAGAGAGAGTGAGAGAGAGAGAGACTCTTAAGTTGTCTACTAAGTGTATTAAATATAAATTTTAACTAGGGCTGTCAAATGATTAATTTTTTTAAATAAAATTAATCAGGATTTTTAGTGGATTAATCATGATTAATCACTATTTGCAACTACATCTGAATCCTAACCATTTTTTTCCCTGAAATGCATACCAAGAGATAAATAGCAGGACACAGATATATAATTTTTATAATGTGTTTATAGTGTGTTTATTAACACTGCCAAATAATGGTGGTGTAAATCAAGCTGAAACATACTACACACCATAATATTTGTCTTTGCAATGAGAAGAATCTTTTACCTTTACGCCGGTTTCACACTGCACGCTTAAGCAGCGTGTATGCAGAGCAGGCGACTGTCTATATTACAGTTTACACAAACTTGAGCACAGTTTTTAATATGTGTAAAAGACAAAAATAGCAGAGACTGTTAGGAAAAAAGATGTCTGACCCTTCTCACATTTTGTATAAGAAATACTACATTTTGCCATGCAACAGAAGGCTTGCATGCGGATGCTAGATTATATAGGTTATTCTATCCCAAACTAACGCGCGCAGCACTTCTGCGCCGCCTTGAACAAAGCATTCACAAAGCCGCTGTCAGCAAGACTCACTGTGACACTTTTGCCGAATTGCGGCAACCATGTCGCATGCACTGTCAGTTCCAATGGTTGTTGTTTTTCCCCTACTTACGTGCAACAGACAGGAACTGTTCTTTACAAACCTCCACAAAATGACGCTCCTCGGTTTTTAATATAGTGAGCGTAAAATACATCAGTTCCCATGTGTAACTGAAGCAATCTGCCATTACTATGAGGTAATTGTTGTCCCACTTTCCTGACAAATAATTCGTCACACTGCGCATGCGTGAAATGTGTTAAAAAACGTAACGAAATTAGCTACAAAAATATTTAACGTCGTTAACGCGTTATTTTTGACAGTCCTAATTTTAACGTAATTGCAACTGATCCTGAAAACATTACATTCAATTTACACTTTAAAGGGATGGTTCACCTAAAAAAATTCTAACTTATATAAGTTTCTTTCTTCTGTTGACACAAATGAAGATATTTTTTAAAAATGGTGCTAACCAAAAATTTCATTTTTATTTTATTCATACTATCAAAGTTAAATGGCTGCTGTTTGGTCACCAGCATTCTTAAAAAATACATTATTTTTTGTTGAACAATGAAACAAACTCATACAGGGTTGCAACAACTTAAAGATTAGTAAATAATGTAACATTTTTGGGGTGAACTATACCTTTAAGTGTATTATATAATACATTATTTCTCAAAAGCAATTAGCTTCTTTTTTTCTATAGCAGTTTTTTATAGCTTAGGAGCAGGCACAGAGACTGACATAAATCACGTGGTTTGTATATCTGTGGCCGTGCTTTAATGTGTCATAGCCTAGTAGGGGTTTAAGGACAGGTTTATACTATCCCACACTTATCACCCAGTCCCTACAGCTGAACAGATCCTGAGCAGGATCTGAGCAGATTAATCTGATCATCCTGAGCAGATTAAAACATTTCTTCCTGTTGATAAGCTGCACATTATCCCCATTCAGACAGCATGTCATCTGTCGCTCCAAATACAGAGATACAGCATTTTTATTGCGCTGGTTCTCTATATGCATGGAAATACTACAATAGTCAAAATGCAAAATGTGTGTGCTACAAAATAGCAAACTTGATTTGACCTTCCATTTCTAGTTTGATGAATGAACCAGAAGTAATATCAGCCACAAATTTTTAACATCTAGTTCTTTATGCATTATTTAACCAAACTGCCAAAAGACATTTCATACACAAAATTTGAGTTAAAAAAAAAATGAAATAAAAATGTGTAACTGTTTTGACATTAAGAAGATGACTGGATGTCCTTGATGTACTGAATTGAAACAAATATGCATGAAATGATGTAACAAATTAGCATAGCACTACACAGTGAATGTAGAGTAAGCTAATATTCCTTTTTGAGCATTATTCTGAACACTACTACACTATTCTCCTAATTCATCATCTTCTACATTGGTGTTAAATATCTTGTTATTCTGGTTATACATGGTATTTACAAGTGCCCTTGTTACTTTTACTTCCTCAACAGTGTCACGATCAATTCCTACAAATTTGTACGATCCCACTCGTATGATTTTTTTCGATTTATCTAAACCCCAGTGATGGGTAGGTTTAGGGGCGGAGTTAGGTATAGGTACATTCGTACAAATTCGTATGACCTCACTCATTCAAATTCATACGTTTTTTTGCTAAACCTATTTGCTATTTATTTTACAAGTTGCCTATTCATATTAATGACCTAATGAGCCACATCGTAAAAAATTTATGAATTACCGTGAGATCGGGCTCACTTACTATAGTAATAATAGTAAATTATGCCCAATTTCAAGCAACTGACCTTAAACCAAGCCTCAATGATTAACCCTATAGTAAGGACATGTTGTTATTTAATACTTAGTGCATATAGTGCGTACTCTTATGCATATTGAACCTATATTAACCATGTAAAGCTTAAAATATACAATAGTCACAAAACATTAAAACAAATTTTGCAAAAATTTTAAATAAAATTTATAAAAATGTGATTTGTTTTAATTAATACATTCGAAAACAGCAAGTTTTTATGGCTCATGTGGTATTATATATAGATAATATGGAGCTAAAAAGAATCATCTCAGTTTTATTCAGCGACCCAAACTGAGAAAAATTGGCTGCAGATATTTATATGGTCAAAAAGTAAGATGAAATTCTAATGTAAATCAATGAGATCTTTACAGGAGACTACTTGCAAAAAATCACACTATATCTGACATAGATTAATATGATGATATTTAAATGTAATGTTTTATTAACAAAGTTGTGTTTTTTTGTATTAATTAAAAAAAAGTGAATAATCAAGTAAACCTGTGTTGCTTCAGTAAACTTTGTTTAACTGCATTATGTCTGTACTGAGTGTATTTAATAAACATAAGTTGGCCACATATTTACTCATTTACAGTGATGTATTTGTATCTTGTTGATCAGATGCTGGGTGCAGAATATTAACATGGAGTACTGGTGGATTATTCGTTCACCCATCCTGCTGGCCGTGTTGGTGAGTGAGAGTCTCGCTCCTCGATCCCTCTTCAGTCTTTTGTTGTACTTTTCTGCCTGAGTGTCTCATTCAGAGCACTGCTAATGACACTTTACCTTCTGCGATGCCACTTTACCTCCACTCGCGAATCAACATGAATTCAAAATAGCTTTTTAGCCTTGATTATAGGATACTGGTGACGGGAGAGGGAATGGGTTCAGGAATGCTGATATCACAATTTTTCAATGAATCAATCAATCAGTCAATTTCCCATCAGACTAGGCCATCATATAATATCATATGACAGAAACAAATTTTGCTTTTAATGTCTTAGTAAATGTTAAAATTAACAATACGTAAGGAATAATTGACGACGGGCCGAGGTGGTGATGCGGTCACGACGCGAAGCGGATATATTCCACTTATACCACGGTTGCCACACCTCAAGACATCAATCAGATGATATATTTCGAGGGATTCGTCCGGTTTTTCTACTTATATCGCTATTGTGAGTAGGATTATTTCTTCCGCATCTCATCCAACGACTCT
>JAUCMT010000068.1:3275655-3287535 GCA_032357475.1 Enteromius thamalakanensis
GCTCCTCTCAGCGTCTCGCTTAACAGAACAGACTCAGAGGGAGGGGTGTGCACGCCAAGAAAACAAGGTCTCGCGCTGACACAGCAGTACCAGAGACTCACTGAGGTTTGTCCAAGAAGTCTCTAGATTTGTTGCTAGTCGCTTTTAGGGAAAAATTTTGTCAAGGGTGTCTGAATAGTCGCTAAATATAGAGAAAAAGTCGCTAAGTTGGCAACACTGATCTGTAGCCACAACAGACCGCAAATGATGGGCACGCTTGGGCTGATGGGAATCGTTGTTCCTGCTACCTCCTGTTTGCTCCATTCACCTGAGCAAACATTTCTCAGAAGACCTTTCATTTTATTGAGTCATGCGACCACGGTATTATTGAAAAAAATTTGATATTGCGGTACGACAGTATCTACAATACCTTTACATCCCTAGTGTTTACCTATTCTGCATTATCAACCTCGCCTGCTCTTGGACTACCGTTCTAGCCTCACCCCCCCTTGACACTGGATCCGTTAGTCTGACCCACGCTTCATATCTGGATTGTTCTCTTGCCTTTGCCTATGACGTCACTGTTTGCCATTGATCGACCCCTGCTTGCCTGTACCGTGAGTGTCTTAATAAATTGTTGCAGATGGATCCGCACGCCTCCTCCCGTCGTCTCTATCGTGACTCCATGTCCCTTATTTATGGCAAAAATCTGACAGTAATTCCGTCACAGATCATTTCATCATTGTCATGACTACTCACATAATTTCTTCAACAATGCATTATACAATTGTTGACTAGTTGTACATTTTAGAGGAAATGCAGCCCTAGATATTTCAGAAGCAACTTTTTTAATTGTTTATCTGTGTTTCAGGGGCTGTTGGTAGCCATTTTATATTGCTTCGTCAACAAGGAGGTAAGATGAGTTTGATTTTATTACTGTACACAAACGATGGCTCCATCTTCACATGGCTGTTTCCTGAGCAATCTTCTTGATTTGTCAGGTTCAGTCTGAGATTCTGAAAAAATGGAGACGTTGGAAGCTTGGGCGGGACATAGAGGAGGAGTACCGTCACACCTACAGCCAGTCCCTTCAGATGAAGAGTGGCAGCATCATGGTCCCTCCTTCCAACCTCTCGCGACTGCCTGATATCGCTACCACTACCTCCCGGCTCGGCAGTCCTGAGGAGAAGCAGATGCTGGTGTCCAACAGCCAGAATGGTATGGGTACTGGATTGCAGTTCACCTCCACACCACAAGATAGTTCCACCTGCAGTTCGATAACAGAGGACATAGTGATGGTGGACAGAGGCAAGGTTTGTAGCGTTCAAGAGGACAATATCTAGAGCAACCTGTGAGCTCCAGATGTCTCGAAGAAGAAGACCTTTAGCCCAACCACCCTCGCTTCTTCTGGCTGAGGGCCCTGAAGCAAGGAGCAGGAGAATGTGTGTGTTTGAGTGTGTGAGTTTGTGAGAGGACTGTCCTCTCTGATGGACATATGATGGCCCCCTGTTCATCATGTTACATGGTGTTCAGTTGACACTGTCAGACAGAATTAGTGGGTAGCAGAAGGTGGACACATGTTAAGAAAGATTTGCACAAATGTACATGCTAATAAACCTTAATGATGAAGAACAGAGTCTTACCTCTAGTCTTACATAGCTGTCCGTGATATTGACGATTAAGTAGAGAAAACCAACTGGGACTGCAGGGTCCAAGAGGAGCCATCGCAAGCAAAGATCTACAACCAGCACCTCTGGAGCGGAAGATTAAGAAACATATACTCTTAACCAAACCGGGTAATGCATTCCAGAGTGCATAAGCTTCATTTGAACTGAACCCTTATGTCCCTGTAGAAAGACCAACTTGGACCTGAATTTCCTTACAGGTTTATGCTTATACGGTGCCGATGGACCAGCAAAGCCAAAAATGGGTGAAGCTGATTAATCATGGACATTCTGCTGGTGAAGTAAGCGAAGAAGCCTTGTGGTGACACCAACACACCAGCATTCTTTATTGCATATATTTTGGAACCAATTGACGCTTTTGGGTACATGTAA
This sequence comes from Enteromius thamalakanensis, assembly GCA_032357475.1. Classification (NCBI taxonomy): domain Eukaryota; kingdom Metazoa; phylum Chordata; class Actinopteri; order Cypriniformes; family Cyprinidae; genus Enteromius; species Enteromius thamalakanensis. The sequence continues at coordinate 3,277,692 of JAUCMT010000068.1, forward strand.
CACGTAAAGCTGTTTTTGTGTAGCTTCATTAAAACCATCATTGTCTTTGTTAGAAATTAATTGACAAGCTAAAGTATAGATATAGACTGATCAAGTATTGACAGGTATTGCCCGTGTGCCTTTTTCTGTAGGTCATAGACCCTGATATAAAAAAAAAACCACAAAGATCCACCTTGCAAAGTAAGTGAAGTACAAATCAGTCACCCAAGAATTGCTTAAAGCAGATTCTATATAGCGAACAGGAAAGCAAACATTAGACACTATTAATCATATGATTTACACCCTTCAAGGAAATATGCTTGGTATGCTCAAGCATGCAAAATACAACCATATGTGAATTGCTTCAAAGGTTCTGGGTCTATGCCTTAATGGAGTAGCATGAGAGATCTGATTCCCAAGTGACACTGATCAGAGCAGATGACTCTCCACCAGACATGTTGATATGTTCAGTATTAGTTAGCAACTGCTTCTCTTCTCGCATACTTCTTATCTCCCAATAGACATTGAAATCCTTTTTCATAGAGCTTTGAAAGATGTTCAGGAAGTGTGGGAGGAACTGCAGGGACGAGAGCCAGAAAGCGAAAATTTAGAACAAATTAAAACCTTAGACATCGATCAAAATGGTTCCTCACTCAGAGGATGTTTGTCATGTTTAGTTCGAAATATGATATGCTATAAAAATAAAAAAAAATACACTACCGCAAGACATTGAAATGAGATTGCGGCAAAGTGTAGAGGGGAAGTATGCAATTTCTGCGACATTAGCGCTGCAAAATCTTGATTGTTGAGCTGTGACAATAACAGAGAGATTGGGGTGGGACTTTATTGCTTGAACCAAATGATTAAGGTTTGTCTGGTTAATGTTAGCAGTTAATCCTGGCGCTAGATCTTACATGTTGACCTTACACATCAAGCAGCTGCATTTAAGTTGAATGAGAATGCTAACAGATGGGATTTCTCAGTTATTGAAATAAGCTCGCTCTGAACATTTGGAAACCTTGAGAGTCTTCAGTTCATTTTTTAAATTTATTGTCACTAATGACGTATAAATGACTTACTTCACCTTTAATGACAATGAGCAGCTGATGCCCCATATTGTGGCATTTGTGTGCATTATGATGCACATTTATATTTTCTTTAGATCATCATCCAACACATGATGATAATGACAATGATTTTAGCTGATAACTATGTGGGGCAATTTGCACAATTTTAATTTATAATTGTTAAATATGTAGATATCGGAAAATGCCTGTTGAGATTTGTAATGACTTTGTTTTGTGATGTCTGTTGTTTTGCACATGGTGTGTATTTTGTGCTTGTGTGTGCTTTGTGGAGAGTGAGAGAAACCTTTAGATCCTGGTTTAGTGCTCAGTTAACTAAAAAGAGAAATTACTGGCATTTTCCGACCAATTTTGCCTTTTAAGTGAGAGATAATTCGGTCCTTCTGTGGTAAAGGTGAGATGAGTGGCTGATTTATAATAACTGCAGATGAAAGACTCTTTAGTGCTTACAAAGTGCTAAACGTTGGACTTTTTTCAAAAAGGGAAATACTTCATCGCCACAAGGGATCAAAGACCATGAACTTATTTGTCTGAGGTTGTCTGCCAAAACAAAACATCCTGTTGAATATTTCAAACAGATTTTCAGAAACTGGCATCATGTAATGTTATCCAAGCATAACAGTAATCGTGTCTGCCTTCTATTTCCATGTGAGTGTTAGGCCTCTGTTTCTTGCAGCCGAACTAGAGTAATGCCAAATTCTTCAGTGAGGGAGGCAAAGCGTCTGTTATGCTCATCTCTCTGCATTTAAACTTCAGAACCACTTGGAATATCTAGGAATGAACTTGCCAAGAGCGTCCCAGGAGAACCCGAGCCATGGTTTGGAAGCAGGAGAGCTGAATCTGTGTAACAGAACATGCATTTGATGGACTGAACCAATTATTTTTAAGTATATGAATGGTAATGATATTGCATCAAAGTATGATATTTTGAAACAGTCAAAATGTATATTAATGAATATATTGGAATAGCTTACTCAAACATTCAAAATTTGTCATTCATTTATAATTGTTTCATCCCTGTATTTTTTTTCTATCGACACAAAACGACAGACAAAAAATTTAAGTTGTTGTGATCATCTTCCATTTTGCTACAGCTTTTGAATCTCATTTGCCATTTCCAAATAGGTTGTGTTGCATTTGGTCACATGACGCATGGAAATCAATCATGTCTGATTGTCATAAAAATAGGTTTAAACTTTGATTTGTTTCTCACCTAAAGCTATTTTATGGCTTTAGAAAACTTGAGTTTAGTTTATATCAACGCATTTCTGGTGCTTGGCCATACAAATCATCTAATTTTCTTATATAGATGTCTGATATGATATCTCTGTTGAATTGTCATGAATTGAAAGAATTTTCCATTTTGAGTGAACTGTTCCTTAAAAACTTGCTACTACTTCACGTAATTTTTGTTTCGAAAATGTCATAAAAAATCCAGTTTGCCCCTAAAATCTCTTTTTTTTCCTTCTTTGGTTGAATGTATTGAAATGTATTGAATATCTCTTGGTAAGAATTCCTCAAATTTTTATTCTTATTTTTATTCTTATTTTAATTTATCACAGTGTTGGTGTTTTACAATACACCTCAGCTAGAGTACGTTGCAAATGACTGATGCAAAATAATAAATCTAGAGCACTCCCATTCTAATCAAATACAGTGTCTAAGGAAACAGAAACTCGTTGTAATGGGTGTGTTCTAGTTTTGTGTTGTGTAGTTGGCTTGCTGTGCAGAAGTGCTGCTGGTTTGGTTGACCAGATATGACAGAGAAGGCCTGCCATGCTATAGATTAAAATATGTGCTTGTGTAATGTTTTTGATTTATTATGGTATCAAGATGGTGACTAAATAAATTTGAGTTTAAATATATATAAATAATAAATATATATAATGTGGTTTGTCTTCAACAATTGCTATGAATTATACAATGTCATTCATACACTTTCATACGATCTGTTTACACTTCACCGATTAGGGGTGGAACTCCATACTTTTTTTCTTGTTTCTATGTACAAAATCACATAAAACTTCATAAAATATATATATATTTTCTCATGAAATCAGGTTGGTTTATATTGTGAATTTTGGCTTAAACCCTTGGATAGATTGACTTGACTAGACTAAAACTATTTGAAAGTTAGTTTGAAATTAACATACCTTAACTTAACAGCTACCTTAAAGGGATCGTTCACCCCAAAAAATTACCCTCAGGGCATCCAAGATGTACGGGACTTGCAGTAGAACACAAGCAACAAAAAAAACTAAAAAAAAAAGAAAAGAAAATCAATTGCAGTCAATGGGAATCACTGGAAAAATAAAATAAAATAAACCCTGTGCCTCATGATGACCTGCTGACACTCCGAATTGACCTATTGCCCCCTCCCTCAAACACAGATAAGCCAGTGGTATTCGAATATCAGTTGCACGGAGAGTGGAAGTCAGACATCTGTAGGTTTCACCTCCATAGGGAATCTGTTACGAATGAGTCCAGGAGAAATGGCGAGTTTAAGTCCAATAGATATAATAAAGTCTCATGGTCAGAGTAGCATAGGCCTGTCGCGATAGTCGATAAATCAATTAATCGCACGATAAAAAAAATGACCTCGATAATTTTTCCGATCGCGATAATTTCATTTGCATACTTGTTTGTTATCCGCGACTGAATGACAACTCTTGTTTCCTTAGCGTAGGAGAAGCGAACCCTCTTGTCAGTTGCATTGTCTTTTGTGTGGGGAGGCGACGATTGTCAGTCACATGGACTTTGTGTGGGAAGGCAGAAGTGCTTGAGGCAACTCCAAAGACGAGATGCAGGTTGTGAGATGGAATCGTTTTCAAAGCCAAACGCGACAGCTGCCGTGTGGGAGCACTTTGGATTCAAACCGAATGACTGCGGTGAACCACTTAATCTGAGCGAGCCGGTATGTCGCATTTGTTGTAAAACAGTATCGATTAAAACCGGTAACACAACAAACATGCACATGCACCTAAAACACAATCATCCATTGCAGTTTTCCCAGATGGGAAAAAAGCGTCTATAGTCTAAAAATAAACGTTTTTGAATTTTGAAAGGCGTATGTGCGTTATTATGCCATTATCATTATTCTAGATAAAAATGGTCTCAGAACGACAATATTATCGTTTATCGCGAAATTTTCTTGGACAATTTATCGTCCAGCAAAATTTGTTATCGTGACAGGCCTAGAGTAGCAACAATCAAACGCCGGAAGACAGAGATAGTGGAGACACAGGCAAAACAGTCAAAGGGGAAGAAGCAGAGGGGTAGTCCAGGTCCAGGCAGAAGTCAACAGTGGGTAATCCAAAAGGCAGAATAACTAGATACAACGAACACGAAAGAAAAGTAACAACTAACGACGAACCGTGACAGCATCTGACATAGAACGGCTTTTATACTGGGGGATATTCGAGTGAAAGTGCACTGGACTATGCACTATGGTTTTTAACATAAAAGTCCGGGTTAGAACTTACAGAAAACAGTACATGAATTCATAATAAAAGTCCCGGAGTGAGAAACAGGGAAACACACACAACAGAAGTCCTGGGCGCTGGAGTGCCCTACAGTGGGATGGATGGGCACATCCAGCTGAACGTTAAAGAATCATTGGAACGCCCAAATCTTGCATCGATTTTATGGGGTTTTGCTTCAAAAAAAGGAAAAAATTATGTGTCTGGGGTACTTGTGTCTTGGATTCCAGGTAATAGGAATATCATTTATTTTATTCAATTTCCTGAATCTGAACAAAATGTCCTTATTTACCTGAAGTATTTACCTCAATCCAAATAAAGACAAAAACGTTAATTTTCTGGTTGTCGTACACTTATTAAGTTACTATTTTTATTTGATCATGCAGAACGTTAATGTTAGTGAGTTCATGCTAATAAACAAACCTAAAAAGTGGACTGTTCTAGCATCTTGTACAATGTAGGTCACAAACAAAAACTACTGTAAGATCTACACTGTCTCTTCATATTAAACTGGTTTAGTTTACATTAATTTAATCATACCGTGTGATACATGAACAGTCTTGATTCAGGATTAGATCCTGGAATGGAATGGAATGGAATATTTAATTGAAGTTTTAATTGAAAATTGTGCAAAAACATCTTTGGACTAGGTTTTCACACTTCAGCTGTCATTGTAAGACAGTAAGCAACTCTGTATCTTTGTCCGAGGAAGCAACAGTAACTAGGGGGGGGGGGTCAGAGATTACCTACTGTATAGGTCAACTGAGAGTGTAGACCTTGTAGTGTCAATGGTTCATTTGAGAGATAGGTGGCAGAAATGCATTGATACTGCAACAGTTTTGTTTGTGTTCTTATCTTGGATGCCCTGGGGGTAAGCAGATAAACATCACATTTTCATTTTTGGGTGAACTATCCTTTTAATACTTTTAAGACAACTATTTACTATCAATAAGCAGCAAATTAGAAGTTTGTTGAGGAAACTAGAAAATATAGCACACCGTGTTCTATTATTCTGAGTACAGCAAGTGTTGTAAAGCTGCCTAAACAAATCCTGTGTTTACACTGGACTGGATTGTTAAGTGGACATGAATCCCTTCGGTGCATTAGCGCTTCTTTTTTCTAATCGGTTTATTAATCTCTATCCTCTTTAAGGCTTTAGGCCAAGCTTCTGTCCCGCCTTTAACAAAACAAATCTGTTGGTTTCACCACAGATTTCTCACCTCTGTGACTTTAATACCTTGTCCCCCCTGTTAAAGATTGCTGTGCAGAGGAAAGAAGCACAGTGTGGAAAAACAAATGCGTAGGTGTTGATGCTGGAATAAGACCTGATAAGGGCATTGTTATCTCATGCTGCTTTTAAATGCTAGCATAAATCATCTTTTATCATATCACCACATTGGTCTGCCACTATCAGAGCCACTGAAATGCTTAAAACGCATAGTCATCTGGTGTGGTCAGGGGGATCTTGTTTCATAACCGTCTAGTTAATAGTATTTGCTGTGTTTTCAACCACATTGTTTGTTTGCTTCCATCCTGGCAACTGCACTGCTATTCTAGAGTGCTGTAATTCAAATGAGGTGGTCCATTATCAACCCCTTCTGTCCACTGGGCCCTACATCATTTCCACACCATTCATTAAGCTCTATTAGACTTTGTGGGCACTTGGAACACAATTGCAGTCACTTATGTACTATATCCTTATATGTACATTACCTTGTGTCACAAATGCGTTCAAAATGTCATTACATTCATAACAGATTTATCACATCACTTCAAATAAAAAAAGCATGGAAGAACATGAATAAGACTCACGATATTGATTTATTTTATTTGTTTCAGCATTCATAATACTAGTACACTACATTGGCTTATTAGCATTTGTAAAGACATGAAAAGACACAAAAACATGCTGTAGGCTCATTGGAAAAACAGGCATCTGTATCTGCATATCCGCTAAATTTAAAAATAAAGTACCATTCACTAGTTTTTTTTTTCCACTGAAATAAACACTAAATAGTAAAACACCAGCAACTTTTATTCCTTTTTTATGCAAATAATGATTTTAGGTGTAGATTATAAATTAACAAAAACTTATTTTCTCAATGTTGCTTGCGCAATGCTATGACGTTTACTAGTTTATTAGTGCATCACAAAACCAGCTCCATATGCATGTTCTAGCATGGTAAACTTGCTTAACCTGGTAAAACTCTGCACTGGGTATGAATTGTAAAATATGGGTCAACATAAAAGAGCTCAAATTTTGTTAGCTATCTTATAATCAATTGCAGTGTACAAAACAATCATCAAAATGAGTCGACAAGGGTGACAGAAAAAAATATTTGTCCATATAATATTCATTCGAGTTTGAATAATTTATTAGCTGACCAAATTCAAAACTTCCACAATGAAAAGACTATTCCTAGCAATAGCACTGACTTCAGTTGCCTAGATGAGCCTGTGTTATTAGATTTTTCTAGTTGCAATCGAGACATAGCATACTCCTGAATGTCTCGACTGACCGATGTAGTGTAGTAATTATGCAGTGTAATGATTAGATTTAAATCACAACCTCAGTTGTGCATTACTTTCTAATATTTCAATGGCCTTACTGAAGTATTCTTACGTGAATAAGTATTGCAGTATTTCAAGAGACACGATTTAGAACTGGATAAATGAACTTGAAAGGGAATATGTGATGTTCGCACGTTATGCACGCAAGTAATTTGTGCTAGATTAACTAAGCTTTGAATTAGCTTTTGTTTACATCTGTACCTGCTAATAAAAATAGAACAAATACGTCCAGCCGTGACCTCCATCAAATAATACTGGAAAAGGCAGCGTGAAGTGCAATTTCCGTCCCTTATTTCTTTATGCTCATGACGTACAGACATAATTGTCAAAAGTCATAATGACAATGATAGAGGGGCAATTTTGTATCTGCTATAAATATTGCTCATAATGGGACCATTGCTTCCTCTCAGGTTGTTATCAGTTCCATTAGAGCTTAATGGACTCATTCATGATGGAATTATGGGGCACTTCTTACACATGAAGCTCTTAAACCTCTTTTTCTGAGTTAAACTGGCTTACCTTGACTCATGTTGATAAAGCAAGTGGGTGAGTTTGTTCTGTTGTGTTGGTTTATCGTTAATCGTAAATTGGCCTGATATTCAGTCTCTGGAGAAACATCAGTGAGAAGTAATAACGTAAGTGGTGTGTTGAATGCATTTTTGGTCATTACCACAGTTAGCTTGTACAATGACTGAATAACTAATTTCTCATCACTACTCGAATGAGCGATCGAGCATGCATAATGAATGATTGGATAGGCCTCACCTTGATCTTCTAATCTAAAGTGATCAGATTTACCCAAAGCAATACACTCAAAAAACATTTAAAAAAGTGTTCCAGTTTTAGGTATTAGGTTCTCTGACCTGGATTATTCACAAAAGTGGGAGATTAAATCATGTATTATGCCCACTTAGAGTACATTATTTCTTTCCACCTGTTTGGTACCAACTCAATAGAAAAAAACTATTATCTTTTCCCTTCAGAGACTTAGTGTAAACTGGATTGCAGCTGTCACAGGGCAGTCCTCTGTGGCTCTGTCCGAACATCATCAGGCGGAACCTTCTCCGAAATTAGTTCCTACCCGGACTCTTTTCGCCCACGTACCCCGGAAGCTTCCATGCTGTGTTCGCGCTCTTTAGCCATTTAAAAGGCGGCATTTGAGCCAAACACAGTGTGAAGTTTTGTTTCGGTGTCTCTGAGCGTTTACCTTGTGGATTATTTGTGTATTTCCCAGACGTTATTTTGTTAACCGACTTTGAGTCCTGTTGCCCCGACCCTCACCTGGATTTTGGACTCTGAACTCTGCTTGTTTCCCCGACTTCCTGCCTGTTTACCGGTACTGTCTTCCATCTTCCATCTTCATTGAACTTTCTGCCCATTTACGATCATTGCCTGTACGACTACGGTATTATTAAACAGCTTGCATATGGATCAACCGTCATCTGAGTCAATGTCTCAGAAAACTTTGCCAGACTCTGATCCAGCTGCTGTCTATCAGGTGGCCTGTGAAGTTACACGCCTGTACATACGCCGCTCACCTGTCACTGCCCGAGAAATATGATGGCACCCCGGGAAAGTTCAAGGGATTTTTAATGCAGTGCAGCATTTACATCTCGCGCCAACCCAACCTATTCCCGGATGACAACAGCAAAGTCTCACTCATCTGTTCCCTCCTGACCGGTAAGGCGCTGGAATGAGCAACCGCACTCTGGGAGGGACAAAGCATGACTTTTACGGATTACGCAGCCTTCATCCACCAGTTCTGTGAGATATTTGACCATAACACTGAAGGCCGCGAACCTAGCGAGGAGATCCTGATGCTGAGGCAATGCCTCAGCACTGCAGCAGAGTTCACCATCCGCTTCTGCACTCTGGCAGCGCAGACCGGCTGGCCCCCTGAACCCTTGAAGGCTCTCTACAGGAAAGCCCTGAGCCAGGAGCTGCAGTCTGAACTTGCCTTCCGGGATGAGGGAAAGTCCTTTGAACAACTCATGGAGCTGGCCATCCAACTCGACAACTTGAGGCATTCACGCCGTCGATGTCAACCATCCACAGCTCGAGCAAGTCTTTCAGGGCCGTCCTTCACACCTCCAGAGCCCACGCAGATCGGTAAAACCCACCTTATGGATGAGGAGTGTGATCGACGTCTGTGGAACAACCTGTGTCTTTACTGCGGCAAGCCAGGCCACATCCGGGCCAACTGCCCTGTCTGGCCCCCACCACCTGCACAAGCCCGGGGGAGTCAAGACTCTGCTAGCCACTCCATGACGTTACCAGTCGCTCTTATGCTACACAATCAGAAAATAGTCGCAACCTGAAACTGAGTCCATGAAGGCCTACATTAAAGAAGAGCTTGAGAAGGGATTTATTCGACCTCCCTGGCCTCAGCCGGGTTCTTCTTCGTCAAAAAGAAAGATTCTTCGAGTGTTCGGCCTTGCATTGACTACCGGGGCCTCAATGACATCACTGTAAAGTACCGCTATCCACTCCCACTAGTACCCTCTGCCCTAGAGCAGCTCCATCAAGCACACTACATTACCACTTAACCCTCCTATTACCCTAAAATCCGCTAACACCTTTTATCCTCAATTTGACCCCAGGAATTTAACCGCCAAAATATGATTTATTTTTTTGCTAAAATGTTAGTTTCAGATAATTGATGTCTTTGTTGACTACTTAACAACACTCTGAAATACAGAAGAATTAGGTTTTCCCCTCCCCCATGGCATG
>JAUCMT010000068.1:3317679-3330265 GCA_032357475.1 Enteromius thamalakanensis
TGTGTTTCGCCTTCGTAAACATCAGCAGCACTATCCAGCCTTTAACTTACTTGTCCCGCTTAGAGAAAGTACCTTTCTTGCCTGATTCTTGTGTGGAGAAGCTAAGCTGCAAGGAAAAAGACAAGCCTTCAAAAAAATGATGACTGAGCATTTTGAGACTGATATTTACATGTCAAGCAGTAACTCACAAATAACAACACATAAATAACATCTACAACAAATTAAACTTGTTGGACACTTACATATAATTACTTAAATGGATGTTATTAGACTCCTGTCTATATATTTATTAACTGTATTGTATACATTGTATAATTAAAATGTCAAAGTATAATGTATCTTTTGTAATTCTGAGACATAAATAAAATATGAAAACATTTAGGTTGAAGAGTTGTGGCGCCATCATGTGTTACAGACAAGAACATAAGGAAAAACAGAAGCTGTTTGTGATCGAGCACAGATTTTTTTTTTTTTTTTATCTTTTCTTTACTAACTACTAATAATTTTTTTTGTATTATAAATTTTGTCATGCCTTTAAAATCTTAATATGTCCCTGGTTTAGTCAAATCACAACCACCTAATTGAACATGATGTTTGTGCTTGAACAAGCGAACTAGTCTTCCTGAGAAAAGTGGTCTACAGTCTACCCAGGAGAAAAGCTGCTGAATGCAAAGAATGGAGGTTTAATGTCTATAATTGACCAGGTTAGGTTTGTAATCTCTATTTTTGTAATGTTTATGGTTGTTTTTTACAGTAGGAAAGTAATTGTCCTCTTTGTCTTTCCTCAATCTCCTCAGAATGACACCATCACGTCTCAGAGAGCCTGCGTTCGCAAAGCATCTCAGTGAAGACTCTCCATTAGAAATTCATGAAATAAAACATAGTAAGTGGTTCTTTCAAATCATTTGTTGTCTTAATCCACTGGATGGAAGCCATTTCAGAAATAGTTTTGCAGTGTGCAATTTCAGAGCAATTTTCTACTGAAAAGGTCTTATGTAGAGCGATCAGTTTCGACATTTACAGCTCAGGTGACTGGGTTATACAAGTTTCTGCAACCGAATGTCCATTAGGCCATTCTCAAGTGTCATGATCAATAACACCTTTAGTTACTTCCTAGCAACAATTTAGTATCATGAAAGAGCCATATACGAGATATGCTGATGTGTTATTTTCTTGTCAGAAAAGTGCACACATAATTTGAACAAATAAAAAATTAAATTATATGTGAAGGATTAACAAGTACTAGAACAAAATCTCATAGCTTGATTCTAAAAATGTATTTATGTTTGCTCTGTTATAGTTATATGTTGCTTTGATATTGTTTCAATGTTGAAGAAACTGTCAAATGACACTTTGCAGAAGCATATGTAAATTAAATATGGTTTAGATGTGCTGCCTCATTTGACCACCAGATGCCACCGTATGGAAAAATATTTCCACATTTGCTTTGAATGGCTCATTTCGACTGTTATGCTGACTTGCATTTTATTATACATTTTTTTCTTTTTCCAAAAAACATGCCACAAAGTATCACTGTCATATATCTAGTTATAGTATTATAGATGCCACTGACCAGTACTTTAGGGCATCACAAGTGTGAAATGGACTTATTTTCACCTGGTTTAGCTTAAGCCAGGACTAGGTCTTAGTTAAATTAAGATAATAAAGTAAAATTTTCTAAATTTTCCTAAATTTCTAAAAAATGCCTTAGAAGAAAACATTACAGGTGTGCATCTTGAAACAGAACAGTGACACTGGCATATTTTAAAATATGTCAGAGTAAGATATTTTCAGTTGAGACATTTTAGTCTGGGACCTAAGCCTTGTCAGCTCAGGACAGTGACGAGTAGAAAATGTAAGATTTTGTTCTTGTGATGCTGTTGATGTATTGTAGGGAGATTTCTGCTACGTTTCTGCCAATCATGTTAATATTGAGTACCTTTAAAGTAGTATTGCATCCTTCAGTTTTATCAGAAGTATAGAAGACAGATACAGTGATAGGCTTCTCTCTGAAAACAGTCGAGGCATGCTTTAAGGGGAGCTAGAGTCACAAGTACACAAAGATTTAATTTTGCTAAGAGCTTAATCGTCTGCAAGCTGTGACATCTGCATGGATATTGATTTTAAAGACACTTCTTTGGTGACACTTTTGAGTTCATGGCAAATCCTTCTTGAGCAAGTCCAGTAGTAGGGTGTTTCTTAGTGCCTTTATTAAAGTTGTACATACAGTATCTACTATGGTTCTATTGCACAAATTTAAACAGCATCAACCCAGGAAAACTTTTGCATAACTTAATTGGTTTAATGATTTTTAGGTTTTAGCGCATAGCACATTTTGCTTGATAATCAATAGTTCACTGAAATCTGTGCATTACTTTTACAGTTTAACCAGCTGCTTCTTTTTATCCACTGTTGTCTGGTAACAAATGCAAAGTGTGTCAAGTTAAGTTACATACATTTGCCAATTAAAGCGCAAGTCTCTGACTTTCATTCATTTAGAGTATTATTAAACAATGTGGGATAATGTTGACAAAACTATCTATATGCCCAAGGCTCCTTAGTTCTTTAATTTTTTTTTCTGTATCTGTATCTCATTTGCATCTCTTCACATTTATCTTTCTTACTTCTCTATACATAATTCTCTTCTAGCTTTTTATCAGTAGAGCTTTCTTAGTTTTTAGTGTATAATCATAGTAGATGCATTAGTCACAATTAAATAGTCTCTGTCTTGAACTTGAGTCTAATCCTTTAACTAGAGAGTCCCACCTTCCTGCATTGCTTTTGACAATGTAATCAAGATTCTGATAACTACAATCACAGAAGTTTGCACCTGGTCTCATTGCGTAAACGTACCTTGGTGCACTTCTTAGCGAGCCATGGAATATGTACCAATGAGTACATATCTTTGCCGTTTTCAAAAGAAATGAACACTAGAAGCCTTTTCACACAAATTTATAGAGTTTTGATTAATAGTTAAATTTTCACAGAATTACTTGAAGAATATGATGTTATAACTTCAAAACAATATTAATATGCTGGGACATTTGAAAACTGGTGATTACGTTACAGTAGCATTACACATATCCAGCTTCTTATCTATGGGTTACTCGGTAGCTCACATGATATGACATTGCACTTAGGGCGCTGAAAAGCTCCGGTTTGAATACTGCATAACTACGACTTGACAAAACAGTTCAAATCTGCACAATAAGCAGTTGAAAGGACATGATTGCATCAAAAAATGGCTTTTCATATCTGTTTTGCATTTGTTAACGCAATCGGGTAGGTTTAGGGTTGAATTTGGTGTAGGGCATATTTCCAACATGACAGAGCATTAATTTTAGCAACAAACCTTGAATATTTGAATTATTAACCATCACAATATGTAACTGAAACAACGTAATGAACACTGAACCTATGTTTTAGTGCCACTCAGTGGACATTTCTCTTTGAAACAGCAGTGAAACGTGCAGTAAAGTACGTAAAAAGGTGTTGCACAAAAAGTGCACAGAGGTACATATTTGAGACCAGGTTGGAATGTTTATGATACCAGGTTGGAAGTTTGTCAATCTGGCAAAACTCATACCAGAACATATTTATAAGCTCCAACTGCAACTGCATTTGATGCAAAACTGTGTAATTCAAATAAAAATATAAGTAGTTGTACATTTTCAACATGCTTGAGTTAACTAATCAAAGTAAAACATTTCTGAGGATTTCAGTTCTATTTGTTTTAGGCATGTAGGAACTGTCATATTTGGCTATTTTCTATGTTTAGCTTGTGAAAGTTTTACATTAACTAGTTTTATAAATCTTGGAGTAGCTTGCTTTTTTAAATCAAAATCGGGGGCTGCCAAAATGGATAGGGAACATCGTACTAAATAAAACATTCTGATGTAATGTTTTGTAAGGTGCAATGTCTAAAACATGCAAATAAAAAAGGAAAGAGCCCAACACTTAATAAATACAAATTTTTAATAACAAACCATGTGGGTACTTGATAAATTGTGCAAGTTCTGATTGAGACTTGCATGAGTTAAAATGGTAACCGCATGGTTTGTTATTAAAATTTAAATTGCATTTAAAAAGCATTTAGCAAGCAAGCAACTTCCTTTACCTGCTGATTTGTCCAAGAATTTATCATACTTTCCGTTTTGCATGTGACAAAATATTTATTTGGCTTCAAACTTTTCAGCATGTGGTCTATTTTTTCATGCCTATATGTAACCTCCCTACCACTGGCATGATGCATCCTGCTGTGTGTCCCTACCGGGGATACAGCAGAATGTATAAATGGATTATTAAGGCATCCAAAGTTTGGGTCTGGGAGCATTTCTTCTGGATGATGGTCAGTTATGCCATTGGGAATCTTTAAATAACATGTTTAAGATGACACAGAAGCTCATCCCCTGCAGGACTGACCATCAACACGTACTATAGGCAGTTGTGGCCTAATGGTTAGAGCAATGGACTCAATTCCTGGAGGGCCACATCTCTGCACAGTTTAGCTCCAACCCTAATCAAACACCACCTGATCCTGTTATTCAGGCTCTTCTGGATTACTAGAAACTTTCAAGCAGGTTTGAGACCACTGGGTTAGAGAGTGTTAGTTACCCTAAAGGTTGACTGTTCAGTTCTCAAAACAGACAGGAAATGTTGGCTGGTGGAGTGAATGAACAGCACCCTCTTCTCTCAGTTCCCTCAACAGAGTTACCCTTGATCAAGGCATCAAACCCCCAATTGCTCCCCAGGCACCACAGCAAAAAAAAAGGCTGTAGCGTGTGTGTGTTTGTGTGTACAATAGTACTGCTCCTAATATGTGTGAACTTACTTGAATGGGTTAAATGCAGAGTATGGGTTACCATACTTGGCCTTCGCATCATATAAAATTAATTTTACACCGTGTCTACACTGGATGTAACATCTGTTGGGTTTCTCATGCAATGCTCTTTGTATCTGGAGATGCAGGCACAGCATTTCCCGACTGATCGAAGCAACATAGCTTTTATCACTACAATACTCACCGGTCAAGCTTTGCAGTGGGCCAAAGCACTTTGGAAGAGAGAAAGCCACCACCTGTCGTCATTGGATGCTTACCTCAGACACTTCGGGGAAGTTTTCGTACATACCATCACTTCTCTCTTGGTGCAGGAGGAACTCCTCCAACTCAGGCAAGGCAAAATGTTCATTCATGAATATATTCTCCATTTTCGCACTCTTGCTCTTACCAGTAACTGGAATGAGCCCTCACTCTTAGCTGTCTTCCGCAGAGGCTTAAGAGCAGACATCTAAGCACATATGTCGATATATGACGACACCATGAGTCTAGAATCCTTTTTGAAAAAAGCAGCAACCTTAGGAGTCAGGTCACCCTATCGCAGTATCACCGGAATCCTCCCGTCCTTAACCCTTGTGAAGTTATTTTCCTTTTAACAAAACTATGATAGGTAAACGAGAATTATTAGCGATAAAGTTGGCCCTTGAAGAATGGAGTCACTGTCTCGAGGGGGACCAACATCCGTCATAACGGATCACAAGAACTTGCAGTACCTTCAGGAGGCCAGGCGCTTAAATCCTCATTAGGCCAGATGGGCACTATTTTTCACCAGATTTGCTTTTTAAAATCACATATCGCCCAGGTAACAAGAATGTAAATGCCGATGCATCTCAATTACAAGAACACGATCCCACTCCCTAAGAGCTGGAACCTATACTACCAACCACAGCCTTTCTAGCCCCCATTCAATGGGAATTAGAGAACCATGCTACAATGGAGTAACCAGCACCCCCTAATTGTCCCATCTCCAAGACCTATGTTCCCACAGTATTATGTCTGTATTATGCCCATACGTCCCCAGGATTGGGTCATCCATGGAATCATCGAACTCTAACCCTCCTTCGCAATCGAGTTTGGGGGCCACGGATGAGGCAAGATGTCCTTAGGTACATCAGAGGATGTCTAGTCTGTGCATTTGTTAACACCCCACGCCAACTCCCCAAAGGGAAACTGCAGCCCCTGCCCATTCCTCATCGGCCATGGTCCCATTTAGGCATAGACTTTGCCACAGACATACCCCGATCCGATGGGTTCACTACTATCTTGGTAGTCGTAGATAGATTCTCCAAAAGCTAAACTAAGCAAACTTACTCCATTTCCAGGCATACCCTCTGCATTTGAAATCGCCCAAGCCCTGTTCCTCCACATATTCAGACGGATTACCCGAAGATATCGTATCAGACACCTCAAGGGTATGGAAGGAATTCTTTCAACTATTGGGAGTTACCATCAGTCTATCCTCTGGCTTTCACCCTCAGACTAATGGTCAGGCAGAATGTAAGATACAGGAGATAGCAAGATACTTGAGGGTTTACTGCCACAAACATCAAGAGGAATGGAATCGCTTCCTCCCCTGGGACAAATATGCTCAAAATTCCTTGAGACAGGAATCTACCGGCCTCACACCATTCCAATGTGTGTTGGGATTCCAGCCGCAACTCTTTCCATGGTCAGAGGAGCCATCCTTAGTCCCAGCAGGCTACTACTGGTTTCAGGTAAGTGACCGAGTATGGAACTCGGCCCATATCCATCTCCAACGAGCCATTCGGAGACACAAGGCCTGGGAAGACACCCGTCATTCCGAAACTCCGCAGTATCAACCGGCAGAAAAGGTCTGGTGGTCCACTCGGGACATTCGGTTAAGATTACCTTGCAAGAAGTTAAATCCTCGCTACATCGGTCTATTTCCCATTGTGCATCAAATAAATGACGTCACATAATATGAGCTTCAGTTACCTACCCGTTACCGAATCAATCCCACCTTTCATGTTGCCTTGTTGAAAAGTTACACTGAGCCTGTGTTTCCTCCTCCAGAGCACCCGGAACCCCCTCCTCCACCAGAAATCGAACCCAACAAAACCATCTACACTGTTAAGGAAATCCTTGACTCCCGGCGGTATGGCGGCCACCTTCAATATATGATAGAGTGGAAAGGGTACGGACCAGAGGAAAGGTGTTGGATATGTCGGGATGATGTACTCAATCCTGCACTCACTGAAGATTTTCACAGTCCTGCTCCCAGAGGGCATGGTCGTCCCCGCCGTCAAGTGAGATTCACTCTCAGTCGCTGGACTAATAATAGTGAAAACACACTTTGTGTCTTTGTGTCTTTTGATTTCTGTAGATTAATAAACTTCTTGTTTCAATTACTCGAACTGTTCCCATTGTTTTCAGTCTGAGCGTTACAATACGTTTTAAATAGAACGCAGCATTAGTTTTCTGTTGGGAATTTGTCACGCCACATCCAGTATAAACAGCAGAATAGGTTCTATTGTATTTTGGCATGCCACTCACACAATCTCACAGCAATTTGTGCATTTTTATGAGGTGGTTAATTCGTATGAATTTGTATCACCCCCACCGTATGATCTCACTCAATTAATTACATTTTTACTAAATCATGCATATTTTTTATGAGTTGCCAATTCATATGACCTACTAATAACAATTCATATGGCCTACTAATAACCCTACCCCTAAACCTACCCGTCTCTGGGGTTTTAGCGGGGTTGTATAGTTTTGATCCCCCATGTGCATGAACAAAAGTTGTAAGTGACAAAAGTTGTATATTATAAGCAAAATTAAAATGTTATTTTTCAGCCTTAAGTTGTCCAGCTTGTCCCTGTTCTGTATAAAACATTACGTCAAGGGATCATCAATCTGTGAAGTTATAAATGTGAAGTAACTCACACCAGACATGCAAGTCTTAGTGCGAATAGTCCTGCACCTGTGCTCTCTGTTTGCAGTGAAAGGGGGTTAGAGACTGACATGAGGGCCTCTGGGCCGGTGGTACAAAACCAGGACCAGTCCCAAGTTGCAAATCAGCCCCCAGACCGAGTTTCGGAGCATGTAAGTCAGAGTCAGGGGAGAGGTGTTATGTGACGGGCTAATTCCTAACCGAAACAGGTCTCATGCCTCACCTAACCCATTTATTCTCTCTGACTGACTTGATGCAGCCTATTCATCGTCCTAGTTTTTAAAAGACACACCTAAACAAAGTAAGATACATAACAAAGTTCCACCGTACCTTTGTAAGAAGTATTACAAATTAAGTTTCTTGGTCTATCTTCAATCAATTGTCTTGTCAACTTGGAATGAGCAATATTGTTAGTTTGCACAGTTATTTCAAGGCAAATTGAAGATTTATGATTGCACAAGTGGGATTATTGTAAGGGGGAAATAAAAAAAAAATAAATGTAATTTTAATCTTATTATTAAACTTCGATAAACTAGATTCAAAACAATCCACACTCATCTTAAGAAGCAATTTATAAAACAACGCTCACTATGAGCTTTTACCAAGAAAACACCCACCAAAACAGGTTTGATCCTGTGAGAACAGAAGAATCTAGAAAACACAGTCTGATTCACCATCAGGGACCGAGTCCAGAAAGCATCTCAAAAAAGACCCTGCCTACTATCAACAATTTCAATTCCTCCTGGCCTCACCATGTTTATAAAGGTGACTCCACAATCTGACCCGCATCTTTACGGCGAAAAACGTTTATCCGGTAAGAAGCATGTTTTTCATTGTGCTTTTTTCACTTTATAATGATAATGTTGTGTGTTTTCATAGCCATAAATACAGTTATGCATGCCTTTTCAATGGTTTTTACATGAAATTAATGATTATGACAAAAATCTGGATAATTTTGCAGTTGTTTGTGTTATGCTTGGATTATTTTCAACCATTCTAAATGAGCCATACATAGTTGTATACAAATAATATTACACTGTAAAATGACTTTTGGTATTGGGAGCATATTGGTATAAGTTGGGACTGTTTATCACTATTATAACACGAGCTATTAACAAATGATGCTGATTTCAATTTAAATATAAGACTTCTAGGTTGAGAATGGCCAAAATCAACTAGTTACTTGTTGTTGTGATTATGTACTGGTTCAACATTCTACGGCATTTAAAAATACTGTTGAAGTACATTTATTAATTAGCAAAATGAGAGTCAGTTATATGAAGTAACCATATGATTAGAAGAGTGAAGTGATTTAGCAGTTTGTACAATTGTACGTGCTATACTTTTAACACCTATAGTGTCATAATATACTTACATTATTATGAATGTTACTATAACTGTAAAAGTTAAGCTTTGATTTATAGGAATGTCAGGATCAAACAGTATTTTTTTTTTTTAAAAGACCATCTGCTTGGACATCAGAATAGATTCTATTGTATTTTGGCATGCCACTCACACAAGTGTAATGCATACTGTAAGAAAATAAAAGGTAATGTGACCAGTTTCCTGCTGAACAAATACTATTATTCGATATTTATAATAAAACTTGATTAGCTTGGTTGTACATCACTATTAACAAGCATTTGTCTTCCTACACTGAAATGACAAGGGTTTGATGGGCAAGAAATCAAGAGCTACTAAAAAAATGTGTTCAGTACATTAATCAATGAAAGGGCACAGTACCTTAAAACTTCACCAGCTGAAAATGTTTTTTTTTTCTGAAAAGTTTGAAAGGGTCTGAATAGGTAGCCTGAAATCAGTCGAAGCACTTCTTTCATATCTACATTTGTTAAGCAGGTTCTGTGCTGGTCATAGTCGGCAGCACAGAGAAGTGCTTGGGCTGTGGTAGGCTATTTTGGCTAATACCTTACCACAGAGTTATGATTATATGAGTGGAAAAATAAAGTTGATTCAAAAATAACTTATTACATTTAAATGGAACATGAAGTCAAACTTTCCTTATATTACACACAGAAAAGATTAAAAGGTCAATTGCGTGTTCCATATTGGCTTGTAGTTGGGAATTGCATTGATTTAGAGCAGTGCTTCCCTGGTCCTTCAGTATCCCATCAGTAGACTTTTGGATGTCTTCTATTTCTGTCACCAATTTCAGTAGTTGTTAAAAGAGATATGCAAAATATGTAGTGTTGGGGTACTTCGGGACCACTGATGCACATGCATGGACAACTCATAGCTTTGTCACTTATCAAAAGCATATTTCAGTTGTTCACCTCTAAGCGGGTCGATGTCGCCAGAGGTGAAAGAGAAAAACACAATTGATTAACAGTGTCAATCCCTCTGAGCCTCCTTATCGTTTAGCAGACGTGCCACTGGAGAGCTTTTAGCCTCAAGGCAAAGGGTGTAGGTCAGGGACATGCTCAGGGTCACAAGGGCCCTCGAGGCCCCAGTGGACCAGTGGTAAAGAAAATGACATGACAAGAACAGACTAATTTTTCCCTTCAGATTTAACAGGGTGGGGCTTTGCATAAACTCTGCTATAAATGAGTCAGAATCACAGTAGTAGCTCAGTCTTTCACACATTGTCTTTTAGTAACTAAAATGATATGCATTAAAGTTTATTTTTAGTGGGATATAATGTGCAAAACAGTGTTTCCCAACACTTGTTCTGGAGAACCCCCTCCAACAGTCTGGCATGTTGGGGCAAGTTGAAGCCAAGTTCTGCTGTAGGAACAAGATTGGACACTTTATGGCAGGTGAAATACTGTGTTAATCATAAATTTAAATGCAATAAAAGATGACATTCCTAACATACACCTTTTTTCACGTTGTATCCGCACAATTCACAATGTTCAGCTGCCTCCCATAGCCAGGTCTACCCTTATATAACCAAGCTGAGGAAACAGGGCGGGTCTTGTATGGACCCTGATGAATTCCCTTTTGACAGGTGTTTCTGCACAGATGTGTTTTTGTGTACCCTGTGTACGAGTGTTTGCACAGTGGTGCCACTACTCTGGAGATATGCAACAGGATAACAGGATAATATCCCTAAGGGAAGACACTGTTTGTCATAGCTGATGTATTGCCACAAAATCTGACATGATCTACAATTTGCCCTTAAGATTGAATCTGGCCTGACTGTCTTTATTAAACAGAACTTGTCACTATACAAAGAAAATTATAGCGAAAGGCTCTTCAACTCTGGACCTTGAGAGATTAGCTCCATCCTGGATTAAAAACAAACCTACCTGGAATTTTGTAGTAATCCTGATTACTACAAAAGGCTTTAATTGTTCAGGTGTGTTTGATTAGAGTTGGAGACAAGCAGGAAACTGGATCTGGAGATTCAGGGTTAAGGAGTGTAGGAGTGTAACCAGCCCTCCTCCTGGAAGGACTACCTTGCTGCAGATTTCAGTTTCTACCTTTCTGCAGCACACTTTCCTGTTTATTTCAGGGAATCCTGAATACCTTGATAGACTGTTCAGGTGTTTTTGATTAGGGTTGGAACCAAACTCCTGCAGGACATTGGCCATCTGAATCTGATATAAAATTCAAAAACCATAATGTTAACAGGCAGGGTGAGGTACATTAGCACTTTAAA
This sequence comes from Enteromius thamalakanensis, assembly GCA_032357475.1. NCBI lineage: Eukaryota > Metazoa > Chordata > Actinopteri > Cypriniformes > Cyprinidae > Enteromius > Enteromius thamalakanensis. The sequence goes on from JAUCMT010000068.1 coordinate 3,329,053, forward strand.
GAGTTAGTTCAGAATTACTCACCTTCATGTCGTTTCAAACCCAGAAGACCTTTGTCCATTTTCTGAACACAAATAAAGATATTTTTGATGATCAGAGAGCTATTAGACCTTCCATAGACAGTAATACAACTGAAATGATCCCAGATCCAGAAACATAGTAAAAACATCAATAAAACAGTGACATCAGTGGATCAACTTAAGTCTTCCTCTATTTTTGAGAGTATCACAACGCATACGCATGTTTTAATGTATGTCACGTAATCATGCTGCCTTGTTTACATTTAGGGGAAAGCCTGTGCATGATCTTAAGCATCATTTACTCCTAGGGGAAAACTTAGGCATGCGTTGTGATACTCTCTAAAATGGTGGTAGACGTAAGTCAGGGTAAGAGTAAGAGTAAGAGTAAGAGTAAGAGTAAGAGTAAGAGTAAGAGAGTAAATTGTTGTTTTTGTTTTCTTTATGCTATAAAAAGTATTAGTGTTGCAAAACTGAAGCTGAGCCACTGATGTCACATGAACTGTTCTGCCAATGTTTTTACTACGTTTCTGGATCTGGGATCTTTTCAGTTGTGTTGCTGTCTATGGAGGGATAGATAGCTCTCTGATATCATCAAACATATCTTAATTTGTGTTTGGAATGACACAAAGGGTGAGTAATTAATGATAGACTTTTAATTTTTGGGGTGAACCAACCCTTTAAAAATGTTCAGTTAACATTATTATTTGTCTTTTTTACTTATTCTAGAATTTTGTTCACTGGTTTCAGTTCCTCATACTTCATGGAGAGTCAATTGCCCTACGACACAAGTTACAGTGGCATCCTTAGAAACACCCTGCCCTCCTCCAACCTGACCACTGATTCAGTCAACACAACAGACTCTGTCAGTGTGTTTCAAGGGTGCGAACAAATGGTGAGTGGTATCATTTTTGACCTAACTATGCAGTCCTTTAATGTAATCATAGGAATACCTGCCAACATCCTGGTTCTCGCAAACCTAATAAAGACCCGCAATGAACCTTTAACTTCTGACATCTTCCTGGGCTGCCTTGCTTTCATGGATGCCTACTTTGGATTCATGACCATCATATCGTTCTTCAATCTCTACCTCTGGAAGAGTGCTATGGCTTGGATGGCTTTGAAGTTCTCATACGGTGTGAAGGACACCAGCGGGCCGCTTTTACTCTCCTGCGTCTGTCTGGATCGCTTTATAGCC
>JAUCMT010000068.1:3336025-3355063 GCA_032357475.1 Enteromius thamalakanensis
GTACGAATGACCTAAACACAACCCCGCCCCTAAACCTACCCATCACGTGGTTTTAGACAAATCGTACAAAATCGTACGAGTGAGGTTGCATGAATTAGTACAAATTTGGCACCTCGTAGGAATATGTACGAATTGCACGTGAGACTGTGTTGGCCTATACAGACGTGTGTTGTGTATATTAATCTATATGTAAAAACAAATATACAACATGCAAAATGTTTACATGTATTTATATATTTATATTAATGCAGATGTCAAATTTAAATATATTTAATAAATAAATGTAACATTTTTCTAAAATATATCAAATAATTTGTGTGTATTTATACATAAATGTAAACAGTACAGAAACATATCAGTCAAACAAAACCTTTACATTTAGATGCAATTAATCATTTGACAGCTTTAATAGATAGATAGATAGACAGATAGACAGAGAGAGAGAGAGAGAGAGAGAGAGAGAGATAGTTTAACATCATAACACTAATTAAGGCCACAGGACTCAGCCACCAAAGCTCGTCAAGCTTCATGTGTTTTTATGAGTGCAGCTCTGAAGGTCATTTCTGGGCACCAGTGAGAAGAATGGGAGATAATTTAATGGGATTTCATGGAAAATGATGGCTCTGCAGCTGACAGAAGGGTCACGATTGAAGGAGAGCCGTTGGTCCTGAAACAAACACAGTCAACTAGAGCCCTGAGGTCAACACACAACCTGCTCTGACTTAATGTGACACAAAGACTGACAGCATTTCTGTTACTGCAGGGTGAAGCCAAGCGTGTCTGCTCTGAAGCAAGCTGCAAGTACATCTAGCAATTAAAAAAATGCTGTTAAATGTGAAGAGGACCACCGGAGGACCACTCATGTCTGTGTTCATCTGTAAACAAACCAGCTTGATTGAGACAGACCTGCAGGGCTCCTCTCACACACAAACCCTGCTGGGACTAAAACATACAATTACTTAAAATTATTCTTAAGTATGCCACACAAAATATGGTTTCAACATTAACAGCAAAAAATGGTTTTTTATTTGTTCCCTGAAAAATGCTTGGCATAACAAACTAAATATATAAGATACTTTTCTTTCTATTTCTTCAATACTAGGACTGCAATTTATTCAACCGTTACCATAAATTGGGACAATTTTGAAATTTAATGGGAATTTATCCATTCTGTATCTACCCTTTAGTTTGTGACCAAATATTTTTGACATAACTTATTTGCAATAAATGATTTGTGACCCTGGATTTGAAAATATGGAATCTGAGGGTGAAAAAAAACAAACTAAATATTAAAAATTTAAAAAAGCCTTTAAAGTTGTCCAAATGAAGTTCTTAGCAATGCATATTACTAATCAAAAATAACATAAAAGATAATATTTTAATGGATGCGTTTGTTCAGAATTAAATGACTCAGAACACAGTACTAAAAGTAAATTTTAATAAATTAACGTATTCATGCTGAAATCAAATACAAAAAACACAGAACCAAAAAACATCAAGCAGTCATGTGAGCGTAAGAGTGTTTTCAACAGGCGAGTCTAAGATCAAGGATCCTGAAATGTACATGGACTGTAAATATTCTTCCTGTAGTACAGTACAGCAGAAGTAACGGCGTGTGAAGGCAGAACAGAGTCAGACCAACCTGACGGTAGGAGTAAAAAACAACCAGAAATAAAAACAAATCACAGACTTTGAAAAACCCCAGGAAGGATCTTTACCTGCTGAGCCATGAACGTGTCAAAGACTAACATTACATGAATAACAACCCTCTATGAAAAAGTATAAATGACAGCCGAGGATTGTCTGAACAACAGTTTATTTACCACGTGAAGATATTATTATGCCTGCACAATGTCAACATGTTTATTTACGGCTCTTCAGGTAAAGTGTCCCCAAAACTGACAATATCAAATGCACAATGTTCTACAAAAACAAAAGAAAAACACCGGTTTGGAAGAGAAACACAATCTGCCGGACTCCACCGCTTTTGAGCGATGCCATCCCATAATTATGCTGAGGTACGTCACAGCCTTCAGCTTCAGTGACCCCCGACAAAAATGGGGAGGAAGACATGCAAGAAACAGGAACGGAGCCCATCATATAGGGAGAAGTGTTAGTACGTACTGGTCCAAAAATGCACTATATTACAAGAGTCCTTCATGCTAGAGTCTGAGCAGAGCTGCTGTAAACAGAAGGTGATGCTAGAAGAGGATGTCCTCGTTCTTGATGAGTAACTCCACCACCTGCCTCTGGTAGCGGATGTCGTTCAGAGCCGTCATGGCGTCCAGATCCGGCGCCCTCATCAAGGTCGGGCCAAACACAATGCCCAGATTCTCAGCATTCATCAGGTTATCCTTCTCGTTCTGAGTTACCCTGCACACACACACACACACACACGTTAATAAAAATTAACTTGAACTGTGCTTTACACTAACTGGGTGCCTTCAGGATAACAATGGAAATGAACACCTTATTTCCTAAAAATAAAAAATGAGAAAAGGTGCCAATTGGTGAAAGGTAGATAAGAAACAGAAAAGGTCCCAAGACAGAACCCTCTGGAACACCAGTGAAAACATACGTTTATGAGATGTACGCATTGAATGCGGTCTGTAAAATAAGAAAAAAAAGCCCAAAACAAAATGAAGCTGTAGATTTCAATCTGCTTAAGAGTATGGAGAGTAAAACAGTGTCAAATACCGCACTAACATCATATAAGTACACTGCGTTTTGACAATTTTTAATCTGATTGAGAAAAAGTAGGCTAGTCAGTAACGGAGATGCCTTTACAGACACTGAAACATCTAGTTATTTTGTGGATGTATTGATAACCCGTCAAATATGAATATGATCTATATATAAATAATGTATGTGTGTATATATAGGTATATATGTAGCCTAAATGTACAGTAGTGTGCAAAAGTCTTCACTAGTATTTACAGCAACAGAAAATGGTTTTAAGTGGGTTATTTCTATCTTTTGCGTGTCAGTTGGAAATAGCAGTTTACATTTCCAAACATTATTTTTGTGATTAATTGTAATAATGCAGAGAGATTATTGTTTGACAGCAGCCAGTGCTCCACACAGAGATCTGATCTGATCATCATCAGTCTGTCTGGAGTCACATGAAGAAACAGAACAAACTGACACAGACTCAATCCAGAAGAACTGTGGAGAACAACGTCTCCAAGATGAAGTAAAAAAACCCAACCTGGAAAGCTACAGTACTGTTCAAAGTTTCAGACACTAGTGTAAAAATGCTGTGAAGTGAGGATACTTTCAAAAAGAATGCCACGAATAGATTTAATTTATCTTCTAACTTCTATTAACTAAATCAAATAAATATTTGGGATTACAGCTCTTGGTAAAACAGCTTCTGTTCCGAGGTTTTGTCCTGATTTTCCAGTCTGAACAAACTGACGCTGGTTGAGAAGTCAGTTAGATTGAAGCGGACAGATTCCACAGAAAATCAGGTAGTGTACGCCAGACTCTGATTATTTATTCATAAAAATGTTTGATATTTTCAGCTGATTTAAAACCCATTTGTTTTTATTTGTCGTGCGTCTCTTAGAAACAAGGTGCACGTCAGTTTAAAGCCTGGTAGTGTGTGGTCCTCGGTCGTGTGGTGTATGAAGCTCATTTTTCCTTTGTCACAGTTTACAGAGTCTGTAAGTGTATGATGCCTAGTGTTTTATAAATGTGTTCAGATTTGTATAAGTCATGTAAAAGTCAGTGTATTCCTGCTTTAAGATCTACACCCCACCAGCTGAGAACATCCAGCACAGAAGAGCGTTACCCAATTCCAACAGCACACGTACACCCTGAAAGATTTATATCACGTTTTGGATAGAGTCGGATACCGTTTTCCCAGAATACAATAGGACACATATGCCACAATGAGAGCTTAAAGGAGGGGAATGCAGAAGGTGTTGTTTGAAAGCCTGCCATCATCTTTTTGGCCGAACACTGAGATAAAGTCAAAGCGAACTTGATAAACAGCATTCTTGAGCCCTGCCGCTGAAAATCAGTAACAGAGAGGAACACAATGTAACACAGTTTGTCAAAACAATGTGCCACTGTCAAACTCTACCTTGCAGTCCAGAGCCGCCTCTTCTGTGGGTGAGCAGTCGTGACCTTTGTGCATTTTTGAGGCTTGGCAGACCACGCAGATGGGCTCCTGATCCACCAAACAGAAGAGCTTGAGCTTTTCTCCATGTCTCCAGCACAGGAGGTTCGATCCAGATGTGCTGCCCTGGCCCCGGCCCAGCAGAAACGCTTCACACAGGTTTTTTAGGGCCCGGTTTGAAGGAGGGCTTTTCTTGGAGGCTCTTCTTCGGCAGACGGGGCAGCTGCGAATGACTGCGCTCCCCCAGAATTGCTCCAGACAGCTCCTGCAGAAACTGTGGCTGCACGGCAAGAGCACCGGATCCTGGAAGATCTCGCAGCACACGGGACAGGAGAGGTCCTCTTCGGGAAGGATTGCAGACATGTCCTCCTCTCTCGCAGGTGCGGGGGTTTTAAGAGATTGCAGTCTGGCTTAGCTGTTTTGGGGTTTACAGGTGTTCTCGCTCCGCTGGTTTCATGGAGCTAAGTCTGTCTTGACATGCATCGGAAGAGAAGGAGGGGTCTAAGCACACTGAACTAGTTAAACTAGAAGTCAAGTGTTTGGAATGACAGCAAGAGCCGAGGGTAGTTGATCCACATCTTTCAGCGTGCTCTCAAAGTCTGATGTGAATAGTAGGTGTGGTTTCTTACCATACATCACAATTAAATACATTATTCATAAATAATGTGCATAAATGTACATATGCGTTGTGACATACACGTGCAAATCTCATTACACTGTAATGAAAAAAACATCATTCTAATTGTTTCCAATGTAAAGTGTATTTAATAGTGTTTAATGTAAATTGTAGCTTATGTAAATTCTCACATGTATTGTATTGTCTCATTTATACTATTTAAAACGATAACAGGAAAGTAAATATTTAGGGCTGTTTATTTATTTATTTATTTTTGACTATATTCAAAATCTGCTGTTGGCATTTCGAAGGATTTTTCACGATTGTAAATAAAGATTAAAGAAGTGTGTTTTACAGGGAAATAACTATTTCTACTTCATAATTTCATCTTTAACATAATGTGCTTTTTATTATTATTTGAGAAATTAGAAATTTCCGAGTAAAAATATTTTTACAGCAAATCCTACACTGTTTTTTTAATTTCAGTATATTTCAAATTTCAGCTGTATGTCATATATGATGGTGACCTAATTATTATTATAAACAGTCCTTTTGTTTGTTTTGTATTTGTGTGATAATTTAAAAAATGCTCTTATGCAATACAAATTTAGGCTATTTAATAAATAAATAGACAGATAACAATTATTTATAAAAATATTACTGTAACTTTGCTTCAAAAGCTAAAAGGGGGGATAAAATTGCAGACTCCAGGAATTTTAACCCTTGCACTTGTACACAACGTTTTTGATTGGTTACATGGGATGGCCACATTTATCCCCAAACTGACTTCTTATGATTGGTTATTGAAGCATATAGATCCAACATCTGTTTAAATGTCAGTCTACATCAAGACTATGTTAGGATTACAATTTCTATTTAAGAATCAGAGTATGGACCTGATTTGGTCAAATGATTTAGTGTCAGTCACCAATGCGTTTCTGTTGCGGTTAGGGTCCTTCTCCAGTGTAGCCAACTACAAAAACGGTCCCACGGTAGAAGGCCTAGCACAGTCGTTTATTACTGTAATGAGAAGCCATTCTCCATTCCCTTTGCAATATTTTTCAGACATGTCTTTATAGTCAGTGCTCCTTGGAGAGTCGCCTATCATCTCCGTCCAAATCACGGGCAGCATCCTATCCGGTCTCTCCACGAGCTTAAGGTCCTCCTTCTCTCCTCCGGTCTTGGTTACCATGGCGATGACGTCATCTTGCGCCACAAGCTCAGCCCAGTAACGGAGTTCAGAGGCGGGCGTTAATTTCCGAGCGACAGAGACGGGCAGAAACGAGCAGCTCCTCCGTTAGCGCGCGGCAGAAGACAGCCCTCGGTTCCTGCATCCCCGCCATTAACTTTTCCTGCTTCACCATGCGCGAGATTGTGCACCTGCAAGCCGGCCAGTGCGGCAACCAGATCGGAGCCAAGGTAATATTGCGTTTTGAGAAAGGATGGCTGAGGTTTGAACTTGCGCGCGATGCCCTTCCAAGGCGACTAACCCGCCCCTTAAAGAATCTTCCAGAAATGCATCGCAGTTCGATTCAATCTGCAGCTTTTGTCAAATGCATGCACGATTAAAACGCGCATCGGTCCGATTTGGAGATGGAGACAGCCAGTGCATTGTGCGCAGAGACGTGCTTTCATTTGGCGTGGAAACGTACGATGGAGAATGAATAAATTAAACTTTCCTTTGTTTTTGTTTTTCCTTTTTCTAGTTGTAGCAGTCATGCAATCATGGCACATTTATTGCGGTTAAACCTTATGTATACCTTCAGCGTAATTTATGTTTGACAGTAATGAGACTGAATTGTTGGAATTGGGTCCTCCTATCTACCGGAATGACCTACTTACGTTTAATTAGCATACGGGGGAAAATATTTCACTTTTGCAATGTAATAATCAGCAACTATATAAAAACGCATGTATATAATAATAATATACACGTTACGAGTGCACCTGAGTCTGAACTTTGTTTGGTTAATCGCTGAAAAAGAAAAGAAGAAAGAAAATAACACCGCATTCACTGGAATCCGTAAACTGTGCATAGGTTACTCCACATGATTCCAGTTAGACAAACGGTCTTTGAAACAAGCATCTAAAAATATTCATTGTGAAAAATCAATAAAATCGAATTATTTTCGTTGTATTTCATTATTTGCTCAGCATCGTAAATCCTTCTGATCCTACATGGAATTGCAGCTAACTTACATCCTATTTTATGCTCATTGCATTGATTAATTGATTTTTTATTTTATTTTTTAAAGTAATACAATAAATTTACTGTTTTCTCTAACAAGATAAATATGATTCTTCGTTTTTTCTCTCTCCTCTGCCTCTCCCCCTCCCTCTCTCTGGCCTCCGCCCTGCTGTCTCTCCTCCTCCCTCCCTCTCTCTCTCTCTCAGTTCTGGGAGGTTATCAGCGATGAACACGGCATCGATCCAACCGGAACATATCATGGAGACAGCGACCTGCAGCTAGACAGGATCAGTGTTTACTACAATGAGGCGACAGGTATGATTCATTCATTGTCAAAAATGATGCTGATTTATATAGTTTTTTTTATGCACAATGTAAGCTAATGTTGCGGTCTGAGATTTTTGAACATCACTATATACTGAAACAAATGTCTGCTTTGCATGACCTGCTGTATCGATCTTTTTCTTTAGGTGGGAAGTATGTTCCCCGTGCCATCCTGGTGGATCTGGAGCCTGGCACAATGGATTCAGTTCGTTCTGGACCCTTTGGACAGATATTTAGACCTGACAACTTTGTGTTTGGTAAGCTAATCATTCCTCAAATATATTTCCCATCACCTTAGTTATTTCCACCATGTGCTGCTACAATATCATTTTTCACATGAATCTACACAGACTCCAATTACATGGTGTCTTCGGTTGAATGCTAGAAGGAGTTAAAATTTGACATGGTGGATGTCAAATTTTACTTTAACCTCAAAGAAACTTTAGATATGCATAATTACGAATGGGAAAAACACAAAATATGGCGCAATAAGTCAAAAAAAAAGAGCCAATCACCAATTGCTAAAATGATCACCAGCTAATGTTAGAAGCTCTGGTTGCGAGTTGGCTTTACCAACCTGAACTATGTTTTAGTGCTATTTAAGCTCATTTAAAGGCCAGCATGTGGCAGATTTTGTTGCTTGTTTGAATTGTGTCACGCAGTTTTTGAGATTTCTGGATTTGTTTTAAATATGGCAACCAGGTAAACGGGTCTCGCAATGCTAAATTTTAATGATTGCAGGTCAGAGCGGTGCTGGAAACAACTGGGCCAAAGGTCACTACACAGAAGGAGCAGAGCTTGTGGACTCGGTACTGGATGTTGTTCGCAAGGAAGCAGAGAGCTGCGATTGCCTGCAGGGCTTCCAGCTCACCCACTCTCTCGGTGGAGGTACCGGCTCAGGCATGGGCACCCTCCTCATCAGCAAGATCCGTGAGGAGTATCCCGATCGTATCATGAACACCTTCAGCGTGGTGCCCTCGCCCAAAGTGTCCGACACCGTGGTGGAGCCCTACAATGCTACGCTGTCCGTCCACCAACTGGTGGAGAACACAGACGAGACCTACTGCATCGACAACGAGGCTCTCTACGACATCTGCTTCCGCACGCTCAAGCTCACCACACCAACCTACGGAGACCTCAACCACCTGGTCTCGGCCACCATGAGCGGAGTCACCACCTGCCTGCGCTTCCCCGGCCAGCTCAACGCCGACCTGCGCAAACTGGCCGTCAACATGGTGCCCTTCCCCCGTCTGCACTTCTTCATGCCCGGCTTCGCTCCCCTCACCAGCCGGGGCAGCCAGCAGTACCGCGCGCTCTCCGTCCCAGAGCTTACCCAGCAGATGTTCGATGCCAAGAACATGATGGCCGCCTGCGACCCGCGTCACGGCCGCTACCTGACCGTGGCCGCCGTCTTCCGTGGACGCATGTCCATGAAAGAGGTGGATGAGCAGATGCTGAACGTCCAGAACAAGAACAGCAGCTACTTCGTCGAGTGGATTCCTAACAACGTCAAGACCGCCGTCTGCGACATCCCGCCCCGTGGGCTCAAGATGGCAGCCACCTTCATCGGCAACAGCACTGCCATCCAGGAGCTGTTCAAGCGCATCTCCGAGCAGTTCACCGCTATGTTCAGGCGCAAGGCTTTCCTGCATTGGTACACCGGCGAGGGCATGGACGAGATGGAGTTCACAGAGGCTGAGAGCAACATGAACGACTTGGTGTCCGAGTACCAGCAGTACCAAGACGCCACTGCCGAAGAGGGTGAGTTCGAAGAGGAGGGCGAGGAGGAGGTTGCTTAAATCGCAACTGCCCGGCGAAATAGTGTTAATCTCCCATATTTCATCCTTCTCGCAACAAACCAGAGCTCTCCAGAACAATGAATGGGTTTTTACATTCAATATCCATCAATGACAGTCACCCCTCCCCCCCAACTCACCCACCAGTGACATTTTGAGGAATTGTGAACTTTTGGTTTGGTTTTGTGTTTCCTAATGTTGTGAATGCACGCCATCAAATCCCCCTCACATCCACGTGAAACGCAAGTGGTTTTAAATGTGAAGCCTTCATAGAGAAAGATGTAACTGGTGTCAGTATTTGAATAAAGGCTACTACTACATCTGAATTATGTTTTTTTTTGTCAAATGTCACAGACGGTTAATGTTTTAACATTAACATATTTTCTTATTTTGTTTTCTCAACTCATTTTTATTTGTGAACTTTATCATGGGGAAACCTGGATATATGAGGGAATGTACATTTTTCTAGTTATGTCAAGCTCTAAAATATTTAATCGAGCAGAAATTTAGAAACAACTACAAAATATATTTATAAATAATTAATTTTAAAGAATAATTATTTATTTCATTGTTTGAAGCTGCTTTTGGCGCGCTAGCGGTTAATAAACAACCTCATACGTCTGGCGCAAGAACATTATAGCCGGATCTACTTCTCTCTGTTAATGTCTATGGCGAATCACGCGGATACAGGGTTACTCCGCAGAGGTACCTACCCGAAGCAGTCAGAAAATGAACAATCGTTATAAGTGAACCGTAGTGATTCAGGCCAAGCCAAGAACATGGTTTAGAAAATTGATTCACGGTGTACATGTTTAGTAAATAAATTATGTACATTCTGAAGAAAAAGTAAATAACAAATCACGGACTGTTTTAGACCCCTTATATTGTTGATGTCAGTTTTGGGGTCTCAAAAAAAAAAAAAGATCATAAATGAATTTGTTATTAGTTTTCTAATATTATCATTCAAATGCACCTTCATTGTTGTAGGTGTTTTTTTTTTTTTACCGAATAAAATGGCATCATAAAACTGGCTGAAAGTCAAACCAGACCACTAGAGAGCAGTGTTACTGAAAATAATCAACCGAGCATGTTTTTCTTATATCTAGTCAACACAATAAGCTCTTGCGTAGTTCTTAGCAAACAAATTTGTGAGACTCAGCTTTAAGCAATGCTGGGGCACGCTTCTTAAAAAAGACTCCTTTATGCACACCCAGATATTACTGTAGCGTCAGCAATCATAGGACGTTTATGTAATGTCATAAAAATGTCTAAGTAGCCTACACCTATCCAGCTAAAAAAATTAACAGATGTTTACTGGCTGGGGAAAAAGGCCCTAATTGCCACCTTATTTTCCTATTTTTTGTGTATGTATAAGTCATCCGATTAATTAGCGGTCGCCAAATAATTATAATAACAAAAGTAAATAGTAAACAGTAAATCTGTTTGCACTATACAAATAATTTTGTTACAGTTACGATAATAAAATAATACGCTATATAAAGCAGAATGGATAAAATAGCAGCGAAATAGCACTATAAAAATAAACGAATATGAAAAAAAAGTGCACAGTTGTCTTCGTTTTGTCTTTGAACATCCAGTTTTGTGGTAGCTCTTAAGCTAATGTTATATCTGGGAAAATGAGCGGTTCATTTATACATTTGTATAATTTGTCAGGCTCCGGAAATACAAACAACAATAGAGAATAGACTGCAATGTAAATTATTTTCTTGCGTAGCAACTTCCTATAATATTATATACTGTACCTTCATTGAAAGAATAACACTTAATTAATTAGTTTAATAAAATAATGTTTTAATGTAAATTTGTGTTGTCCTCAATATTTCATGGAACAAATATTTTATAAAAGCAAAGGCACCTGAGGCGGTGATGTAGTGTAAATATAGTAACTCCACTGAGCGATGTGCCCATCAAAACCCATGAGCAGTGAATATATTCACAATATAGCATGACCATTGTGCCTTTTTATCTTATATTTAATACAGAACACGATTTTGGAAGATTCTAAAAAGGTGAAATTTAAAAAGGCACTCCAGTGAAACATAATGGATGAAATTTTTGAGTGTAAACAACATTCATGCTATGATAAAAGAATCAAAAACGATTCCAAGTAGTATCTATTGTTGCACTGATCAAACATCTGGACAATTAATATTAGATTCATATATTTATATAAGGAAACATCACTGAGGTAAATACAGACAAATAACAGCTATTGAAATAATTAATGAAAAGCGGTTTCAACAAACAGAAATTAGATTATGAACATCCTATATTGTGAACAAATTGATCTGAATAAATATTTAAAAGGTGAAGTGTGCCAACAAACAAAAACTATGATGACTAACTGAAATTGAAAAAAATAATTTTAAGTTTCAAATGCACCAGCTTCCATGGTCGCATTATTACCCCTGCCCCCACATTCACACCATTGGTTGAGTTAGTGCTGTTAAAGGGATAGTTCACCCAAAAATGAACATTTTGTCATAATTTGTCACCAAACAGTTGACGGTAGCCATTAACTTCAATAGTATTTTTTTCATACTGTGGAAGTCAATGGCTACCGTCAACTGTTAGGTTATACCGACATTTTTATAAATATTTTCTATTCTCATATAGGTTTTGAGACACCTGTGAGTAAAAGTATTTTGAACTATCCCTTTAAGTACTACACTGTTGAACGTGTCTTAACACTACATAAAAATATCAGCATTTTAATGGGTAAAGCAACCATCAAAACAAGTAACACACCTTAAAATTAAGTATTCAGATTAAAGCTACCAGTTTAAAATGGCCTGAAATGCTAGATGGTGTGTACTGTGAAATATGTGGTCTTTTGGAAAGAGGATCTGTCCCTTCAAGTTTCTTCCAAGTAGCTTTGTTTAGCCAAAACATTGTTGTGCCGTGTGCCTTCAGAAACGGTCCTCAGTTAATGTTTATTTGTTTAACCGTTTTGGAATTAAGTCATTATCATCATGTGCTGCTGGTTAGTCATAAACCAGCGTGTCAAATCAGTCTCTCCTCCTTGGGTAGTTTCAGAGCGTCAGGCGTCTCAACACTACGTGCTCCTGTCTGCTCCTCCGCACTGGGACGATACGTCCCTTCCGTCTGTCTCTTCTTCTTTACCACGCAGAACAGAAACACCAGAACAGCCGTCACAATAGCCAGCACTCCCAAGACCACAGTTGGTACTACAATGGCCACAATATTAGGGCCCTGGTTCTGGATAAAGAAGAGCAGGAATGTTAAGCAGTACAACAGAGCAGCATAGAGAAAAAAAACACAACTGTAATACATTTCTTTAGTTTGAACTGTGTTAGCAAAAAAGATCAAGGGTTAAACTTTATTTTACTCGTATGTTTAAATGCTTAATATAATATTAATAACACCATGCATGTACTATGGGCTGACATTTGATTTAGGGTTAGTTGCATGTAATATGCATAAATTACTGTTATTAGGGACACTGAAAATTGGTGAGTGTTACCGCATGCAGTGAAGATTTCAGTTTGAGGATATAGTAAAATGAAAGGAAATCAAACTAAATTCGTGCTTTTAATTCCACCGATTAATAAAACATTAAGTGTTTCATATCAGTCACCAATAATGCATTACATGGTTGAAAGTGTTTCCACAAAACATTAACCAACACAACTGATCATTGATAATAATAAGAAATGTTTTCTCGAGCAGCACATTATGTGACACTGAAGACTGGAGTAATGATGCTGAAAATACAGCTTCGAACACAGGAATAAATTCCATTTTAAATTGTATTGCAACAGATTTTAAATTGTAATAATATTGTATAATATTGCAGTTTTGCTCAGTTTTGATTTGCTCAGAATTAAAGCATGCAGACTTGGTGAAAAAATAAATCTTCATTCTATATTCAGTTTGTTATTCTCAAATTTGGGAAACTTTATTTCTTTAAGATCAAACAAAGAGTATATTGGGCAATAGTTGATCAAACATGTATGAGAGTAATAAAAGTCCTTTCATTTTCTAGACAAACAATGAGGAAATAAACACCTGACTACACTTCAGGAGGATTTCTACTTACCGGGCTGGGAGTCGTAGTGTTAGTGGACATTGTGGTCGTTTCCCCTGCAAATAGAAAACGTTACAATGAGATGACAACTAATGATGAATTATGATCTACAGACACTAATGTGATGTTGTTACTCGACCTGTGGCTCACAAATCTTGCGTGGTACTTTCAAGACAGTGTTGCAGCTCAAAGTAGCGTGTTTTGGTTCTTTAATATTTGATTTGAGGTGTCAGTGTCATGTCAAGTGGCTTCACCACCTGTCACAGAGATCACTGCAAGGGCTATATCTCTCACACAAAGATATGAGAATGAGAAGTAACTGTTAATAAAAGAGGAACTTGAGGTTTTTTACAATGAGTTAGAGCAAGGGTTTTTAAATCAATTCAATTAAAAATATCAATATTTAATCATTATTTATATTTAAATGGTTTTAATAAAAAAAATCTAAAAAGCTAATAAGTCAAAAATATGAGAAACATTTTTCACCGTAAAGGCTGTAGCTGTGAATTTGCAATACAATACAAAGGAGCGCTTTATGAGACCCCCGATTTCCACTGATTTCTTTATTTTAACCTGATTTTAAACTACTTATTATTACTTTTCACGCTAGCGCAAATAATAAAAAGGAGGTAACAGTCTGACATTGTTGTCTTTGTGCGTGTGTGTTTGTTGTGGGGGGGCATTGGGTAAGTTGTGTCAAAAGGGAGGCGCACTGTCTTAGACTTTGAAAACCCCTGGTTTACATTGCATTTACAACATTATGAAACCTAGCACCTTTTTTTTTCAATCTGGATCTTAAAAACAAACGGAAAGTTAACCTAGTTATATCTCATGTAATTCCATATGAAACTACATCCTAGTGCAATCTAAAAAGTCGACAAAATACATTTTTAGCATATATATATATATATAAGATTCTTCTGAGAAAATTGGCCAAAAATGTTTAATGACTTAAGCTTCACATACAAATTGTTATTTACAGTAACTTTGTCCTCTCTTGTAATACCACAGAACAAGACAAAAGCAGTTCACAAATATAAACTAAAGAATAATGACTATTTAGAAAAATAATACATTTCCCTTTCCTGTTTCAATAAGCAATACCCTGCACAGTAAATAAAACTGCACTTATCAAATAGTAATTAGATTGTCTTTTATCATTTTTACTGAATGATGTCATATTCACTGTACTGTATGTACACTATCGTTCAAAAGTTTTAGAACAGTGAGATATTTAAAGGTGTTTAGAGATGTATCTTCTGCTCATCAAGGCTGCATTTATTAAATTAAAAACTGTAATATTGTGAAATATTATTTCAATTTAAAATAAGTGTTTTCTGAGTGAATATATTGTAAAATGTAATTGATTCCTGCAATACTGTACTAACATCATTACTCCAGTCTTTCAGAAATCATAATCTGCTGATGTTTTATTATCAGTGCTGGAAACAGCTGCTTCAGAGTTTATTTTAGGATTCTTTGATCATTAAAATATTAAAAAGAGAAGCATTTATTTAAAATGAATAATAATGATCAGAACTGCTGTTACAGTAGTTTACTGTTTCACTACTGTTCAAAAGATTGGGATCAGTACATTTTTATTCTTTCTTCTGTGAAAGAAAGAAATACTTTTATTAACCAAGGATCTATTAAATAAACAAAAAAAGTCAGAGCATAGATTTACATTTTATGAATGTTTTATTTTTGGTAAAAATGTTTTTTACTTGTTATTCGTCAAAGAATCCTGAGAAAATCACAGCTTCCAAAAAATATATTTGGCTTCTCAACTGTCTCCAGCATTGATAACTCTAGTGATACATCAGCATATTATTAAGACTGGAGTGATGATGTTTTTATCACAGGAATCAATTACATTTTACAATATATTCACACAGAAAACACTTATTTTAAATTGAAATAATATTTCACAATATTACAGTTTTTAATCTAATAAATGCAGCCTTGATGAGCAGAAGATACATCTTTAAAATCATTCAATATCTTACTGTTCTAAAACCTTTGAACGGTAGTGTACATTGATGATTTTGTTGGTTACATAACCTCTTGAAACTTCCACATTATGCCAGTATAAGTTATTTTTCAATTAGCTTTCCTAAAAACTGCATCATTAGACTAGTGTGGCCTTGGGAGCACTATAAATGGTAATTGCTGTTAGTAGGTTTCATTCATTTCAATAAAAGTGTGTGTTTTAAAGAATATGTTAAAAACTGTATGGGCCAAATTATTTGTTTTCACTACCAATTCTAAAGCGTGTAAGGATGTTAAAATGTTTTGGTCTCCAGTTGTAATTTTACACATTGTTATAATTGTCCTTGGCTTAATATTAAAAAAGCATAGCATCAGCTGGTTCCCGTACTTAGCCTCAATTCCGTTAAGAACAACAAATCCCTCACAACCCAAATAATCTCAAAATTTGTCAACTTTGTCAAATCTCCAGTTTGGACTTTGACTAATGTGCATTTATTTGATGGTCAGATAACAAATAACGGTACAAACTGCTGACTTGATACGTGTTAAAATAAATGTTACACTCGCAAAGTGATGATTAAAAGTAATGCTTAAACGCTATGACAACACACATGGTATAGAGAGAGAGAGATCGAGAGAGAAAAAGTAAAAATGGAGAGAGAGAGAGAGAGAGAGAGAGAGAGAGAGAGAGTGGGAGGATACATATAAAAAAGTAAATTGTTAATCATTTACAGGAGTAAATAATCCCTCAAGGGCAAAAGTGCAAAGAGTACTTTAAAGAAACTTGCTGCAAGACGAGTCATGAAGTATGTGTCTCACAGTAAATAGTTTTCAGCCTCACTCAAAAATCTCACGAAACACGTTCCATCCCAAAAATATACAAATAAATTATATTTTACACAAATAAGTCAACATCAAAAACTGTGCAACAAACATCATAATAAAGTGTTTAAGTAATCCACACTTTAGTCTGGGGACCAACTCCCACTAAGGGACTACTGAATGGTTATTAGTAGGTATGATTAACGGATTTAGAATTGGGTCATGCAGGATAAGGCATTGATATGTGCTTAATAAGTATTAATAAACAGCCAAAATGCTAGGAATATGCATGCTAATAAGCAACTATTTAATACTGAGAATGGGACCCTGAAGTAAAGTGTGACACTCTTCATGATGCTTGTCTAAATGCTTCCATTAAGAATCTTTAACATCTGAAGAACCTTTCTGCTTCTCAAAAGATTCTTTGTGGTGAAAGAAGGTTCTTAAGATTATTAAAAAGGTTAGAAAGAGATGGTTCTTCTCTGTAAAACACCTTTATTTTTAAGATTGTACACGTAGTTAGAAATGGATATGTTGTATTACAGTAACGAGAATTTGTGGCTGAAATATTTTATGAAAAAAAATGTAACAACATAACTAAATCTTAATGAGTCTCTCTAAAAATCGGTCTGTTTTCTATAAGAAAAACAAAATCGCTCTTGAGATGTTTTGTGTAAAATGTGACCATGGACCACAAAACCATAAGTGTCAGTTTTTCAAAAATGAGTTGCAATGCATATTACTAATCAAAAATTAGTTTTGATATACTTACAGTAGGAAAATTACAAAATATCTTCATGGAACATGATTTAACGTCCTTGAATAAATGAAAAAACTCAATCATTTTGACCCATTCAGTACATTTTTTGATTATTGCTACAAATACATCCCAGTGACTGTTTGTGGTCCAGGATCAAAAATATGATCCGTGCAGGTTTTATGAAACGGATGGTTTATGATTGCACACTTCTCTAACTTTTTCTGCCGTCCGATGACAACAATACCTATCCGCAGGAACCTCAACATGCTCGAGCTTGTCAGCTCAAGAAACAGTCCTGTAGTAACTAAGTACAAGTTAGAGGAGTGTTCAGATTAATCTGACGCAACTCCACTGAGCTGTTTAAACGCAGTGAGCTTTAACAGTGATTAATAGCCCGGATACTCTCAAAGTTCAGTTTCGGACATGACTGCAGAGGTGGAGTGTGGGACTGACTCACCCTGGGCCGAAACATTCCTGAGAAGCAGCAGCAGAAGAAAACTCCCTGCCAACAGCCCAACCTGCCGTATCATCTCCGGGATGGAGTCAATCTGCACCCCTACCCTCAACCAGAAGGAGCTGATGCTCCGGGTAGGGTGGAGCAGAGGGGATCAATAAATCATTTCTGAGATCAAAGAATAAAAGCACTCCTATCTGTCTCTAGCGAGCTGCAAAAGAAAAGTAGAAACGTCTGTTAGGATCATTGGTATCGTTTAAAACAAACTAAACTAGTTAGCTAGATAATAAGTAACCAATTGTGGACAGTAGTTAAGTAGCTTTGTTCTGCTTTAAAAGTACATTTTTCTTTAGAAAACTTATACTTCACAACATAACAAAGCATAACATTGTACTGTTTATGGCATTACGCTTCATATAATACTTAATTACATCAGAAATCTAGCAATTTCTCACTTTACTCAAGTAAAAGTTACTCATAGTTTCAAAAGAGTGCAAGAAAGTAGGCCTTCTACATTTTTTTATGTTCCTAAATATTAAAATATTAACCTAACTGTTATTTATGAAATGTAGTTCAGTAAAAAAGTTCATTTTGTTTTGGACTGTAGTGATGTTTTTAGAAGAAAAGTACAGATACTTTTTACTTGCATGAAAAAAAATATTTCACAACTGTCCACTTCTGCAAGACTAACTATAGGGAACCAAATTTAGCTTCCTATTTTTTTGATTATGCTCTCCTAAATTACATTTTTGATTAAAAATAGATATACATATATCCAAAATGCACTGATTGATTCTATTCCGGGCTTTGATATTTATTCATGTGCTTTTCAAAAGATCCTGTAAATTATTTTCTAGTAAATATTTCTTGAAGGTGTATTGGGTGTATTTAATACATAACAGCTGACCCTGGCCATATGTAACAGAAAAAGGCATTTATTTAACCTTCATCCAGTCCACGGCATTCCTGCCTTCCACTTATTTGTGTCGCTAAGGAAACATACATACATAGGCACAAAAACAGAAACAAATGCATACCTGTGTGTCCACCTTCATAATCCACAATGTTTCCTGACGAATATATGTAGACTGTAAATCCAATAGATCTGACCGTAGCTCGCTTCCGCCTCACCTTACCGGTGAAATGAAGTATTTAAACCGAAACTACCGCGACACTCCGACGGCCTGCTCGTAATAATAATACATTGTCCTTCGAGATCCTGCCCTGCTATCAATGGTGGTCTTGTGCGGCTGGTATTTACTCGAGTGTTGAGTGAAACCTCGAGCTGGGTTCTTCTTCCTAAATTCTCATCGCTGATCACATGGTTCAGTGTCGTGTTACAACACCTGAGTCCAGCTACTACCTGTGGCGCGAGACAGTCGCGCTATTGTGCGCAGACATGCACCTGCGCACCGGAGCGGTGACTTCACTGACGCGCATCAGCGCTGTTTCACTCTCGTCGCCTTGCTAATTAGAATATTTTACGGATGCCAAATGGTTTGCATGTGTGTCTGACTGATTAGAGGTTTTACATCGAAGCTATTTTTAGCTGTCATTAAAGTTTAAAGAGATTAATGTAAATGTAAATGAAAACATACACTGGCCCTCTCTCTCTCTCACGCACACACACACACATTATCAATACCATCCGTTTGAAATGCTCTGTCAGTGGTGCGACCTCCAGTGGTAGCGAATTAAGTTTTAATCTTATAAGTAAAAATTCTTGACATACCAGAGTTCTGTTAATCCCTTTCCTCCTTTTTATGAAAATTACTATTAACCACTTCGTTGCTGTTGATTCGTTGATGACCCACACAGAAAAAAAAAAAATTAGCATTAAACTTGCCCACTAGACAATATAAAACAACTATAAATATAATATAGGCTTATAGATCGG
>JAUCMT010000068.1:3362019-3393834 GCA_032357475.1 Enteromius thamalakanensis
ATTGGAGAGAGATTTGAAAATCTGGATTTTGAGGATGCAAAAGAAAATCTAAATATTGAGATAACTGCCTTTAAAGTTGTCCAAATGACTTCCTAAGCAATGCTTATTAATAAATAAAAATTACGTTTTGATATTTACAGTAGGGCATTTACTATATATAATTATGCAACATGATTTTTAATTTATATTCTATACGTTTTTAAGGAAAATCAGTCATTTTGACCCATACATTTTATTTTTGACACCCATGCGGCTTATGACTAGTTTTGTGGTCCAGGGTTATATGTATTTTTTTTTCACATTCAGATTGTAGACTTCCTCTGCAGCTAATCATAACCGTTTAATGACCCCATGACAAACATCAATACCTTCTAGATTTAGCGGCTATTATAGCTGCTCTAAAACGTCATTTAGTGAAGGATGCAAAAAATATGAAAATGGCTTTGTGCTTTCTGCATGAGAAATGGCTCGGTATTGAATCTAGGGAAGTGTTTTCAAGGATTCTTTTGTGTAAACACTTGAGATTGTCCGGAAGTTTTGGTGGATCTCTCCACCCCTCTTGCAATAATGTTGCACAAGCCGTGAATTTGAGGATACTTTTGTTTGTTGTGACGCTTGCCGAATGCATTCATTCTATGTCTTTGTTAAAGCGGGAAAACAAATGAACACATATTACCTTTCTGCAAGAAATAGGTGTCATTTACAGAGACTCAAAACCTGTATGCATTTCTTTCTTTCATGAACATGAAAGTTACTTTGAAGTATGTCCAAGCTGTTCCTTTGCATATAAAGAATGGACACCTAGGGTGTTAGGCTGTACTCCACAGCACTATGAATCTAATCCATACATTTTTGAAGGCTCTGTCACAGCTGTCAGATCTCACTTGTAGTTGCACATGAGCCTATATTCAAGCATGCCAAATGAAGACACCAGGCTAGCTTTAACATCACCCAACGCCATTGGTTTTCATGTTGCATTATACTGCCAAGCTTTAATATTTTGAAGTGGGAATAACAACTCCGGAAGGCAAGAATTTTGAATAATATTGAACATAAAATGGTTCTGTTTTTCTGACCGCGCTATTTTATGGCTTACAATATTGTATATTGTAAGTTGCTTTGCTTGTAAGCTTGAAACTTCTGCAGTATGTAGAGTCCATGAAGTACATACCCACACACAAAAAACTAGAACAAAAATAAAGAATCCAAGGGTGGTGTTTACAGCAATGCCATAAAAGAACCATGTTGGGTTCCTCAAACCTTTCAGTCCACGGTACTTCGAAGAACTTTGTTTCTCAGTGTGAACTTCCGCAAAATGTAGAGTTTCCATGGAACAGATGGAACATTCTTCATGGAGCCACTGCTGCCAACAAAGAACTGTTTGAAATTTGAAGACTCTATCTGTTGGCCTTTGCAAGGAGTCCACATGCTCTTCTGTGGAAAAATATCAAGATTGTAAAGCTTTTGCAAGAAAGAGATGAGCGAAAAAACGTACTCTAAAGGTCTTGTTTATTGTTTACCTGCGAATCGCATGCTTGCCATGTCCTACTACTGCTGTTATTATCATTATTATTAAAGAACAACAGCTTTAAGAGTTAAAACTCTAGCTCTCCAATATGGTGTTTGCTAATTTAGCAGTTGAAACCATAAACTGCCGTTAAACAATTATAAAGTTGCAGGCTTCATAAATGCAGTTTTCTTTGATTCCGTCCCTCAATAAATCGAATTCATCTCTAAGTTAAATAGCCTGATATCCTGAAACTCATAGCACGACGATCATTACATGTTTCATAAATGGAAGCAAGTTCGAGGAACAGCTGAGAAAAGGAGGCCTAATTCAGCAGCCGCAGTGGGTTTCATGAGAAAGGAATCTTTGACCCCAAAGGTCAAACCACCAATAACTGTATTTATGAGGGGGATGTGAGTGAAGAGGACCCGAAACATAAACACAGGCCTGCCATGAGTCTTCAGAGAGCACTTGGGAACCGATGTGAAGAGGAGGAGGAGGAGGTCCGGGCTGGTAAAGTCATGGAGGCGGGGTCATATGATGCAGCCTGTGTGATCCAGCCAGCCTGGAGTGTTGACGCTGAACAGTCTCTTGAACATCATGTGATGACCACTGTTATGAACAAGACCACTTTGTGTGTGGCCTTCTGTCTGCATCTTCAGGCGATGTAATCTCTTTGCTTTCTCTCTTTTACTTTTTGCAAAAGTTTGCTTCTGCTTTCTTGTGTGAGCAGTGAATCACAGCATCAGATGTCTCTAGGATAGTCCTTCATTTTAGAAGCACTTTTTGCCTGCAAGGGATGGGTGGCATGCTTTTTTTTTTCATATACAAAGCAGAAAAGTTTCACCTGGTAGTGAGCAGCAATTCTTACCTTATTACCTCATGTGAGAACGACTGGGTAGCATGAAGTAAACCGCTGTTAAGCGAGGTAGAACTCACTGAACTAGTTGTTTTGCTGCTTCAATGTAAAATTCGTCTGATATCATAGGCTAGGTATTCAATGGCATCAAACATTAACGCTAAGTCAGAATTGATTCAGAATTTATTGTACTAATATGCCTCTGTTATTATATATACGATGTAATTCTCTATGAACAATTGTATCTTCTGATGTGTATCCAACACATTTCTACTAAAAAGAGAAAATTGAATAAGATAAAGCTCATTTAATAACGTTTGCTGGATCATCTAATAATATGCACATTAAAGGTATAAAGATGGGATAATAGATAAGCCTACTTAAAAACTCAAAGCTCAAAACTGATTCCAGAAGAATTGCGCTGCGTTCAGAAAGTCACAAAATCCATCCAATAATCGATTTATTGTCCCATCCCTATAGAATGATAATTTGGCTGTTTATTTATAGACCCTCCCTTCCATTTAATACATATCTAGATAAATGCATGCATGTGTTTTTTTCTTCTTTTTTTCATCAAACTATTTATATTCTTAGAGATAACCCTAAATGATGTTGTAAAGTTCAAGCACGTGTTATTTATCATCTACTCGGCATACAAGCCATATAATTGATGCACATTTTGTTCCAAAGTCAAAAACCTTTCAAGGCCCCTTTCAAGCCCAGTCTGCACAAGGCGTAGTTGATGTCGGTGAAACAGATATGTGTGAAATGGATCTCAGTGGCATGCTGCTGCTAGAATCTATGTGTGAAGAGTGGATTTCTATTTGCATGTGACTGCATGTCATTTGAATATGCTTGATACATTCAGTTGCAGAAATGGAGCGCTTTTTGTTTTTTTGCGGTGGGTTTTAGCACACCCTCCCCTGGTCGGAACGGGGGGGCTTTATTCACGCCATGCTTCACATCCATATCTGCTCGATCGCCGGTGGACCGCCCTGATCCCCAGAGACAGGTGCTGGATGGCATTCGGGGCCGCTGGCTGGGGAGGGCCGTATTTTATCGTGTGCACGGACAAGAGAGGACGACATGGCAGACAATGCAGCGGATCAGATCAATGTACAACAGTAAGGGTTAACGCCAAGGTGGGCTGTGGTGGAAACAGAAGTCCCTGACTGTTCAAGGAAGCCCACGGGAGGAAACGGGGTGTGTGTGTGTGTGTGCCCGCCCGGCGCAGGAAGGCAAGGAAACGGAGAAGGTTCAGCCCTGCCTGCCCTGAGAGAGGTCAAAATAGAAGAGTCTCCTGCAAGAAGTGGCCCCTTACGTCTGTTTTGTAAAAAAGATTGGAGACGCAGCCGTACAAAGTCGGATGCCTCTACGCTGCACTTATTTTCACGGCTGTCTAACATGTCAGCGCTGCAGCGGTTGGCAGAGAGGCTGTTCCAGCGGGCCGGTCCCTGTCTCGGAGACTCGAGCGGTGGGGAGGGCGGCTACTACCAGTCCCAGGACGAGTCAGAGGCCTCTTGCTGGAGTGAGTGACTGACCTGAGGCATTATGTGGGTTAAGGCTGTTGGCACAGTGAGTGTTTGGACACAACTGTTGTAGGCGGAGCTTGGCAAAGGGGGCGGAGACACCTGCATGTCTGAAGGTTTAACCTCCTCATCTGATCTATAGGGAAGGCCTGGCCTGGCTCCAAAATGAGTGTGTGAGATTAACCGCTTATCCTTTTGAATGCTTCACCTTTTAAATATGGATAATATACCTATTAGGTTGAAGTTTGAGCGCTTAAATTCTAGTCGATGTAGGATACAGCTTTTTTTTTTTTTTTTGTTAGATATTTATTTTCCAATGAATGTCATTGTTTTGATTATCTGTCTGAATGTTAATATCACCCATATTGCCTGACCACAATGTATTGATGTTTTTCATAATGGGATCAAAAAGAGATTTGGATTTAACAGAAACTATGTTGTAAACATAAGTCATGGGTGATATGGAGAACTAGTTTAGATTAGCACCTCTCGCTGTGCTTCATGGTTTGATGTTGGGACTGCCGAGACTCAGATCCTGGGTACAAAGCCCTTTTTATTCATCTTCTAATGTTTGTGCTGTTGCCTGGCGTTGGCTGCGTCATACAGGAGTTCCAGGGAAGCTGCCTTTCTGTCTCCTGGGAAACCTGTCAATGTGTCCCACTTTGTTGGGGTCCCAGTGTTCTGCTGTTCCTGCCAGTCTGAATTATGAAGCAATGCTAACAGCATTACCCGTTCATGCAGCACTTATCCACTCTTTTAAATGACTCCAGACTCTTTGAAAATTTGCCCCACAACATTTGATTTGCTTTTTGACATGTTTTACAGGCACAGTCTTCATGGCATCTGTTAAATCAGTACTATTTTATTTTTTTTGTCTACTCTACCGCATTTTCTTTGGTTGACTTCCATGTTTTTAATGTGTCATCTTTAAAGTTCCCACCGGGGCACATGAACATTTGCTTTAAATACACTACCTTTACCAACTCTGTATCCATAAAGTTAGCCTGTGGAAGCTTGCCGAGTGTCTGAGAGCTGAAAGAGATTATGCCTAGACTAGAGCAGCACCTATAGTCTTGAGAAATGAGGTCATGGAGGAGGGAGAGACTTACCAAAGGTGTCACTGTCCCTTGAGTCTCCACCTGGCCTGGGTGGCTGAATCTGGCTCAGTCTTTAAATCCATCTGTCCCTGACTCTTCCTGTTTCTCTGCCTTACTCTCCAACTGCCACTGCATTTATTCCCTGAAAGAGACCGAAATGCCATGCCTGGGGCTGCACTGTCTGCAAATGGGTGCTGCTCTCAGATATGTGTGTGTGTGTTTTTGTGAACTAGTGGGGCTTTTGCTGTCAATGCACCCCTAGCCGACCCCCTTTGGTGTGCGTCAGAGGGAGCAACAGCAGCCGAGGGCCACACTGATTGATCTGACTAATCAATTGTGGACTCTGTCCACTAGAGGACATTGCCAAGGTTTGAGGGACCAAAGGGGCGCACTTTATGCGGAACCCTAATCCCTCTTCATTTTTGCTGGCACTGGAGACTTTATTACCCTAATTTCTACACTTCTAATACCAAGTTACTATTTCTTTGCTTCTTTTAACTTGCCACACTGTCTGTTTTTTACACATGTTTCTCATTAGATGCAACACTGCTGTTATAGGTTTGGCCCTCCCCTAAGCGACCAGGTCCCTATTTGGATCAATGTAGTGCGTGTGTTTGTGTATGTGCTTGCGTTTTAGGTGTGTGTGTTCCACTTGAGGGTGAGTGGAATGGCACTGTGTACAGAATAAATATTGATACAAACGGAGCATGAGGGGGATTGATTTACCAGGGTGATGTCCGCACAGTGGAGCCGCACAAAGCCAGGGCTTTAGTTCAGCATTCGGCACTCGAGGACGAGCAAGAACCGCAGACTGAATCATTGGCCACCCTCGGAGACAAAAGCAGCGTTGGAATCAGACCTGTAGCTCTTAGCTAAAGTGGATGTGAGGGTCAAGCGTGCAAGGACCTCTTAGGAAGAGGCGTAGGGCTATGATCCTGATGCAGTGAAGAAGAGGAGAAGGAGGAACCGTCTCGGCAAGGCCCATGTGTGACCGAAAAAGCTCCAGGAGGCATGGTGGGAAGCGGGAATCTCGTTCTTCAGGAGAATCTCGTTCTTCAGGAGGATCAGTAGAGGGAGGAGGGGGATGTAGTAGTGGTGGTGGAGGAGGAGTGGAGGGTCCCACGCTCCTAGTGGACGGTAAGGGCAAGGCTAACTTTGTGTGGGAATCGGTCATTTCTCTCCTGTAGTCATTTGTTAGGGAAGCCAGCACAAAGGCAAGGATCATTGAGCCATTTATGAAATTGCAGAAGGGCTATTTTTACGTATGGCTGCTGTAAGTATTTGATTCTTCTTTCGGCTTGTTTGCACGACGTAGCGGCTGAGGCCTGACCTTTGTTTTGAATCTGCTCCGAGCACCTTTTGTCACATGGTTTTATGACTGAGCCGTTGGATCAGCTTCAAGCTTAGGTGAACTTTGGACACTGTCCTCTCTCCTGCTTCTATCTTCTACTGGAGTTCCTCTACAGATTATCTAAACGAAGTAGAAATTTGACCCTGGAGTGTGTGCAGTCCCATCAACCACTGCGTTTGTGAGAGAGACACTCCTGAATCTCTCTCAGAGATAATAAGGCAGGGGAATTGATGGGAAGTTGTGGTGTGAGGCGTTTGCTCTCTCTCTCTCTCTCTCTCTCTGGCTCGGCCCGGAGCCTGTGGATTGGAGATAATGGCAGTAGATTTGAGCGTGACTAACCTCGCTCTACGGCGTCTGCCTCTTTCACCACAGAAAGAGATCGTTTAATGCCCCTACTTGGGATTTAAAAGCATTGCACTTTGGGAATGCTTCATGTGGGTGTGTCCCGCAGTAGAGTCCTCGCTGCACTCAATCGCACTGCGTTTCTTTGTACGTCTCCTCTGGGCGCAGCAGTTGCAACAGTTGGATCTTCTCCGCTGCTGTGACAGCTTGCCTTTCCCCAGAGGGAGCGCTGGTAGTGTGGAATGAGGAAGAGGCTGGAATCTGAACGTTCCCACACAACTCTATAAAGAAAACGGGGGGGAAAGTAGTACTGCGTTGGTGTGCTCCCCTGATTTCCTGACTTGATTCTTTCTCGTCATTTTTGAAGCAGGAATTATGATGCTGAGACTTTTCTCACACAGACACACACACACACACAGGGTGAGAGAAATATGAAGTGAGAGAGAGTCTGTAGATATTGATTTGGGTCTGAGCTCTTGTTCTGTCATGGTGGGCTCAGGAAGTATTAGATAACATGAGCCCAGTCGATGTGGTTTTAACAACAGTGGAAATTAGAACAGGCCTTACCTCGAACAGCCAGCGAGAGTGATTGCCACAGGCTCTGAACACACAACAAACATGAGGAAAAACGGAAGTGGCCAGTACTGTGGGGAGTTTGTTTGTGCTGTTTTGTTATAGGGAACTTAAATTTTATATATAACCAATCTGAAGAAAACCTTCCAGCATGTATCTTCAAGAAAACAACCTATTTTCACTTTTGCATTACTCGCAACGGTTAATATCTAAATGTGACATTACTTATCAGTTAAATAAAATGTTAATGCATTGGAAGTTAAAGGGATAGTTCACCCAAAATTGGAAGTTCTGTTATAATTTACTTGATTCATATATAATATTTTAAAGTATGTTGGGAATTGAGCAGTTGAGCAGAACAGATTTGCTGAATTACTGTTGGTTATGTTACTTTTCCAGGCACTAGCTACTGCCAATACATATTTATTAAAAAATATGTATTTAAAAAAGTATTTAAGACGAACTGCTGCTGCACAAGTAACATGTGTAATAACCCTTAGCAGATTTAGAAAGGCGGAGCTAGGGAGGGTGGAGGGTTTCAGAGGAACCCTCAAAGCGCTCTGAGAAGTGCTCTAGTAAATTTAAGCAGCAACGCTGTGGATATCATCAGTTTGCATTAACAACCCATCAGCCTGCACAGTCTAGAGTTTAATGGCCGAGCATATATATATTATGAAAATCAGTTGCTCCAGTTTGGCTACCAGTATGCTGTAAAATATCTTCTTTTGAAGACGGTGCTAGTACTTGATGACAAAATTACCATTTTGGGTGAGCGGTTCCTTTATATGACCTGTATATATGCCCACACAGAGTCTGATTTATACTTTTAATGAACAATTAAAAAATAAATAAAAATGCTGGAATGCCTATTGCTGAAATAATTAACAAAAACTGGTAATATTTGTAATGTACTACAACACTGTATAGTTAAAATCACGTACACAGCAGTGTGACGTGGAAAAAGTAGTTCTCAGCAGTCTTCCCAGGCATTTCTGCAAAGCTGATGAAATGTTGTAAATTGCTGTCATAAATAAGGGTAGACTAGCAACTCTGGACTTTAATGTGTTGTAGGGGCTGTAAAAGGTTGATGTTGACTGCCATACCTGTTTTTACATGTCTGCTCATACTCTCAGTATCTAAATAGACTTGAAGCAAAGTAGCATGTCTCTGAACGCAATGTTGTTCTGTTGTGCACATAATTAAATAACACACACATTGTCTTTTTTTCGTTTTCAGTTAAGGAGTTTCTTGCTAAAGCCAAAGAAGATTTCCTAAAGAAATGGGAGAACCCAGCACAGGTCAGTAAATACCGTTTACTGCACTGCATACAATCACTTTGTCAACCAATGAGCTAATTCGAGTTGCATTGCGCCCCCTTCTGGACACAAGGTGAAGTGGCCTGCTGTTTGTTTTCTCTCACCGGAGTGATTTTTCCGTAGTAGACAGTTTTTGTACTAGAGGGCCTGAGGAAGTAATACATTTGATATAAAATCAATGAAACTGTTGATGATTTTAGCGAACATTCAGATGAGTGAAATAATCACGCAAGTCATGCAAGTTTGACTGCGCTCGAGATCAAACATGAACAGTCAAATTTGTCTTTAAAAAAAAATTTAAGAACATGCATTTACCAACAATTTTCATCTTCTGTTCCTCAGAATACTGCGTCTCTGGACCATTTTGAGAGGTTGAAGACTCTAGGCACTGGCTCGTTTGGACGAGTCATGCTAGTCAAGCACAAAGAATCAGGCCAGCATTTTGCCATGAAGATCCTCGACAAACAGAAGGTAAGCCACTCTCAGAGGAATCGGTGCTGAAAGCCGTGCGTCTGTGTGCTGGAGCTCATTTCCTCGCGTCTTTCAGGTGGTGAAACTGAAACAGATAGAACACACACTGAATGAGAAACGCATCCTGCAGGCCGTCAGCTTCCCGTTCCTTGTGCGATTGGAGCACTCGTTCAAGGTACCAGCTCTCTCTGTGTGTGTGTGTGTACTTGCATGTTTTGGACAGGAATGATGCAGCAAAAAAAATACATGCATCTCAGTCTTTCAGCCGTTAGATGTCTTTTAAAGATAAATAATTAATACAGTTAATAATTCTATTCAGCAAACACATTCAATTGATCAAACATCATCAGAGAATCAGTTCAAATCAGGTTTCAACAAAAATATTAAGCTGCTTTTAACATTTATAATAGTAATACATGTTTTCCAAGCATCAACTAATCATATTCTGAATTCATGATCTGAAGGAAATTCAGCTTTGCATCACAGGAATAAATTAGATTGTATGTTGTCATGTAATGTAGTAATATTGTTTGATTAGGCCTTCATGAATATCTCAATGTCTTTGTGTGTTCTGCTCTTAGGATAATACTAACCTGTATATGGTAATGGAGTATGTTCCTGGAGGAGAGATGTTCTCTCACTTACGTAGAATCGGCCGGTTTAGGTGAGTTTTTCTTTGTTTTTCGATTTGAATTATTTTAAGTTGGGTTTTACATCTTTAAAACCTTCTTCTGAAATCACTCTTAGGTTTTATTTTCATTTACAGCCATTTATTGTTGTTTTCTGCTATTTTTAGTGTGGTACTACAAATTGTCCCACATTATCTATATCAGTGGTTCCCACACTTTTTCTGCCGGGCCCCCCTTTTGCAGAATTACAAAAAGTCAAGTGTGTGCCAACTTACTAAATAAACAAGGAACTAGTCACTTTTAGAGTAAAACACTAAAAAACATTTTTTTTTTTATAGGTAATAATTATTTATTTTATTAAACAATATAGTAATTTAAGATTTTTCATTTAACTAAATAATTGTAATGATGCTGAGAGAGAGAAAAAAACACAAGCCAATAAAATAACCACGTTTATTGAAACTAACAATAAAAAACAGAAAATATATTAATTTTAATATCTCAATATCATTTTTATTCAGGCCGATGAAACTGAATCAGATATAAATTTACTTATTATCAAAATAATGTGTAGTCCTACTAAGCTATTGTTATCGGAGCATACCGTCACGAGAGGAGAGCATCATTTTGGCAGCGTTGTCCAGTACAGCAGTACTACAGCATGTTACAGCACAGTATGTGGCGCTATTGAAAACAGGAACAAGTATACATAGACATTTTTTTTCTGTGTGTTATTTGAGTGGACTTAGCTTTTCCTTTGAGCATAAGCGGTACACGAGTGAAGCATTCATATGATGCGTGAGCAGCTGAACGGAACGCACATCTATAGAGCGGAATACTGAGTGCGCACTGAATACTGTCGCGGTAGATATTTTCAGCCATTTATTTCTTTCGAATTACTGTAAAAATCGCCTGACTGTACACTAGCTTTGCCGCGCCCCCCAGTTTGGGAACCACTGATCTATATGATGACACACAATTTCGAAATCACCCCATACTCCGAATAATACCAAATTAGAGATATAATAGTCAAATCTAGAGCAGCTCTGCATTCCTGCGGACAGTGATTTATAAATGATTCGGAGTTGGCTCTTTCTTTCGAGAGACAATAACTTCATACGTTTTTCAGATTTAAAACTTTGCAGGATGTTTTCAATCACTTACACACTCCATGAAAGGTAATTTTCAAACTACATGCAGATTCATTAGACTTGCAGTGCACATTGTTTATTTTCAGTTCACGAGTGGTATTTTTTGGGGTAGTTGATATGATGCCAAACAGTACATGCTGTTGTAAAAACTATTCTGTCATCCTGTTCTTGTATGACCGTGTACGCAGGTCCTGTGACCTCTGTACATTTACGCTGTGTCTGTCTGTCTCTGTCCGGTGCAGTGAGCCTCATGCCCGATTCTACGCCGCCCAGATAGTTCTGACCTTTGAATACCTTCACTCACTTGATCTTATCTACCGAGATCTGAAGCCTGAAAACCTGCTCATAGACCAGCAGGGCTACATACAGGTAAACGCACAGGCTTTCAAATCAGATGACTTCGTGACATGTAATGATTGCAGCTCCAAGAATACACCTGACTGAAAAGAGTATACCTGTTTTGTGCTCGAGTGTCTTGTTCAGACCATCCCAGGCTCACTCACAGGTTTCCACCAATGAATACATGCAATGTTCATTCTCGCTGTTTTGTCAGGTAACGGATTTTGGCTTTGCTAAACGTGTAAAGGGCAGGACCTGGACACTGTGTGGCACACCTGAGTACCTGGCGCCAGAAATCATCCTCAGTAAAGTGAGTGCTGACGCTGCGTTACTTGTTTTCGACTACAGTTTAAGTCATTTTGGCATAACTGCTGCTCTCTCTGTTTAGGGTTATAATAAAGCAGTGGACTGGTGGGCTCTGGGAGTGCTGATCTATGAAATGGCTGCTGGATACCCTCCGTTTTTTGCCGACCAGCCCATTCAGATCTACGAGAAGATTGTTTCTGGGAAGGTGAGCGCTGTATTTTGTGCTGGATGTCTCAGTGTAGTGGCTACTCTGCATTGCTCACTCATGTCAGTGGTCATGTTGTAATCTTAACTGGTGTGGTTTCATTATTTGAAATAAAGCTGACAAAAAAATGTGATGAAATTATATTATTATTATAATATGTATATCACTCACCGGCCACTTTATTAGGGACACCTTGCTAGTCCCGGGTTGGACCCCCTTTTGCCTTCAGAATTGCCTTAATCCTTCGTGGCATTGATTCAACAAGGTGCTGGAAACATTCCTCAGAGATATCGGTCCATATTGACATGATAGCATCACACAGTTGCTGCAGATTTGTCAGCTGCACATCGGTGATGCCACCACATCCCAAAGGTGCTCCACTGGATGCATGGTGACTTTGGGGGCCATCTGAGTACAGTGAACTCATTGTCATGTTCAAGAAACCAGTCTGAGATGATTTGAGCTTTATGACATGGTGCATTATCCTGCCGGAAGTAGCCATCAGAAGATGTGTACACTTTGGTCATAAAGGGATGGATATGGCCAGTAACAATGCTCAACATGCTCTTCTGCATACCTTGTTTGTAACGAGTGGTTATTTGAGTTACTGTTGTCTTTCTATCAGCTACAACCACTCTGGCCATTCTCCTTTGACCTCTGGCATCAACAAGGCATTTTCCCCCACAGTTTTTTTTTTTTTTCTCGGACCATTCTCTGTAAACCCTAGAGATGGTTGTGCATAACAATCCCAGAGGATCAGCAGTTTCTGAAATACTCAGACCAGCCCGCCGTCACTTAAATCACCTTTCTTCCCCGTTCTGAAGCTCGGTTTGAACTGCAGCGGTTCGTCTTGACCATGTCAGCATGCCTAAATGCATTGAGTTGCCACCATGTGATTGGCTGATCAGTAATTTGCATCAACGAGCTGTTGGACAGGTGTGCCTAATAAAGTGGCCGGTGAGTGTATATAGATTATATTAGATGAAAAGCTAAGGCTTAGGCAACTGTCTCATATAAAATAAGTTTACTAAAACTGAAATAAAAAATAAAGCTAAATAAGAATATATTAAAAACATTATAACCTATGTAATATTTGTGTTTAAAACACACACCTATATGAAAGCTGATTTAAAATATGAATACATACGACAAACTAAACCAATAAAAATCATGTGTTATGTATCTTTTAATGTTTTTTATGGGGTTTTGGTAACAGAGCAGAGTTATTACAGTTAACTGAAATACTAAAAATATTTCTCTTACTTTAAAATAAAGGTGAAATAAAATTATTTATAAAATATTAAATGAAAAACACTTTAGTTTAAATTAAATGTGTTTACTGTAGGAAATACTAACTGTAAAAAAAATGGTTTAAAGCTAACCAAATAAAAATCACAAAGCACATTAAAAAGTTGCTACAAATTAAACAGGGGAAAAAAAACTATAAGTTAGACCTATGGGCGTATCATATATATATTTTTGCTTTGTGTGTGTGGGTTAAATAAAAAAGCATGTTTTACATTTACATTAATTAAATTAGTAAAGGATTTGTGTTTTATTAGGATGTTTTGCTCTCATAGATGATTTTCCAGGGGACAAATATTATTTTTAATCTATTATTAAACTGAAAAAAAATGTCATTGTGATGTATTAAGAAGTCTGATTACATATTTATTGCCATCAATATGTCCTTTTGAAGGGAATTTTAAAAATGAAAGTTTACATTTTAGCTACAAGTCATCTAAAAGTTTTAGCTTGCTGTCATCTGCTGCTGCTCTCATTGTTTTTGCGGTTTCTGTTGTCTTCTACACGGTTTTAAAATGAAATAGTTACTGTTAATTATGTATAGACTTTTTGGAGTGTTGAAAATCTGTTTGAAAAAAGGGCTTGTGAATCCCAAACCCTGACAGTGTGTGTCTTAATCTTTTTCTAGGTTCGCTTCCCCTCACATTTTAGCTCTGACCTGAAGGACCTGCTGAGGAACCTGCTGCAGGTAGATCTGACGAAGCGCTTCGGTAACCTCAAGAACGGCGTCAATGACATCAAGGGCCACAAATGGTTCGCAACCACCGACTGGATCGCAATCTACCAGAAGAAGGTACCTCCATCCTACTGGCTTCTTGTAACGTTCTCACCATCCCCATTTGTAAAAGGCTCACGTTTTGGTCCACATAATATTTCATCAGAATGCAATGACCTGTGTTTTCAGGTGGAAGCCCCCTTCATCCCTAAGTGCAAAGGCCCCGGCGACACCAGCAACTTCGACGACTACGAGGAGGAAGAAATCCGGGTCTCTTTCACAGAGAAATGTGGAAAGGAGTTTGCTGAATTCTAGAAGCAGCAGCG
The DNA here is from genome assembly GCA_032357475.1 of Enteromius thamalakanensis. NCBI lineage: Eukaryota > Metazoa > Chordata > Actinopteri > Cypriniformes > Cyprinidae > Enteromius > Enteromius thamalakanensis. The sequence continues at coordinate 3,376,041 of JAUCMT010000068.1, forward strand.
GAGGAGAGGGATGGAGAGAAATTAGATGTGGGGCAACAGAGAGAAGAAAACGTTTTCCAGGGTGGTGGTGATGACGACGGACTGGACTGAGCCTTATCTGGTAACAACAACGTAGAGCCCTCACACACCGATCGAGGGAGAAGAAGAACAAAGTCCAGAGAGAGACGCCAGCAGTGTTGCCTTTTCAGATCCTTCGTCACTTGTTACTTGTTACCATTTTCATGTTTTCCCTCTTGTTTGGTAGCCAGGGTCCACTGGGCAGAGATTCGGTCACTTCTCTGTGACTGGCTGGCATGGGGATATTTGTGACTACTTCTTTTGGTTTTGTTTTTTGATTTTTTTTTTTCCAGAGATATAGAGGTTACTTTCTGGTACTGAATTTTGGCTTCTCCAGAGAAAATGAACCCTTTTCTTTCTTTTTTTTTTAATTAGCAAAGGTGTCCTTGCTCTGTAGTTCTCCACCATGTCACAACATGTTTACTTCCTGTGCACCTATTGGCACTCAATACCAAATCAACCCGAATTCAAGAGTTCTGGCTTTTTTGTTAGACACGTCACCCATTCCTCATTTGGATTTCAAGCATCCCGCCACCATCCTTCAAATGTATCATCGCATATTAATCGGCTACAGCGCTCTAAGATCAGGCAGAATCAGTAGAAAGTTGTTAGTTTGGAGTCATCCTCTTGATTATTTAGTGTATTTTAAGCAGGTATGTTTGTGTTTGAGCCAATAGAGTGTGCTTTGAGTTGAAAGCGGCCCCTGAAAAGACCGTAACGCTATTTTAAATGACACATCTGTAGCATGTAAGCATACTTGAAGCTCCAAAATCACATTTTCTCCCATGGCTAAGATAAATTTCCAGAGATAAACTAACAAAACGCCCAACTAAAGGAATACAATGAACTTAAAGCGAGCACAAAGGCTTGCAATACAGCTGGTTGTTTTTTTAAAAAAAGATGCTTTTAAAGGAAACGCTCAAGGAGGGCACGGTTTCTGTGGTTACACTGGGTTCCCGGTGGATTGTTTTTGTTTTGTTTCTTTTATTACTCGTATTCGTTTCTGCCGTGTCGCCTGCTAGTGACCAAAAAATCTGGTATTTCTTCTACGATAAGAGTAGCCTCCACATGAAAGTGAAGTTGTTTGAAAATTAGGCCAATATGTTTTAGCTCTCTAAGGCTTCACGAATTAATCTCCCATTTCTGCTTCAAATATGCTTGTTGTTCATGTTGACGTTATTGTGTGTTATTAAGATATCGACCGGTTGCGTTCAAATATCGTCCAACGATCTGAAAATTTGTCCATTTTCTCTCTTGCTCTGTACCTTGTTGGATGCAAGACAATCTAAACGCAAACGTCCCCGTGATTATTTTTTTTGTTGTTGTTGTGTTGTTGTTTAGTTCCCAGAAGTGTGCAGTAAACGTAGTGTTACAGAGGTTTTATTTCGTTATGCTCGAAACGCTTCGCTTTCATTGTAAAGGTGACGTGTGAATTCTGCCCCAACAGTGGCGCCAAACTGAACCGCGGCCTGTTTGAGTAACAGCAAGTACGTGTTATATTAGAATCGGTCGTTATTTAGTTATTTTTTGCTGCTGCTAGTGGCGCAGAATTGATACGCTTCCCCTTTAAAACTGAGATGCCCATCACTTACAGCTCAGTCCTTCAGGAGTCAGCTGTTCATTTTAAAATCACACATCGATTGTTTCGGTTTATTATGATAAGCAAGTTTGTCGAATGTGTGCGAACTACAGATTGGTTCCAGGTTAAAACGACTCCTCAATAGCAGAGGTTTCTATTGGACACCGAACGGCTTTGATGCCGTTTAAATTGCAGTATGACATCAAATTACTGTTCTTTTCCCTCTCAGGAAATGTTGTGTCAATGTATTCTGCCAGATTCACAGCCGAAACGCACCGGATCAGGTCAGCTTTTGATCATCCGGGTGCTGATGTAGCTTTAGAAACGAGCAAACGGCAGGAGTTTATATATTTTACAAAACATTATGTCGATTTTCTCCCCCTCATTCTTCTCCCTGCATGCCTAGCTTTTGCTGGGACATTTTCTTGCCCCGCTTCTGGAGACTTTGTCATAAAATGGTTGTGCAAACAGGAGAAACAGCTCCATCTCTTGGTTTGAATAGCTGGAGAACAAAACAATCAGTGTTTAAAGAATGCGTCTGTACGTTTAGAATACCCAGCAGGCTCTTCTGCGCTGGTCTTGTGACGCTAGAAGCAACATAAGGCTATCCTCTCAACTGATGTACAGGTTGGCTTCTCGCGAGATTTTTTTCCTTAGCTCAGTCGTGGTGACGTGGAAGGGGTCTGTTGAAAGCAGCACTGTTTTTAAGCAGTGACTTTTTTGGGAAATCATGGCTCAGATGCACTTTTCATTACATTTTTTTTTGTCAGAGCATGGAAAAATGTGACATTTTTGGCGGTATTCATATGTCGTCCCTCTATCTCTGGGTCCCGTCCCTTTCTTTCAGATACATGGGTGTCACACATCCTTCAGTCTGTTGGTTCACATCGTCAGTCATCTTTTTTTGTGTGTGTGTGCGCGCATCAGTCCATTATACAGTTTGCCTTTGTACACATCCAGTTTCCTACACTCTTCTATTTGCTTTTTAAAAAAAAAAATCATGAAGAAAACATTTGATTTACTTTTGCATATTTTCTAAGTGTATTTTCAATAACAGGAGTCTCTTTCCTCCCGAAATGGGTATGGTGATGGTGTAGTCTATTGTACCTTCTCGGGAAACAATACTGTATATTCTCTGCCTTTAACAGTCTTAATTATTTTACCTTCTGGAGAAGTTGACGGATACCCGTAGGACACATCGAGTATGTTTAAAAAAAAAAAATACACAGAATAATATTTTGCAACATGTATCATTCCAATAAAGTTTTAATTGTTAAAATTACAAGAATGTGGTGATGTCTTCAATGTTATTGTTCTGATAATCTGTCACAGAAAATAAAACTATATATGTACACACACAACATTTGAAGAGGATCAAAACCTTCCAGCAAAGTTCTCTTTTTGCCAAAATGCATTAAAAAAACTTTTTTGTTTAAATCAACTTTAAGTGTTAACTACGGTGCCTGATTTTTATTTAAAAGGTACTTAAAAGCATAAACAAGTTGATCCGTGTTGTCATTAGTCACATGAAATTGACCTGGCATCAGATGATGATTCATAACTTAACATGAATTTTAGGGGGGGACCTGCACAAGCTGGGCAAATTCTTTTTTGAGATGCATGGAAATAAGCGCAACAGCTTATGCCACAATGCAATGCACTTGACCTTCTATTTCTAGTGTGGTCTCGTCCACTAAAGCAGAAGTACTTTGATCCACAATCTTTATATACATAATATATAAATGATTCTGATATTTGATGTTTCTCTCCTGAACATGGAGCTCTTCATACTACTGTTTTTTACAGTATATAGTGTGTAGTATGCAGTGCATAGTTAATATTCCACTCATAGCATTTCCTTTTAAACTAACGGTTTGATTGCCACAAGTAACCATGTTTACTGGAACGTCAATGAAAAGTTTACCATAGTATAATGCGTACTTCTTCACGTGTAACTTCAAAATAAAGCCGCGCGCAGTAATGCAGCATGCTAGTATCGCATTCCGAAACAGCGACAACAGCCATTTAAGCGGCACGAAAACGTGCAAGCGAGCTAGGCCTCCTTAAACCTCCTAGCGGCGAGCCGCGCATCTCGCGCATTCCACCTTAAAAGCGCTCAATGCGATCAACGCACGCGTACAGTATGTTTCCGTTTTTTTTTCCTTCTCCAGCGCGCTCGCGCCGCGGCTCGAAAGACTGCGAGCGTCACGTCGAAGGCAACACTGACGCACTTCATCCACTCTATCAAGCTTGAAGCCCATTAGGAATAATGTCTGAGCCGTACCGCGAATGGATCCTGGGCTCCATAGACTCGCTGAGGTCGAGAAAAGCGCGACCGGACCTGGACAGAATTTGCAGGATGGTCAAAAGACGACACGGCTCGGATTGGGACCGAACCCGGTCAGAACTAGAGAAACTGATAGAGGAGCAAACGGTGCTCAAAGTCAACTATAAAGGTTCGGTTTCGTATCGCAACGCGGCAAAGGTGCTGAGAGGCAGGAGAAAAACCGAGCAGAGCAAGTGTGCGGTTAAACAGCCTTCTCTCGCGGACTGGAACACCGGCGACAGCGCTCTGGGTCCCGTGGATGAGGATCACATGGAGGAGATGGAAGTAAGTGAACCGAGAAGCGACTGCGCTCCGGCATAAAATGAGACGCGGGATGTGAAGTGTTGGTGTTTTTTAATCCCTGGTTTGAAGTGCTCTGGCGCATGCAAACGTGAAAGCAAGTGCAAACGCGCACACGGAGAGACGCGCGCGCGCGGACTGGCGCAGACGGGGAGCGGCGCGATCCTTCACGAGCGTCGGGAAATCGCCAACAATGGAAGCGCTCGATCTTGCGAGGTCCAAATCTCTCGGAGCGAGTTTTTGTGTGTGCGCAGACGACGCGCTGGATAAGTCCGGTAACGTTAACTCAACTTTCGCGATGCGACCCTTCTCAAATAAAACGAACTCGCTTTTGCACGGCGGGGGAAAGTCATCAAAAACATCACGGATCAGCCGACTGACGCATTTCGCCCAAAGAGCGACACCGGAGACTAATGCATTAGCGATTATTTAACGGACTAGCTAGAGAATGTTTTTTTTAGCTTATGCTTGTCGTAACCGAGTCGATACGACAATTTATAGGGATCATTGAAGCGCAAGGCATTAGACGCGCTGCTGGATGGTCCTTTCTGTCGTGAAGGCGAAGTGCGACCAAAGTCGTCAGGTGGCTCGTGAACTTGCCGTACTTATTTATCGCGTGTTAAAATGTTGACGTTAGTTTTGGGTGTGTTTTAAGGGAGAAAATGTCGGCTTTAGCCACGTTTAACATTGGCTTGCTTTGGGACGCGCTTCAGGCAGGCAGCGCGCCTCGGAGCGAAGCGGGGCGGGCTCATGTATATTAACGAAGCTGCGTGAACTTCGCCAGTTGCGTGCATTAATATACATGAACTCACCACGCTTCTGTTCTCTGATTGGCCTGACGTTACTTAATATGCATGAGGCCGCCCGCCTCGTTCTAGTGGAGCCGAGAAACGTTACGTAACTTAATATTCATGAGCCCGCCCCGCTTGGCTCTCAGCGCGCGAGTCAGAGTTCAGCGCGCCTCCGTTCAGCAAACTCACTCAGTAATGTTCCTCTTACTGTATTGTTCCTCGTAAATGAAGTTATTTCGAGGTGTTTTTAACGTTCCTAACACGACTGTGCCGTTCGAAATGTACGAAAAAACAGGAATTTCTGGCTCGGTCCTGACTGAATAAACAGCGCGCGGCCTTCACACACTGAAGCTCCAGTTTTGCAGAGCGACGCATAATCACCAAGTGTAGTTGTCGAAATCTGCTCGTTTAAACGTGACATACTGGTACGTTCTGGTAGTGATAATCGTTACGTCCTGCTCAAGCCCTTGTACGCGTGCTAGTAAAGTTGCTGTAGAGGCTTTCTTCCTCCTATCATCATCTTCATGCTGTTTTGTGGAAATGTTCCTGGGCTTTTGAACATCTCCATCGTTGTTGCACTGGACAGTTCAGTGAACCAGTAGCGGGGCATGTTGGCACAAACATACAGAGTTGACAGAATGGGAGTCTGCCATTAGTTTGTTGCAGAAAAATGTAAACGGTTAGGAAACGCAGTTTGTGAACCCAAAATAAACAAAACAGAAAAAAAGCATGGAAGATTAAAAAGGCAGGACAACAGAACAGGGGGAGATTTACTTAAAACATGCTTGTGTTGAAAACAGTTTAACCTTTGAGACAGTGAAAAACAATTACAAAAATCTCAATTTAAAAGGTAAATTCACGAAAATTGCGCTGATTTGTAATGAGATGTTTTAAACCACTGCCACAGAAAAGCATTTTTCAATATTGAGCTTTTGGGCTAAAAACGTTAGTTGTAAAAAAAATATATACTGCTTGCTATCAAAATAAAAAGGTTAGTGTTGTTTTAAAATAGCAAATGATTATACACTACCGTTTGTATATTTGGAGGTAGCAAGATTTCTATTTTTTTTTTTGTTAGTCTTTTATGGCTGCATTTATTTGGTCATGAAGACCGTAAAAACAGTAATAATGTTGGTGAATATTATTACAACTTAAAAAACTGTTTTTATTTGAATATATTTTAAAATGTAACTTATTCCTGTGTTATCCCAAAGCTATATTTTCAGCACCATTATCAGTTACACATGATCATTCAGAAATCATGATCATTGATTATTGTAGAAGGTAAAAGCGTTTGTAATAGAAATCTGTGCTGTCACCTTTTATCCATTTTAACGCCTCCCTCATGAATGAAAGTCTAGTGTGTTTGATTGGGTAATTTATATAACCTAAAGCTCCATAGAAACGGTTTCAAATGGTGCACACAGTGAATTTTGATGAATTCTCATGTTGCATTAGTTTCTATGCAGTACAGGCGGTGATCAAAGCACCTGCGTGAAAAGGATGATGATAATAATACTGCTGCAATCGTTTTAGGACGAGATGTCCATGACAGCGGGAATGGACAGCAGTATGGATGAGGAGGGGGACGAGAGCAGTCTGGACGCCATGTGCGCCCAGAGCACCGCTGACTCCGGCATCAGCATGAGTCCCGTCACCAGCAGTAACACCAGCCAGCCCGTTCCCTCACCCGCGTCCTCAAAGAACTCTCCTACCCATGATGCCCTGAGGCAGGACGCCGACAGCGCTTACACTCTACCTGAGCACATACAGCCAGCAGCCCAGCAAGACACAGGTACCCTGGTCCTGTTGGTCATCTTTTGAATTAAAAGGGGTGGTTCATCCAAAAATAAAATTCAAATCATTGCAGTCATATAATGCAAGTCAATAGCATCTAAGCGTTCCTAAGCTCTGAGAGTCAAAAATACATACGCGGACTAAACTAAATTAAACCCCATACTTTGAAACGATAACTAAACCGTATTTATATCATTTTTTCCCCTCTTATACAGCACAAGCTCACGAGCCGGGGGTAAACATAAACATCAAATTTTCATTTTTGGATGAACTATCCCTTTAACTTCTCAAGATAAAACACCAAACTTATGAGCATTTAAAGCCTGAATTGAGATGAAATTGAGATGAATGAAAAGTCCAGGCACTCATTCTGGTCCTGAAAGAGGAAAGCTGAAGGCCCAAATGCATCAGTGCGCAGAATTTTATTCTGCCAGATTCAGGCATGGCAGTGTAGTCCAGTAACCGCTGAGAGTGACAGAGCTCCATTAGAAGAAGCCGAGATCTGGGCTAAAACAGCGGGTCAATGTGTAAGAGATTTCTCTGTGGTTGTCCCCCCCCCCCTCAGGATCTGTGGCGCTCGTGCAGCAGCCAGCGGCCATCTGTCTGTCCGCTCTTCAGGTCGAGGAGGGGCCGCTCAGCCCTGATCCGCTGCCGTCTCACTGCACCGTCCCAGCGGTAAGCATGTCCGCCCGCACCTCCAATCACAGCACATCTGTCCCGCTCCTCTGCCTCACGTTGTGTCTCTCTGTCATCAGGACGAGACGCTGTTGTCAGACGCTGTGCCTGATCCTGTCCAGGAGGGTGAGGACTCTGCCTGTGCTCTTAAGATTTCTCTCCGTATCTGTCCGATCGCTGCATGTTAGGTTTTAATTTGTGCTTTCTCAGGTGAAGTGTGCACCAAGAGCCCAACAGAGGAAGAACCTGTTACCAGTGAAGGGCCGAATAATGGAAAGTGAGTAAAAGACGTATAATTAAACGCAGTGTGTCATTTCTATACTATCAATCATGCTGTGTAAAAGTGAGACTTTGATCTGTTTTTGGTTTAGGAATGAGGTAAAGAAAGAACTCGGGCAGGACCCTTTGCTCTGGAGCGTGGCTGATGTGGCCAGTTACTTCACGTCTGCGGGCTTCCCTGAGCAGGCGCTGGCTTTTACAACACAGGTGAGGACTGCACTCAAACACTCCTGTCCAGAGCCTGTTAGCCAATTCTGTGCTTTTTTTCTTGATTAATGAAAAATCTACAGATGATCAGCAAGTACTAATAAGTACTACTTACTACCAGTAGGTACTAGTCTTTTTTCATTGTTTAATGCACCTGAAGTGATGGTCGAGCGCAGTGATCTTTTAAAAGCCTAAAGGAATACATGAAAAATGAAATTTTAGTTTTACAGTACAATACAATATGATGTTATTTTAATATTTTCATGAAAAACATCATGTGCAGGACATTTCTTAAATTTGTGCTGATTTTAGGCTTCCCATGGCTTTAGAGAAAATTTATTAAATGGTTATTTCCTGGCCAGGTGAAGTTAACCTAAATTCTATAGTGGATATTTATTTGTCTAGTTATGGTCAGCTCTAAAATATTTATTTACTTTATAAGTGCAATTTCCATAAATGTTTTTTGTTCGCTTGTTTTAGTTTTTTTGGGAGCCACAAATGAATGTAATAATGGGAATTCAAGACACTGTAATGAAAAAAATTACTCACCATTGAATAACAACAATAGGAATACAGTAATGGGGAAGAAAATCTAACTTTATAAAAGCTGAATAAATAAGTTTCCATTGATGTTTTCCATATGTCTAAATAAAGTTCTTAGCAATGCACTTCACTAATCAAAAGTTTTGATATATTTGCAAAAAGAAATGCGCAAAATAACCTTTACTTAATATCCTGGGGCCAGCTGCATAAACTTAGTCTTTATGTTAAGACAGTGTCTTAAGAGCTAGTCCGACCAACTAGCAGTTAGCCAAGAGTAATCTGTTGTATTGTTTTGGATTCAACTTGGTCTAATATACATTTTTATGTAACTGAAGAAAAAAAAAAAACCTCACCAGTCTTAAAGAAAAATTTAGCTGACTAACTTTTAAGACTAGTCTTAACCTTTTATGCAACCGGCCCCTGGTCTGTTTCTGATCACATAGTAACAACCTAAAACTTACGTTTTAAAGACATTAAAACTCACTGTTTTAACGTTTTCGGAAAATGGAATAAACTATATTTAGTATCTTGCAACAGGAAAACTACTAAAATTGTAAACAAAATTTGGTGTACATAAAAAGAGTGAAAGTAAAATTAAAATAATAATAGAAAACAATATATGTTATATATAAAATACTATAATATCTCAAAGCATAACAAAATTACTAAAACTAAAAAATAGACTTTGTCTATGAACTATCCTCTATATTATGAGCTTAAGCAATCCTGTGTACCGCCCGCGTACATTGCATGCTTTAAATAATTGGTTTATCATTGGTTTTGAACGTGTTGATGTTTATTTGATGTGTGAAAAGACTCATTTGGCAGCGGTAGCCATTGGCTGGACTCTTGTCTCAGGATTATCGCAAATCAAGTACAGTAATTTCATAATTACGGTGGAGGTGCCATCACAGTCCTTTACAACATGCTAACACCAATCAGCTAAGTGCATAGGGCTTTATCCATATAGGAATCTGTGTCTCTGTGTGTTCGTGTGCGCATGACTAAACGTGATATTTTAAGCCAGGGAAGCAGGACAGCTCCTCTGAGGTGGCCCATCTTCTCTGCAGGGTTAGCACGTCCTTTGGAGATACTCCAAGGAGAGGAGTACTTTTGGATTTCCTGAGAGATATTGAACATGTGTTGTCCTTAGAAAAAGAAAAGTGCTAACAATAGCATGCAGCCATGTACTTTCCATCTTAGTAGCTAAACATCCTAATTTTAGCTGCATAGCCTTCTGGTTAGCATATTTGTCGAGTCAAGCATCTAAAGTGACACTTTGGTTAAATACAAACTTATTTAGAATTTCAATGTGCGGTTAATGTCATATTATGACATTTATGGTCCGTTTGGGTCCTTTATGCATTGCAAGTCAGACGGAATGACAAATTTCCTTGCGTTCACAGCTGCGCTTATCATGTGATTAGTCTGAGGGTAAATGAATTTCATGTGACATAACGCAGGTCATATGGGTAATACCAGAGCCATGAAGCCATGATGATTGTGGGACACCCTCTCTAGAGGAACAACACAACCACATTCCATATGTGTACTGTTGCGTAATACTAGCAAAAATGCCATCTGCAAGCCTCCCGATGTTTTCACTTCTCATTGGTTTTGTATGGTCTAGTCCCACTGTTAGACATACATATTTTGTAGGCTATTTCTACATATTTTTTTCTTGATTACAAATATGCAAATACATTTTTATTTACTTACACACTATATTTATATAGTTGTTCTCAATTTCAGAACTGTGCAATTACTTGAAGTATAGTTTTATTTTCTGCCTCTAACTATTACAGTATGTAAATACAATAACCAAGATAAAATGTGCTGTTCCTCAGGATGATTTCTGTGCATGGAGGGTGGGATCTTATGCTTTCATTGCTAGCTTGCTACATAAATATAATTATTATTTTTTTTTTCCATCACTCACAGTTACAAATTTTTATATGGTATTGAAAACCATGGCAACCTCATTTACAGAAAATATATTTTTTTAAATATTTCTTCAAATAATCAACCATATAAAGTTTTGGTCATAATCGTGATTACATTATTTTACCCATAATCGAACAACCCTATTGTTCTTTCTTCTTGACTGAATTTTACCACGAATGTCCAGGATGAGAAAGAAGATGACACACACACGCACACACACACACGAAACCCCCTGTGATGATATGATTTTACTTGATTTCTGATCGTTGTGTTGATGCACTTTGAGAGCTTCTATTATCAGACTGTGACAGACAGCTGGTCGTCATGCTGCTTCACTTGGGGCACATCTGTTGATTAAAAACAGATAAACTGAAAGACACTTCCTGTCCTCCGACCAGCATGGAACCAAAATCATCATTCTTTAAAAGATGGGATGTTTTGTGCTCTCTTTGTGCCTCTCTTAGTTGCATTTAATCTTTGTCAGAATAATATGAAATTGGATCATTTTGGATGAAGACTTTTTTTGTGGTTTTAATCTGATTAAAATCATTTTAGTTATATGATTAATAATTACATTATTTTATCCACCCATCCCTTATAATAGGTTTATAAATTCTATAAATGACAATATGTGTGTGTGTGTGTGTGTGAATGTGTATGTGTATATATACTGTGTATATATATATTTATTTATTTATTTATTAATATTTTGGATTATTCTAAAAGTACAATATCATAATAAATTATTACACTATTGTAACAATTAAATCATGTATTCTCTTTGCATACGCTAAATTATATAATATATTAAAATGATATACTGTATAATGTGTGTGTGTGTGTGTGTTTGTATAAACTATAAAGCACGAAATGTGATTATTTTAAAAGGTACAATGCCTTTAAAAAAAAAAATAATAATTATTATTTATGTACACACATTTAAAGGAGAAATAATTGAATTCAACAATGACAGACTTGATTCAAAGGATTTGTGGCTTTGACTTATATATATCTGAAAAGCTAATCCTCAACTATAAAGTGGCCTGCATGTTGTTTAAGAAATAAGCATGTCTGCCTGTGATTTCAAATGTGGTTTTGGTATATGAAGTGCATCCAATGATATGCAGTCAGGTATAACTAGCATAGTGGTCTAAGCACATTAGTGCTTTACTTTGATATGCACTCTTGGAAGACTCAGATGTACCCGTCACATTGCAGCCAAGATTTGAGACGCAGGCTGTGGGAATCACACATAATGTCTGCAGTCAGTGCCAGTACTGCCACTCTATAAGAACTGATGCGAACATCTGCAAAAGCGTCCTAGCGCGAATGTGAGTGTTTGTCCGCACCCACGCGCAAGTGTGCTCACACATGTAATTGCTGTCAGTTTTTCTTCTTGACGGCCGGGAGGTGAGAGAGGGGCGGTGTGTGAGTGTGTGCGTGCGGCTTAGGACCAAGGGTGTAATCATAACATGGTGGAATGACCCATAAAGCTAAGCCAGCCCACTCCAAAACTTCCTTATTACTGGGGGGAGCATGGAGAGGATGTGCCAATCACCTGAGACCCATGTCACAAATTTAAGTGAACTAGCCTTGTTGTTTCCGAGCATTAGAAAGTTTAGCAGGAGTGGTTTTCTTATAAAATGTGCAACGTATCCTCCGCCTCAAAAACTACAAAACTAGTGTAGAACAACTGCTTCATCTAATTTTTTAAAATATTTTTTACCTTTGCCATTTGACACTGAATGCGCAAATGTTGGTACTATGATGCTTTTGAATCAAAAAAATTTATTCCAATAGGGCTATTCACACCAGGCACCATCATTTGTGGCCTGTGTGTTGTTGTTTTTTTCTCTATGATGATACGGGTCATCCAATCAGATTTGAGCTTTGATCATGAGCCCCGAAGCAGAGTCAGTTTCTCATTATGGGAAAATGTTCTTTATACAATATATCATTTTTATTAATAATCCACTGAACACTGTCAAAACATGTTCACTCTAGACTTATATATATATATATATATATATATATATAGCAGTAAAGGATGTTTATGACAAAGCAACATTCAGCCCATTAGTGCATGCCCACCAATCAGAAGTCATTACAAGCACTTGATGGTTTCATCAGACACATCAATCATTTTCAAATGTAGCTTGATGCTAATTATACCTTTAAATATATTGCAGATGGGTGTACTGTAACCTATTATTGTAAGCATTATGAGTAGTTTGATTTTCTGATGAAAAACAGCTTTTACCTGAGGATTGGTTAGCTGTGCTGAACGCAGCACATTTAGATAGATCCCTTGTTTCTAAGCTGCACGAATGTGAGGTCATTCACTGGGCACTTTTCTCAGTGAATATTGATTTAACTGATTTAATTAACTGGCATATTATTTAATTTAGTTAATTAATACTCAATTTACAGACTTAATTTATTCATTTTTTAATAAAAGCGAGTTTCGTTTTGCATTCAGAACTCAGGAATTGTGTGTGAATTGCAAAATCTATGCAGTCGTCTATGTTTCGTCTATGTTATGAGCTTTAAATCAATTTGAACAGATGTGCAGTTTTTAAATAAATTTAATGCCAAATAACCCTGATAGCACATGTACATTTAGGAGACGTCTGCAATTACATCTACTAGGCATATTTTTTTTGGTTGTTTGCTCATCTGCAATACTTCTGTTGGATCTCCTTTTAGATGTCAAATAGATGTCTATTAGATGCCTTTAAGATGTTTATGATTTAGAGTGCATGTAAAACTGACATTCATCAGACGTTTGTAGACAGCAGATGCTTTCCAGATCAAAAGATCTTTAACATACATCTTACAGTGCTATCTGGTAAGTGACATTTGGCAGTGTTTTACATTATTTGTGATTTGATTTTAATAAACATTGGGACCTTTAATAATTACTACTACTAATACAAGATAGGAGGATTGATTAAAGACTGGTCACTATACCTTACATTTCTCTTAGATTAAAAAATTGCACAGTTGGCACCGAATTTACACCTGAGAGCCGTATTTTTTGAACTTGCATAAAAAAAAGACGAATTTGACTCTGTGAAATTTACATTTTCATTTTCCTCTGGCACTAGCTATCCCAAAAGGGATGAAGAGAAACAGTAAGGACTGCAGTAATCAAGACAGATACAGAGTGAGATGGAAAAAACTGCATTCAGCAGGAAAATTGGGGCCTGAAATCAGATCTCTTGCATGGACCGTATTGTTCAGAGTGAATGGCCATCATTAGTCTGCTTTGTATGATAACAGTGCATAGGCCGGTGGAGTGGAGTAGCCTAATCTGAGGTGCGGATGTAGGCCAAGCGTGTCATCTATGTTTATTTGCCACAAATTTAATTAAGCATTCGTCGTAAATAAGCTCAGAGAGAAACATCAGGAAGCCCTGTAGCTTTCTGTTTTCTCAGTGATCTACTTTCTGACATAAGAACCACAAGAGTTTGAGGCCTTCAACTGAACAGGGATGTCATTGTTGGATTAAACATTTCTTTGACAGGATATACCTTAACTCCTCACCCATCCCCCATTTTGTTATTGTTCTTCAGTGATTGTGATCTCAAGGCAAGCCTGAAGTATGCCTGGATGTTTGTCAACTTACCCTTGAGGTGGTTTGTTTTTAAAGATGTCCGCTAATTCTTCACAGCAAGTCCCTGATATCTCTTGCATGTTCATTTGTGTTGACACTAAAAGTTGTTGTTAGGCAAAATCAAGGCAGCAAATATCTTATTGGGTCATGCGGCTGGAACTTGACATATCGAAGACTCTGATTAACACGAGTAGCGAATTCATAATCCTTGCAGGCTGCTGTATGCATGTTGAACATAATTTTTATTATATATAATTATGATTTTCTAATATTGGTCAGGTTTGATTGTTTCAGTCATGGGCAGCAGGGTGAAATCGATGCTAATGATAAATTGGAATTAACCATATTCAGCAACATAACAAGAAGTTAGATATTTTTATATTAATAAATATATATATATATTAGTGCAAAATCAATAGTCAGTAAATGTGACCGATAAATGTGCTGCTTTTAGTCAGATTAGCCAGATAGAGCTTTGTAAACTACAAAACTGCTGCCCTTATTTCGTTTTTTCATTTTTTTACCTGATATCTGGGGTCAGCCTTGACAGCATTTGCTGGTTAGGTAGGTTTTGAAGCTAGGATTCTGATTTGAGCTGGTCGGACCAGCTTAGGACCAGCATATGACCAGCTAAGGACCATCTTTAACCAGCTCAAACTCCACCTAACCAGCATAATGTTGTTGTTTTTTTCAAAAGGATATCTGAGTGTGTTTAGCAGAAGTGATCTTTTTTCTCAAAGTCCTTAAAACCACTGCACACATAGTGTTTTAAATGTTTTTTCTTCGCCAACCTCACCTAAACTGGTAGGTTACAGACCCAAAAAGTCATGAACATCAAGACAAAAACATAAACTCTCTTATCTTTTGATAATCTTTTTTTTTTGAATATCTTATAATCAAAATCTTTGAACAAAGTTGACCTAAAAATGAGTTCTTGTCGGAGGACAATTATTATTTTTTTGATCCACTCCAAATGCTGACTACTATGTTTTGGTACAAAATCATCTGCTGCTAGCTAGAAGCTAGTCAGATTAGCCGGAGGCTAAAATAGACTGGTTGTGTGGAATCAATCCTCAAAAACTACAAAACTAGTTTCGAACAGCTGGTTTTACATCATTTATCATCCTTTTTTCTCTCCCCTTTACCTAAATATAGCTGGTTAGCGGTGCGGAACCTAGTGCCTTTAACTAGTCCCTTTAACTAGTCCCTTTGTTTCATACTGCTTTCAAGTGTGAGCGAGGCGACAAATCTTAAATCTTCTGTACCCGCTCTGAGGATCATGATACGATACAAGCCTATTTACGGCCAAAGCACAAAAGCGTATTCGCCACAGTCCGCAGACTCAGTCACTCAGCCACCGCTTTCAGGCTCTCAGCTAGCAGCGGCGAGCGCCATCAATCCGTTTTATTCTGTTGACCTTTCTCTAATCTCCGTCTGTATAAAGCGGCTCCCGCAGACACAACTTCATGTCTGGCTCATCGCTGCAGGATCATCACTGTAAAAAAAAGGAGTAATAGTAATAGTGACAGTAAACATGCTGCAGGGAGAGTCTGTTTTAAGACATTTATTTCCCACATTTACAGCTGTCTGAAATGAACGAAAATATAAGAACCGAAACAAAACACTGCAATTTGGTTTTCAGCCAAGGAGCTGGTAAACAGTTAAATCAGATGATTTAGCAAGCCTGGTGTTGTCAGTAAGCCAAGGTAGTTCAATCATATAACTAATTAGGTTTTCCAGGATGAAGGAATGACCTTATGTGAGCTTTAATTGCATGGAGGGAAAATCTGTGATGTAAACAATTGATGAGAGTATGCTAATTATCAGGGTTCGAAATATAATATGAAATAAATGCATAACAGTGCCTTAATGTGCCAATTTCATTAACAAATAAAACTTCTGCATAGAATATGTTGAGATTGCTTTAAAAAATATTATTATTATTATTATTAAACTGGTTTAGCAAATTAACTACTGTCAGATGCATACTTTAATATTTGTTTTGAAATAAAGATAAAGTATATTATTGTTGCAATTAATTAAATCAAGGAATATTGACTGACAAAGTGTTTAATTCAATGCATTATTTATGTCTATAGAAAATAAACATACTGTACTGTAACGTGTGGTCCCTTGGCAGGCGAAGGAGAACGAGGAGAGTCAAAGATTAAATAAAACAAAAGACTTTTAATAATAAACAACATAAATGTGGAGCAGTATCCAATAACGTTTGATTACAAAGACACCACGCAGACAAACGACTAGGGTTACGTTAGGGTTGACAAGCGACAAGGAACTAAAAGGAAATGGGTTTTATACAAACACTAATAGACACACACACCTGAACGAAATAGACAATTAACTGAAACTGGGTCAGGGAAGCACATGGGGAGAGACAAAGCACATGGAAGGCAAAAACAAACATCACATGACATAGAACATAGGAAAAAACAGACCACGGATGTTACACAAGTAGACAGGACCTAGCACATCTTCTTCTTCTTGGTTTTTAACGGTGGCTAACAACCAACTTAAATAGGTGCATTACCACCAACTCTGCTCCGTGTGTAACAGAGTTTCACAATCTATTTACCAAACCAGTTTCTTAAATTAAATTGAAGAAGACTTTATTATTTAATTCACTTCCCCATTTTATTAAAACCTTGGTTTTCACTCTTTCTTATTTCTTCCATCATTGTTCCTATTTCTTGCTCATACTGTCATGAGCCTCTGTGGCTTCCTCCAACGAACAGCAGCGGGAACCTTCGCCAGAGTATTAACGTTCCCACCTGGACTCTTATAACCCACGTACCTCCTTATTTTTTCACCATTTGGGCCGCTTTTCAGAGTATTTAAGGCTGGACTTTTGCACTAGTCAGACGCGAAGTCACGATTTGCCCTGGCTGTCGTTTCTAAGCGTTTACCTTGTGTTTATTGACTACCCAAGTTTGATTTATTGAATGTGTTTTGGTTTCCCGAAATATCGCCGCCTGCACAGACCTTTTCCTTGTTTCTGACTACAATCTGCCTGCTCCTTGTTTATCATCTGCTTTCTGTGTATCGACCCTTTTGCCTGTTTGACCACAATTGTTATTAAAACATTGCTTATGGATCCGAACGTATCCTGCGAATCATTACAGCTGACTTCGCCGAAACAGGATCCAGCAACCATGCGGCAAGTTATTGATGAGGTGAGCCGTCAGGCTTCGGAGCTGCTAACGCATCGACAACAGCTCGAAAAACTTACCTCATTGACTGCAGAACTAGTGAGCTCTATCCAGGCACTCACTGCAGCGACCACAGCGCAAAACAGGCCCGCGGATCCACCCGCCTCTCCAGCTCCTCAGGCCTCCACTACCACCAACCCGGTGCGGATCGCACTTCCGGAGAAATACAGCGGATCACCAGGCAAGTGCAAGGGCTTTTTACTAAAATGCGACATTTACATGAAAGCTCCGCCTGCATGCTTCCCCGATGATGACTCAAGGGTGTCGCTAGTATGTTCATTATTGACCGGAAAGGCTCTGGATTGGGTTACGGCGCTTTAGGAAGGCCGCAGCATGGCCTTTCCATCATATCAGAGTTTTCTTCGTCAGTTCCGCGAGGTTTTTGACCACACCGCTGATGGCAGGGACGCTAGAGATGAACTGCTTTCCCTCAAACAAGGTACTGCCTCAGCG
>JAUCMT010000068.1:3393934-3415642 GCA_032357475.1 Enteromius thamalakanensis
CACACTAACACGAGCTGCATCCATTTTTATTTCGGCAAACACAGTGCACTATGTCTGACATCACATCTTCTTCTGAGCATGAGGGTCACTTCAGGGCTGTATACAGTACACCTATGAGAGTGATGGCAACCTTATCATTGTCTGTCATTTTTGCAGATTTTTCAGTGTAAAAGTATTTACATCCTTTGTATCTTGACTTCCAACAGGAAATAGATGGGAAGTCCCTGTTGCTGATGCAGCGCAGTGATGTGTTGACCGGCCTGTCGATCCGACTCGGCCCTGCTCTTAAAATCTATGAGAATCATGTGAAGGTGCTGCAGAGGAGCCACTTTCAGGAGGACAGCCGTCTCTTCTCATAGTGCTCGTGTTTTCAGCGAAAACAGACTGAAACTCTCTCGGCTCAGAGCACTGGCCACGAAACGAGGGGGAAACGTTAACTCTTTAAGACTTGATTTGCACAATCCTCCTCAGCTTATCTTCTCTTGTTCTGTGTGAGGACATGCCGCATGATTCAGCCCTGCAGTCTGTTCTTCTGTTGTGTCTGTGTCCTTCTATCCATCCGTCGCGGGGCTGACGGGACCATTCGTCTTAGTAGAAGTGTTGTTTTTTTTCCTACGGTGGAGCTTTTTATTCACCAGTTTTTTGTCCTTCTGTTTTTGTCAGATATGATTTACGGTGGCGCAATATTATATAAACATTGTTCTTGTCAAATTCAAATGTACGATGTTCAGCGATGTTTTACAGCAGTCTTAAAATGGACCTGCAAATTTAGGAAATAAATTCCAGTTTCAGAATCTGAAACTGCATTTGTGGCATCGATCATTTCTGTTATGCATTTTGCCTGCCAAGCAGAGATATGAGTTACTGCACATTTACCCCGAGAGAAGCTTTCGTATTGGCATTCATAGACAGACAGAAAGCATAGTTGGTTACAATTCAAAAACTGATTTTTTTTATTTAGCAAGAATGAATACCAGACTTAATTTCAAATGCAAAATGTAACAATGTAAGGCTTAAGATGTTCAAGTGAAAAAAATGATATATATATATATATATATGTATATACTACCAGTCAAGAGTTATTTTGTAAAGATGTTTTTTATGCTCATCAAGGCTGCATTTATTTAATCAAAAATACAGGAAAAAAAGCAATATTGTGAAATATTTTGTACGTTTAAAATAATGGGTTTCTATACTAATATACTTTAAAATATAATTTATTTTTGTGATTCAAAGCTGAATTTCCACCCATCATTACTCCAGGCTAAAGTGTCACATGATCCTTCAGAAATCATTTTAATATAAATACAAATAGATGTTTTTGATGAACAAAACGTTATTAAGAACAGCATTGATTAAAAATATAAATCTTTGGCATCACTTTGGTATTAATTTTACACATCCTTGCTGAATAAAAGTTTTATTTTCCTTATAAAAGTTTTATTCATTCAAGAATCCTTAAAAACAAAAAACACAGGTTAAAAATAACACAGGTATATTAAGTTTCCAGCACTGATAATAAATCACCATATTGGAATGATTTCTGAAGGATCGTGTGACACTGAAGACTACTGAGTAATGATGCTGAATATTCAGCTTTGCATCTCAGAAATAAATAAATTTAATGTATACTAAAATACATTATTATTTTACATCGCAATAATATTTCACAATGTTACATTTTTTTCCTGTATTTTTTATCAAATAAATGCATTCTTGATCAACAAATCTTACGGTTACCAAACCTTTGACTGCTGTTGTGTGTGTATATATATATATATATGGGTGTGTGTATTTACAAATATTTATTGGTCAGAATTAGTTCAATTCACATCATTGCTGTAGTCATACCTCATAAGAACGAAGCTCTCGGACAAAAAGTCACTTTTTATTTCTAGGTTGTGGTAGGTTAATTCAGTATCAATTTTAAATTTGCTTTATTCATGTATATGAACAATACAATATATATATATATATATATACATACGTATATTTAATCGATAATTATTAAAACAGAATGGCTTTACTTGACAAATACATTACAGTATCGCATACTTTACTAGTTATTTCATACATTGTAATATATTAAGACTTGCTTTATATATATATATCTATATGAGCTATGAAAACCCAATTAGATTTCTTTTTAAATCCTCTGTATATTCTGTTTTTGATGTTATATTTTCCTGCTACAAGATGAAAGGTATGATAGGGGAGCGCAGTGTAGGATACTCTTTGAACTCCTTCAGGTAGCTGCGATGCTTTCCTTTGGCCCAAACCGTCATCTGTACGAATCCCACCACAGTGAAGAACAACACGGGGACACACTGGGTCATGAGTGTGAAGCCGAGCCAAGACCCCAGCTACAGAAATACAGCAACAGTCATTTACTCTGAGAACAGCAGGGGGCGGCATTTCATTACAGGACCCGTTCACAAGAGACACATTCTTGTTTAGGAGGTGTTTAGAGTGCTGGAAGGATGACGTATTTTTGTAGGCCAAAATCGGGAAATGAGTTTGATTTTTAGCGTTTCTGGTTACACTGTTAAAAGTCTATGGTGAAATTTTATTTCATGACATAAAATACATTAAAGTGTGCTTTTAAGCATTTAGCTGAAGCATGTAGTAAAACTGGACTACAGCTAGAGGGCATTGTTGAAATCAGTAAGAATCCCAAACTGGTGTTAGCAAGCCAATGGAAAATCTAAATAGGTTTTTGTCAAGAGAACCAGACAGTGTTGGCCTACAAAAAGACATAATCAACGCAAAACTCTAGAGACATGAAATCACTCACAATCAGTCATGGGTCTCACCTCGTATGTGTAGTTTGGGCACGAAACAAGTGCAAATATCCATGTAAAAGGATTTTTGGTTGGATAGGGAATCTTCTTCATCTTACAGCCTTCATAAAGAACAATTTAACGCGTTACATAAACAAAGCCAGAGTAGCTGACTTGAGATTTAGGATTTATCTTGCAGATCTTACCGGGCAGTTTGAGATTACGCAGAGCCACGTGAATCGAGAGGCTCCCAAGCTGACAGAACTGCAAAAAATCACAAATCAGTATGTGAAGGACGCTGATGAGACAAATGCCACATTTCAGAAGTCAGATGTGCTTACTAGAAAGATTCCCAGCGCCGCCTTCACCTGCTTCTCCCCATAATCTGCATGTAAACAGACTAGCTTTAAGAACAGTGGTTCAATGCATTGAACGTACATTATTAATTTAAGGGACAATAAACATGGTGCAGGGCATTTGAGTGAGCTTTTACATACATGGCGGTGTGTAGAGAGGGTGGTTGATGTAATAAGCCATCCATGCGGCCGAGCACCAGTAATAAGAACAGATCTGTAAAAAAAATAAATAAATAATAATCATCACATGTAATTTATACTGCTGCCTACTGAAATTGATAAAAATTAGTGCTGTGAAATGATTAATCGCATCTGAAATAAAAATGTTTGTTTACATAATATGTGTGTGTGTACTGTGTATAATTATTGTGTGTATATACACTGAACAAAATGTTTTTGCCCCTATTTTTCATGAGCTGAACTCAAAGATCTAAAACTTTTGCTATGTACACCAACGGTCTATTTCTCTCAAACATTGGTCACAAATCTGTCTAAATCTGTGTTAGTAAGACCTTCTCCTTTGCATCCACCTGGCATATCAAGATTAGACAGTGTGATTATTGCACAGGTGTGCCTTAGCCTGGCCACAATAAAAGGCAACAGTTTTATCACACAGCAGAATGCCACAGATGTTGCAAGTTTTGAGGGAGCATGCAATCGGCGTGCTGACTGCAGGACTGTCCACTAGAGCTGTTGCCCGTGAATTAAATGTTCATTTCTTTACCATAAACCGTTTCTAAAGGCGTTTCAGAGAATTTGGCTGTACGTCCAACCGGCGTCTCATGTAACCACACCAGCCCAGGACCTCCACATCCAGCATCTTCACCTCCAAGATCGTCTCAGACCAGCCACCCGGACAGCTGCTGCAACAATTGGTTTGCATAACCAAACAATTTCTGCACAAACTGTCAGAAACCGTCTCAGGGAAGCTCATCTTCATGCTCATTGTCCTCATTGGTTGCTCGACCAGACTGCAGTTCGATGACCAACTTGAGTGCATAAATCCTCACATTTGATGGCGTCTGGCCCTCTGAAGAGGTGTTCTCTTCACAGATGAATCCTGGTTTTCACTGTACAAGGCAGATGGCAGACAGCGTGTCTGGGGTCGAGTGGGGGAACGGTTGATGATGTCAACGTTGTGGATCAAGTGGCCCATGGTGGCGGTGGGGTTATGATATGGGCAGGCAAATGTTACGGACAACGAACACAGGTGCATTTTATTGATGGTATTTTGAACGCACATTGATACCGTGACGAGATTCCTGAGGCCCATTTTCGTGCCATTCATCCACGACCATCACCTGATGTTACAGCATGATAATGCATGGCACGGTTCTGTATCAGGATCTGTACACAATTCCTGGAAGACGAAAACATCCCAGTTCCTGCAAGGCCTGCATACTCTACACTAGGATTGTACGATATATAGTTTGATATATTCATGCGCATCCCATCAGTAAAGCCGGTTCTCTGATTAGCGGTATATCTCTATCAGTTGTTTTTAAACGGACAACCAGTTCGTTCACAGCGCCGTAGATCACTGACAAGCAAACCCAATGAATCACCCGCGGAACTGATATTGCGATATTGCGTAACTCTTCAAGTCTACGGCTCTGTTTATTAACTAGCAGTTCGTTTAAAAATAGCTGATGGAGATTTACCGCTAATCAAAGAACCCACTGAACAATCGTCTTTGTCAGACGTTGAAATTACATCCCCTGACAAGCCGGAAAGAAAGTTTTTATGACGTCTTTTTATGACGTCTTTTGGACGTCCAGTTTTGAGACATAAAAAGACGTGATAAAAACTTTCATTCTGGCTGTCAGGGGATCATTGTCATTTCACGATTGTTCATTGGGAACCGGCTTTACTGATAAAATGCGCAAATATATCGATATATACATCGCGCAGCCCTACAGTACACACAAACATATTATGTACACAAAAACTTTTGTTTTGGATGCAGTTAATCAATTGACAGCACTAATCTAAATCAAAATTACACTGAAAAACACAAGTGCGAGGCATCCTCACTTTAAAAATGTTGCGAAATGGCATGGTGCCGTGGGAGAAGCGATGGATGAACAGCGTCTCCAAGATTCGCTTCACATAGTGGAAGGAATGACACACGCAGGCAATACTGTGGAGAACAGACAGAAGCTCAGTTCAGCCAGTTCAGATTAATACCAGATCACCACATAAAAGTGTATTCCCGAGACACATCAATCAAATGCTTTTCCACATAATTCCTAAAATACACTTCTGGGCCAGACTCTTGGTTAACCAGTAGGTCAGCTGTTAGGAGACACTGTTCCCACAGTCTGGACTGAATCCAGCAGACTCAAAGAAAGATCAAATATGACGGTACTCTTCTTCGTGATACTTACTGCACAACCAAATGCTTACTGGCGGTGAACTCGTACTTGGGAGCGTAGATTAAAGGCAGTCGAAAATAAAACAGCAGATAAATGACAAGTGGTCCAACGCACTCGATTAGGAACACCTGCAAACACACATTCACAAGCACATTTTAGTCCTCTAAAGTGAAGTATAGTGCGTACCTCGCATGTGCTGACATCATCACTGCCCCGTGGGAGTGGGAGAAGGGGGCTACGCATGCAGAAGGTGAATGGGATCAACACCTGTGGGGAAACGGTGCCAGAGAGATTACAAGTTCTGGGAAAGGGGATTGAGTAGCGGGGTGGTGAGAGAAAACTGAACCAGAGGCCTGTGCACACACTGATCTGACTTTTACGTCCAACCTAACGGCCTTTAACATGCCAGCCGAAGATTATAATACTGAAGATGAGCCACGCTCAAAACCATTGTAAAACACTGCACAAATGTGACCGGATATTATTAACTTCTTTGTTCTCTGGAACAGATGTTTATTTATAGTAGAATGTCCAGGCTGCTCTTTTAAATACGATGTCAAAAATAGATTTCCTGTTATTTTACTGTTCACCTTATACTGATAAATGCTGTACATGGAGGCCAGGTAAAGGTCTAGAGCCACTGCTATATGTGATAATTGTTTCATTTGTTATTTGTGCACAATACTCACAGTTCCCCAGGCAATCTGGGCTCCCAAGTCTCTGAAGTAGAAGGTCGCAGTGGTTCCCACAGGCAGCTCCTGAAGGATTTCCTCATCTCTTAAGGGTTTTCCTTCTGAAATCAACAATATAACAACTATCAATGTTCTCTACACATATATAGTAGTTATAAAAAGGATATAAACACCAACTAATTTCACTTAGTCTGTGTCATAAACCAGAAGAATCCAACAGGGTAATCCAAACAGCAGGTTTTGGCAGATGCACAATATTGTCAATAAAGCAACGCAGAGGGGTTTCAGTGAATAACAGTCTTATATCTGCAGGTTTGAATGAGCTGGTGCTGGTGAACTGGATGTGGAGATTGGATGCAGATTGTGCAGAGGTTAGTTATAGTAGTGCATCAACTGTTTCTATTACAAATCCGGTCCGAGGCCTTCTGATTGGTCGCTTGACTTTTATGTCACACAGACTGTTACACATCACCCTGGACTATGTTTCATATTGCAGTTATTGGACTCACCTGGAGTTAATCACACACACACACACACACTATATTACACCAACTCAGATCCTCAGAAACGGCAAAGTATTGTTTAGCATTTATCTCCTACTTTACTGCTACTAGCTACTTTACTGAGCCAGTACCCTGTCCTAGTTCGAGTTTGATTTAGTCTTGTGTTTAGCCGTTACCTAATTATCTGCCTGTTATCTGGTAGTTTGGACTATGTTTGCACCTTGCCTGGACTATTGCTTGTGTATACCCCTCTTGTCAAGCCCTCTGGATATTATTCGCCAATCAATGACACATGCTTGTCCTAGGAATATTCCTGTGTCAACGCTGCCTACTTCTGACCATGCTTTCACCATAAAGCTTTGCATGTGGATCCGCTCGCCAAAGATATACTCACTTGGGTCCAGGCATAAAGACTGTCTGGCAGGATACCAGTGTGGATCTGTGAAAATTGAAGCCTGACATGTAAGACGTTGTTAAAACCATTATTTCTATGTGATCAACTTATCATCTTCCTTGTAGAAAGCTATTTAAAGAAAGGCTTTGCGGCTTCATAGCGTCTTTAGCATTGAGCAGAACTTACTTGCTTTATGGAACAAAGCCTTAATTTCCAAAATAGTAGACGTCGGCTCTACCTGCAGAAGTATAGACAGCTGCTAAATATCCACATTGTTTTGAAATTAAAATACATAAATATGTGCATACCCACTGTACATATGCAATGTATGCAGTGCTACTCTTTGCAGCTTTCCGCCTCATGCAATCAGGTTTATTCTATTCTCGACATGCATGTCGAAGCAACGGATCTCATATAAGAATTCCTGGAAGCTTGGAGGAGATTCTCATGTTCCAAAAGCAACACGACTAATGCAGAACCTGCCTGATAGTGACTGCTTTATTATTACAAAGTTACAGTGTGTGCATTAGTTGTTCTCGCATTACTGTTAGCTATCTGTCATCTATAACAGCTGATGATTGCAGATGATTTCTCTACCTCTCTGTATTATGTTCAGCCTGGCAGTGTAAACACAGTGATTCAATATATTATTTGAATTAAAGATCTAGAGTCACGGCAGGGGGGGACAGCATAAGGTGTTGGCTTTTCTTAGCTGGCACTATCTGGTTTTAGCTGGTCTCCAAGCTGGTGTTCAGTTAAGCTAAGTCAGCTAAGACCTACTTGATCAGCTAAAGAAATAGTTAGAGCCCCCAGTAAAACCAGGCTGGAAGACCAGCTAAAACCAGCTGGAACACTATTCACAAGTAACGGTTTGTCATTTGAATGGTATTTAAGTTTGCAAAACACATTAAAAAGCACATACCTTATCCAGAAGCAGTAGTTTTTCCCGGGTTTTGATGTCTAGTATCTCCACCTCAAAGTAAACGATTCGTTTTGCTTTTTTGGGGGGTTTTGGTCTGGGTTTGGAGGATGCCGATGCTGGTGCAGCAGCTGGTGCACCTTCACTCTTAGCCCCTTTTGCCTCTAAAGCTAATGCATCCATGATACTTCTTCCAACTTATTGCACAATGAATCCTGCGTTGAGTCCGTAGGCCTTTTCAAACCCCACACATCTCTCCTATAAGTCCTCAAGCCCCAGTTCTTAATAATAAATCCAAAATCCAGCTCTGCAGTGCAGCCGGAAAGGAGAAGCGAGGGAGAAGGACGGTGTGAGTGAGCGCAGTGTCACTGAAATATCTCCCACCTCTTAACACCTGAGGGGTGGCCATCACAACCACTCCTCCGAAGACGAAATATGAGAGTCCCAAGACATAATCCATGGCTTTTCATGAAGCTAAATTTATATGCCTGCTTTGCTAAATACCAGCCCCGTGACCTTGTGGGACTCTGGCCAATCCAGCTGGCCGTGGCTCTTACCTCCACACCCCGTCTCTTTTTGAATTAGGGTTAGGATAGCGTGCATCAGTACAGCAGCAGAGTGTCCGGGGAATATTAATACATCTGTCTTGCAAGCAGAGTCATGCAATGGACATCTATTTGAGTTTGGCCGTGGTCAGAGCAGGGATTTGGCTTGGAGTCAATAAATAAGCCACTTCTGGGGTCCCTAGAGGTACTGCCATTAGGTTTGAGCAGGTTGTTGCCACACAGAAGCTATTGGTTTCTGTCAAACATAGTGGTAGGCAAAGTGAGTTTTTTGGTATATCTTTAGTTTCCATCAACTGCTTTGAGCTTTTGTATTTTTTTATGTTTATAGCTTTTATAGCTTTAATTTTTTTAGTTATCATTTAATTAAAATTATAATGTAATAAAATAAAAAATCAACCCAGTCTCATGAGATAAAGTAACTGTATTACGAGGTGGTATTTTCTGCAAATATGCATGAAAGGCATGAAATACTTGAGTGTGTGTGTGCTGGAAAAAATCAGTGTTCATTCAAGTAGCTTTCATTTGATATAATCCTAAAATCTTTTGTAGAAATTAAAATAGACAACGTGTAATGCTCAGATGAAATGATGTCTCAGACAAGTTTAGCAAGGGTGAAGACAGCCTATATTTGTTTGCCTACCTCTACTGCTCCAGATGATCACGGTGTGCTGACCGTGCATGCATGGATTCAAACAAGAGCTCATATTACGTTAGTTAGACTACTACATTTTGATTCAAAGTAATACCGTTTCCTTGTCTAGACCTGAGACTAGTAGAGTGTTACACCACTCTTGGTCTGTTTCCACAATTCACAGCTGAACTAACATTTGAAACATGAGAAATATATGTTTTCAAAAGCAATGTGTTATAATTACTCCTTATATAAGTGCATGATTTAAGTTACATGCAATGCAAGCTCTTCAAGGGTAGATGATATCACGGTATGTAATCATATTTTATGAAATACCTCACAGTGCTGTTGTCTGTATAGGTATCAGTACTGTTTTTAAAGGCTACTGTACTTTGTTTTGGACTGCCTGGCTACTGTAAACAACTGCTCAGCTCCAGCTATGTTTGGAACAGCATACTAACATAGCGATCTTACTATTTCGGTATTATATAGGAGAGTATGTAACAGTATATATGCATTTTCTGTGTAGGCCTATATTATATCCAGATCATGTAAATTGCATTTGCCAAAATAATAAATGCATATGTAGCCCTACTGTATATTGCATCATAACATACAATAAAATGTGTGCTCATCAAAATAAAAAAAAAATGCAGTAGCTTTTTTTAAGATGTTAGCACTGTTTAAAAAAAAGAAAAGCAAAAAAAGAAGCATTTTGTGATTAGGTATGTTTTGTACTGGTTTAGGTGGTCCTTAGCTGGTCATGATCCTGCTGGAGCTAGTTGCTTAGAACCAGCAGAAGACCAGCACATGACCAGCTTAAAACACCTCATGACCAGCAATGGACCACCTGAAACTAGCATAAACCAGCTGCAATGCTTCAGAACATACCCAAACAGCTGTTTGTTTTTCCAACAGGGAGGTTATAGGATAAAATGTGATGAACCTTTTCAAATTTGTGTGTGGGTAAGAGTCATTATGTGGCTTGACTGCCCAAATTATTAACACAAATCTGAAAATATGATGTAAAATACCTGTGCCCACCTACTTAACATAAGGTCATGTTGTTAGCATGAGTTACCATCAGCATAAACCTACTGTTTTACTTCCTGTTTTCTCATCTCCCTCAAATGAGATTTGCAGGTTGGGATGTCTGCTATTAGCTAGTGCAGCACTTGGTTAATTATATTCCTAGGTTAATTCACCGCTATAGTCTGCATGCAGCGCGCCGCGCACTCCTCGCCGCAGGGGGCGCTCGTTCAGTCACAGCTGCAGCATCTGCGCTGAGAGCCGCCGAGCAAGTAATTTTCTCGGACTTTCTGCGGACGCTCGTTGACAACTACAGTGCGTTTCGCCGGGAACTCTCCGATATTAAGTTTTTAATCGATTAAAGTTAGAAGAGACTCGGGAAAATGATCGCATATTGCAGGGGCGCGGCAGTGGCTGTGCGCGATATGTGAAGATTTGGATAAATAACTTAAAAACAGTTTGATAAACTCCATTCGCGCGCTTCATGTTCGACAGAAGAGGATCGTTTAAAATCAATCGAATCGTTAAATACTCGGAGGATATCAACATATGGAAACAGGCAGCTGAACAGCAGTGGGGTTTTAGTCGAGTGTTGTGATGGGTAAAGATTATTACAGGATCCTGGGGATAGCGAAGGGCGCCTCGGATGACGAGATCAAGAAAGCCTACAGAAAACAAGCTTTAAGATTTCATCCCGACAAGAACAAATCAGCCGGAGCAGAAGATAAGTTCAAAGAAATCGCCGAGGCTTACGATGTCCTGAGCGATGCCAAGAAGAAAGACATCTATGACAGATGTGGAGAGGATGGTAAGAGCTGTCATTGTCCCCGTATAGACAGACAGGCGGAGGGATAGATAGATAGATAGATAGATAGATAGATAGATAGATAGATAGATAGATAGATAGATAGATAGATAGGCAGACAAACTGAAAGATAGAAACCCTTAAAGCGTGCTGTGGTGGTACCATGGTACACATTTTATTGACAGAGATATAGATGTACTGTGATGAATTTAGATATGATATATGCATTTTATCAATGAATGATTACTATGGAACATGTGCAAAAACAATGCTAACAGTTGGTGGACATAATACACTCTTTAGTACGTGTTTTGTACGTGGGAAGTTTGATTGAAAGATCAATACACACACTGATATGCTTTAAGTTAAACCGAGGGAAATTGCAGCAGCAGCTTTGTGAAAATCACTTCAATTTAAATTCTGCTTTTCGGTGGTATTCTAAAGGCCCCGATATATTCAGTGCAAAATGCTTTAGTATTGTTCCTCACTTAAGGTTAAAGATTTTTTAATAAATGAATAAAATAAGTGCAAAGAAATTAAATTGCAGTTAATCTGCATACAGTACAGAATGTGTAAAGTGTGCCACTGATGATATTTATAATGTACAAAAAGAGCAGCCGGGGTATTCAGTGTTAACTCAACCAGAGGCCTCTTGTGGAACTGATTTTTTTTTATGCCAAAATATGCCAAAAAGTATGAAATGCCAGTAATTAAGGAGGACTTTTTGAGATGTGGAGCCAAATTGCAGAAAAGGAAAATAATATTAGAAAGATAGACTTTAGCAGTTAAATTTGTTGATTGCAAACATTTTTTTTGCATTATATGCCTTATGTTAAAAAAAAAGTATCCCCAAAGTTTGCCTGTAGCTCAAGGCAATACTTTTTTGAAATACTGGTTCTTAATTTTTGGTGTCTTCATCCTATATGGTTTATTAGCAAATATATGGTTTCAGTTTGGCTCCAAAAGATTTCCCACTTATTTTGTAGCCAATGGCAATTTGAAAGTGTTTTTCAGAAGGTGCAGTGTTTTCAGGAGATGTTAGCTTTGGTTTCAGACCACCACACTGTTTTGGCCACAATGCATCACACCTATTTGCTCACCTAAGTGTGGGCCTTAAATGAGGCATGTGTGGGTTAAGCGAGCGTCCACATTAGCAGTAAAGCTTTATTTGAGTGAAGCCTGGTGACCTTTGGTGACCGATTGAGTTTTCTCTGAATGCTGCAAACACAGGAGTGTGTAGGGTGGAATCGTCGAGGGACTTTCTGAAACCCGCTCTGATCTCCAGATTAGGGATTCAAACTGTACCATGTGACTGGGTCATTCCTGTGAGCTGGCTCTGCTCTTTCTTTATGCCGTTTCTTATATTTTCCCAAATGTTGATCTGCTGTTTTTCCGTAAACATCCTCTCTTTCTCCCCGCAGGGCTCAAGGGACACACCGGAGGTGGCTGCAATGGCCCTAGCTATACTTTTCACGGCGATCCTCACGCCATGTTTGCAGAGTTCTTCGGTGGCCGTAGCCCGTTTGATCAGTTTTTTGCGTCTGCCGGGGGCCCAGATGATGACATGGACATTGACGACCCCTTTGCGGCCTTTGGAATGGGAGGCATGGGTGGATTTCCCAGATCTTTCAAGTCTCGGGTAGGCGGCCCCCACGGGGGCCGGGAAAGGAAGAAAGATCCCCCAGTAGTGCACGAGCTTAAGGTGAGTCTGGAAGAGGTGTTCTCTGGTTGCACGAAAAAGATGAAGATCTCTCGCAAGAGGCTGAACCCAGACGGCTGCTCTGTGCGCACAGAAGACAAGATCCTCACCGTGGACATCAAACGAGGCTGGAAGGAGGGAACCAAGATTACCTTTCCCAAAGAGGGAGACGAGACTCCAACCAACATCCCTGCCGACATAGTATTTGTGGTTAAGGACAAGATTCACCCGGTTTTTAAGAGAGACGGCTCTGACATCATCTACCCTGCAAGGATATCCCTCCGAGAGGTGAGTGTCTAGTGTCTGCTGCTGAGATAAAGTTACTTAACATCCGGTAATATACACCAGTCAACTTTTGTTAAGCTTTTGAAAAGTAGAGTACAGCAAAGGGAACTTTTGATCTTTTACATGCAAAATTGGGTTCTAGAATTCTTCTTAGAAAGTGTATCTTTATACAAGTAAAGCAACAGGAGAATACAAAGATTAACATTAGGGCTGCATGGTTTGGGGAATAAAACATTTCATATGCATTTTTTTTGTGTGTTTTTATTTTTATTTTTTAAATGTAATTTCGAACATAAAAGTTTTTCTTTTCAACTCCAGGTTCCTGTGTTTGTAAGGCTGCAAAAACAATTTTTGATCTTATATCTATATAACTATATATATATATATATATATATATAAATTATTGTAGTAATAATTAAAAAAAAATAAAATTATTATTGAATAATAATAATAATATTGAAAAAATATATTACATTATTATTGTAATATATCAACCTGATCTCACAGCAATTCGTACGTATTTTACGAGGTGGCTAATTTGTACGAATTTGTAAGGCCTCACTCGAACGAATTCATACGATTTATTCTAAGTCGTACGTATTTTACGAGATGGCAATTTGTATGAATTTGTACAATGACCTAAACATAACCCCGCCCCTAAACCTACCCATCAGGTGATTTTAGACAAATAGTACGAAATCATACGAGTGAGGTCATTCGAATTAGTACGAATTGGCACCTCGTACGAATATGTACGAATTGCTCTTGAGACTGTGTTGAATATATCATCAAATAAAATAATAATGGCCATATTATTGGACAAATTTTATTTTACAGTTCTACTGTAAAATTACAATGCTAATATTTGCAGCTGTCATAATAAAAGTTATTCATTTTAAAATAAGTTTTCATTGGTTTATTTTGGTTAAAATAATTTTATATACAATGTAAATTTTATTTTGAAGTTTTCAGTTTTTACTTTAATTTAGTTCAAAACAGACAGTTTGAGAGTTATTCTCTTTACAAGTTAGGGAAGATGGCCGATACATCTTGCATTCCCAATTGCATGTTATAAGCAACCCAAACTAAGAGCAGAAGCTGGGTTGCATTTTCTGTGAAACTAGCTTGGGGATGCTGAAAACACAGGCTCATGAGCGGTTCTGGTGTAAATAAACAAAGTGCTCAAAATTCGGTCTGAAACAGGCTACGCATATGTTTAACTATTTAAATTGCGGCCTTTTGATGATGGCATATAGTGGTTTTGGTATTATTTTGGTTATTCATGTAGCTATTATTCATGGGGTTAAATTTTGTTCTCTCTTAATCATCACTTACTTAGGCTCTGTGCGGCTGCAGCATCAGCGCTCCCACCTTGGACGGTAGGACTGTCACAGTGACATCACGTGATGTCATCAAACCGGGTATGAAGAAGAGGATAGTGGGAGAAGGACTGCCACTGTCCAAATGTCCTGAAAAGAGAGGAGACATGGTGCTAGAGTTCGCAGTGAAATTTCCAGACAAGTTGGGACAGAGTGCTCGTGAATCTCTGGTTCAGATCCTACCACCTTGAGCGTTGCGACCGCCGGAGGACAGACTCTCAAACACACAGATCCTATGATTGGGCCCTTCTGATATTCTAGATCTCATTACACCTGACAGTATCAGTGGTAAATACGCAAAAGTCAAGCTCAGAGAAACACAATAGAGCTCCTAACAGATTATTTATACCCCCTTATATCGCAATGCACTTTTACAAAACACTGTGAAACCTTTCGGAAGTAATATATTGACTTTCACACACAGTTTTGTAGTACCTTCAAGTACATGTTCCGTAATTTTCTTGTTTGCTTCTTTAGGTTTCTTTCCTCTTTAATCTGTTGATTGTTTTCTTTTATTAAAGTAATCTTGCCATTTTAGCCTCTGAGCAGTCAACATTGTACTTAACAGTAAATTTAGTGCTTAATGTTAGGGTTTTAACATATTTCTGGGAATCTCAAGTAGTAGTTGTAGAAGTGTGTGTGTGAGATTGTGGTTGTGTGAAATCCCAGTGACGGGGCTGCTGGGAGCCGAGTTTCTTTGCATAGAGTGAGCGCAGGAAATTGACAAGGTCTCCTGAGCATCATCACAGTGCTTCCAGAGCATGTTAAAGTGTGGTTACATTTACCATGGCTTGTTCAAATTTCACTGGCGAGATGGCGAGTCATTCCAATCCACTACTTTCCACGAATGTGTGAGATTTCCACTTTAGGTAAATAACTAGTTGATGGACACTACGCCCACGTTATACAGTCTATGGTCTTGTGACGTCACTCATAAGTTTCTGAAGAGCATTTTTGAAGCCCAAAGTGGGCAGAGCCGGCCATTACCGTCTTGGCAGTACGTCACTCCTGGAAAGTCAAAAATAGGCAAAAAGGCAGGACGTGAGTGAAGCTGAAGTGCCTGGTTGGTGAAACCTGCCTAGCTCGCCAAACATGCGATCCACCTGTCACTCAAGTGGCCACACCCCTAAAGCTTAATATAATTTAAATGGATGAGTTATAATTAGAGCCCGAATGATAATGGATTTTGAAGGCCGATACCGAAATATTTGTTGGTTTTAAAATTCGATATATCGGCCAATATTTATTAATTTAATTTTAATTTTAATTTTTTTTTTTAAATAATAAATGTTCCATAACATTAGTTATTTGTAGTTATTTATGAGTTTTAGCTAAAACAATATGATGATGTATTTTAAAATGAAACTTGTTTATTTTATTGTCACAACAGAACAGAGGAACATCAAAATATATTAAAGTTCTGATAAATAAAATTTATAAAAAAACAAACTTATGATATGAAACGTAAAGTCCTTTGAACAAAAACAACCAAATCAAAGTTACCATATTCATTTATCGGCAATTTTAAATGCAGATACCGATAGTTTGGAAAATGCCTAATATCGGACGATAACATCTGCCTGCCGATAAATCGTTCAGGCTCTAGTTATAATAAAATAAAATACATTTTATAAGTAAAATAACATAGGACACAACAATTTTCAATATCAAGTAGCGAAACGAACTGTATTGTACAGCTAAAAATATCTGGACGTGGATGAGACCGGAAGCTGTACCCATAACATTTACGTCAGGGAAAAAGCAGTGAAGCGGGAAGTGGGTTTACTTAATGTAAAGCTAACAGAATTTATCACGCATTTTGTAATGTTTAAAGCAAATGTTGTAATTAACTGTAGACTGGGAATATTTAAAGATTTTAAAAGAACTTACAGTAGCATATTGCCAAAAAGGGGCGGAGCTACATAAGGCCTGTTAGTGTAGTAAACAAATGTTTTATTTAATTTGTTCTTGACAATATATTACAATGATGCTACAATACGACTGGAAAAGCCAAACTAATTAGCTTTTTTGAGATCAACTTCCATGTCGCAGAACCTGTTTAAGGAAATTATTCGCTCTTGCGTGGAATTCCCAAACGCATTCCTATTGGAAAGACTGAATTCTGATCGTGCAAATTGACTGAGCAATGGTAACTGACTGCACGTTTACACTGCAGACACTACTCGCTTTCTCCTGCTAGGACTGATCCATGAGGGGTTACTATGATCTCCATCTCCGTGTCTTCGAGCACATAGCTTCACTCCACTCATTCTCTAGGTTTTTTGTATGTTACTGCCAAGTTCATTTCAGGTTAAAAAATTCCTGAATGTAGCTTTAATTAAATATTAACGGGGGATAATTTGGACTGCAAAAAAATAGTGTGTTATTGCTAAGGAGTGTTCATTTATGGGAACTGACACTTTAAGACACAACTTAAAACGTTCTAATGCTTGCAATAAGTGTGGTTTGAAAATGATTTATAATATTCATTCATGGCCCTGGAAACACTCTCTTATTCGAGAGTCCTATATTTATGCTGTTATTGTAGTGCACATGATGAGATGGGGGCGGTTTTATAGACTTGCATCTTGTCACCAGAAGTGATTTTATATGGAATGACAGTATTTGTGCCAAACGTATGCATATTGCAATGGCACAGATGCACTGTTTTTAAAGTACCTCACACATTGTTGCTGTGTCATCAGCATGTTATTCTAAAAATCACAGCATTATGGAATATGTGTAAGACATGTGCTTTTTTGGTGAAATGCTTCACAATTATTTATCATGCGTAATTGTTTTTATTTCTTGCAATTAAAGGCTTTACAAGTGCTATCTTGTAGTAAGTCCGTTACTGTGTGTGCAAGAATGCATACGTGATCATGGAATATATTATTAAGTAAGTGGGCCATTCCTGGTATTTTGGTATTATTGGGAAAAAATACATGCATTCTACCAAAATAGTGTCATGTTTAAATATGTGGAACACAAACCGGCCAAGCTCGGTGTTCTATTAGAATTCCCACCCTATTTCACATTTTATAAAAACCTAACAGGGTGGAAAATTTTTAGGTAAATTAGCTTTTTTTAGTGATCAACATTTACCTCTCTAACCTTTAACAACTATGTTAGATATGTTTTTTATTTTTCGGACAAATGTTATAATATAGCCTAACGGGGTGGAACTTTGAGAGTGGGACAACATTTCAAAAACTTAAAAAAACATAGTAGCGAAAGGTGAGGTTTACCTCGATTTGTTTTAGCTGAAAAAATAAACAATATCTCTTTTTTAAAATGTTCTCAGTGGAATTGTAGTAAAATTTTTGGAAGGTGAGGAAGTGCATAACAGGGTGGAAAAAGAGTTAAGGGCCACAGTAAATATAGAAAATTGTACAAAAACACATACCATCACATGATTTATATGTATGAGTATGTGAAGGTTAGCCTAGTCCGTAACAAAATTCCATAAATTTGGGGTTTTATCAGTTTCATGGTTTACATTTCTAGTGGAAGTTGATTACTTTGCACTAAGGACATGATAAAATTGAATGCACATATCAATTAAAAGGTATAGTAGAGCATGTAGAATACTTAATATGTGTTATAGACTAGAAGAATATGCTTGTACATCTGAGTATTATTTATTAAACTCTATATGATACAAGTGAGCTTTTGATGTGGACTGAAGTCGCTATAATAAATGTTTATGTCCACGTCAAGAGATGATAATGTGTTGTTTGTTGTAAGTGCACTCTGCAGTTTTGTTTTCTGCCTCTTTAAAAGCTTGTAAATATCTAAAATAGGAATAACAATTAAAATATATGAATTCTGACCAACATCAGAAATTTCATCAGTTCAAAAATGTTAGTTCCATTTGTTATGTGAAATACGTGATTGATGTATATGTATATGAATATGTATATGTATATGTATATGTGTGTGTGTGTGTGTGTGTTTGACTTGTTCCCCTTCACTCCGGTAGGTGGCAGCAGTGCGCGTGACTGAGCCTCGCTGTTGTTTGTTTTCTCAGTAGAGGAAGAGCTGCAGGTTGTGTTGAGTGATGTGGTATCCGCCTTTTTCCTCACATACCAGAACATAGTCCCTAAACTCCCGCTTTAACCCTCCTAATCAACCATCCTTTATAATGACTGTATCATAATCCCGACGTCCCAGCGGTTCATGGTTTCCTCTCTGTCAGTGTTAGTTTGGTAAGTGTGATGCCAAGAGGACGCTAACATGCTAACTCACATTACTGTTAGCTGCTTTAGCTTCAGTCTATGAATAGAAACATAACAGGCTGCTTTAATTCAGAACTTTAAACACATTAAAGTGTTGTTTATAAGGTCGGCGTTTGATATTAATTTATCATTTTTTGTCGGGTTGCTCGAGTTAGTACGAGCAGGACTGTGTAAATAAACAAGGCAAACCCAAATACTTCTTGTTTTGTAAATGATTTATAATTATCCTTATACATTTAAATAACACTACTTTGTTTGTATATTTATTAAATATATACATTTGTTAAAAATGTATTTTTTCCCTATTCTGTTTATTAATGGTGATTAATGTATGAAAACGATGTTTAATAGAGAATGAAATTCTGCTCTTATTTATATTACTTGAAATGTTGGAAATATAAATGCAATGCTTATTTAAATATGTGTAAGTGTAAGCTGTCTCAAGTTTCCACAGTCGTTCTGAAGAATCAGGCTATTTTGAATCCAATCGTACAAGTTATATTATGCATTAATTATTATTAGAAATCCCAAAAATTATGATGAGAAAAAATAGTAATAGAAAACCTGGAAATACCAGAAATTTTAGAGTTGAAGGCAAAAAATAATAGAAATCCATAATATATACAATTAAAAAAGTTTTTTTATTTTTTATTTTTATGTAATGCTTTTTGTTATTCATTGTGTGTGTGTGTATATATATATATATATATATAGTTTTTTATTTATATTGATTGACAAAGGTACCCAAATTAAATTCATTGCAAATGTAATTAATGTATTGTCTATAGTATTTGCTACAAATGCATCTTTTTTGAACCCTGTTTGTCCATCTTTGTGTCACAGGTCTGGAGATTTCCTTTGAATGGGTTGAACTCAAGACACTTTGTACTTTGATTTGGGCGTATAAGGAACATTATTAAAGGTGCTGCACAGACCCCCTCTTGTATTAAAACATTGTTCCTGTACAAGAAACCAAGACAGCAGCATCCAAAATGCCTCTTGGTTTGGGACGCAGAAAGAAGGCATCTCCGCTGGTGGAGAACGAGGAGGCCGAGCCCATCCGGGCTGGACTGAACGTCCCAGGGTTGGATGGCCTGGACGGAGGCAGGGTCAGCCTGGGTGAAGGAGCTACCCATGAGGGCCTACCACCTCCACCCACCAGCCTGCGACCTCGTCTGATCTTCCACACCCAGCTGGCTCACGGCAGCCCAACGGGACGCATCGAGGGCTTCAGCAACGTGCGTGAGCTCTACGCCAAGATAGGAGAGGCCTTTGGGATTCCTCCTACAGAGGTGAGCGGCACATCCCTTGGTGTTATAAAAGCAGGCCTTGGTGAGTGTACTGACTGAATGCTTATGTCCTTGTGCCAGGTGATGTTTTGCACACTGAATACTCACAAAGTGGATATGGACAAACTTTTGGGTGGCCAGATCGGACTGGAGGACTTTATATTCGCTCACGTGAAGGGTCAGAAAAAAGAGGTGGAGGTGTTTAAAGGAGAGGATGCACTGGGGCTCACCATCACTGATAATGGAGCTGGCTATGCCTTCATTAAGGTGAGAGGAGTGACTTGCCATTTCAAGGATGCATTATGTAATATTTGGTTTTAATTAAAATAGACTAACAGTACTAAAACCAACATCACAAAAAGGCTTTTTCCCATTCTTAATTGTTTATTTTTTATACTAATGAGTCAAGTTGTGGCATTGCTTGACAGCCATAAAGCGTATACACCCTACTTCACGGTATACCTAACAAACACGTCTTAATAATGTTAATCCTCATCTTTGGCAATCATACTGAAATCATCTGTTTCCTTTGCAGAGAATAAGAGAAGGCAGTATTATTCATCAGATTCAGGTCATCAATGTGGGTGACATGATCGAGTCAATCAACGGGCAGGTACTCATTGGCTGTCGCCATTATGAAGTGGCCAAGATGCTGAAGGAACTGCCGAAAGGGAAAACATTTTTCCTGAAGCTGGTGGAACCTTTGAAGGCATTTGGTAAGTGTTTTGAAAAATCCTGACGCTGTCATTGATGGCCACAGTGAATCATAGGTTTCTTTTCCCCTCCTTTTTTTATTAAAGACATGATCAGTCAGCGGTCTGGAAGCAGGTCAGGCTCGGCACAGTTAGGGACCGGCAGAGGAACTCTACGTCTGAGGTCTAAAGGACCAGCCACTGTAGAGGAACTGGTAAGATCGTCGAGTTAAAATACACAGTGAACTCTATATCAATATATTCGGATTGTGATTCATATGAAAAACACCTGGATCTCATGTATGCTCATGGAAAAACACTTAGGATGTGGACTTATGTAGAAGATTGTTTTGTCAGTAAATTGATGTAAATTCAATTCAAGTTTATTTGTATTGTGCTTTTTAAAAGAATAGATAACCTTGATATGTTAGGAAATGATAAAGAAATTACATTAACACGTGTTAGTTCAATCTTTAAAAAAACGCAGTGATATTTGCTTGTTACTCTTGTACTCTAAACACCATTAAATATCTTACTGACCCCAATTTTATATATATATAGGCTATATATACACACTACTGTTCAAAAATTGGGGTCAGTAAGATATTTAATGGTGTTTAGAGATGTTTCTTCTGCTCATCAAGGCTGCATTTATTAGATTAAAAATCCGAAAAAAACTGTAATATTGTGATATTATTTCAATTTAAAATAAGTGTTTTCTGTGTGAATATATTGTAAAATGTAATTGATTCTTGTGATACTAACATCATCACTCCAGTCTTTCAGAAATCATAATCTGCTGATGTTTTATTATCAGTGCTGGAAACAGCTGCTTCAGAGGTTTTTTTTTTTAGGATTCTTTGATCATTAAAATATTAAAAAGAGAAGTATTTATTTAAAATGAATAATAATGATCAGAACTGCTGTTACAGCACTTTACTGTTTCACTACTGTTCAAAAGATTGGGATCAGTACATTTTTATTCTTTCTTTTGTGAAAGAAATAAATACTTTTATTAACCAAGGATCTATTAAATGAACAAAAAAGTCACAGCATAGATTTACATTTTAGAAATG
>JAUCMT010000068.1:3457726-3475731 GCA_032357475.1 Enteromius thamalakanensis
ATTAACTGGTAATAAGTCAGACTAACTGAAATAAGCCTGGCTTATTTGGTAAACTTGTTTTATGGAACAGGCCCCAGAAGTGTTTATAATAAGCAGACATGGCAATATTTATTTTTTTCATTTTTATTTATTTCAACCATGTTCTTAAGAGAACAATTATTAAGAATGAAGCCTACTTTTAGGACCATTGTGACTGTGACGTAATTACAATTTCCATATTTCAATGGAATATATTTTAATGGAAAATACGTTTTAGCATGTGAAACATGCTTTGACTTCTATTCCAAAATGATTCAAATATATTAAATTGTCATGAAAATAGTATCACAATTCAAAAAGGTCCTAAAAATAAATATTTTTTGGCATGTAATCTGACCTGGACAGGCTCTTCATGGTTTTTGTAAAAAGCATCCATTATTTGATTCAATATAACTTTAAAAAGCGTGTTTTTTAATCAGTTGACAATTAAACATGAAAGCTGATTGAAGGCAACTAAAAGCTAGATCACTTTTTACAGTGTAGATTAGCTCACAGTCCCATCTGCAGAGGGATTCCTCTCTCTGTCTCTCAACCGTACTCACACACACACATATATATGTACTGTACTAGGACGTCTCCATCTCCTCGTGCTGCTGGTGGTCTGTGGTGATTGTGTTTATAGATGAGTGCTGTCCTGTGTGTCAAATCTGCGTCCCTCCGCTGGCCCTGCGCTGGGCTTGCGACCGCCGGCCTGGTTAGGCACTGGTGACAGAAGGTCTGGTCTGATCAGATACCTGCAGGAATGACCACATTCACTGTGCTCAGTTCAGACTTGCACAAACAGCCACATGAGTATTTCCAGGACAGAATTCAGTACTCTAACAAGCAGAAACATGCATAGTGCAAATAATGAGTTAAGCAATCATTTTTAATTATTCACATTTGAGGGCACCCCAAAAATGGCTTGCGGTGTCATCGTACTCACACAACATCATGGAGCTCCAGGCGTGTGTCGGGTGAAGGGTTGATAAGAATATAAGACAGTCTGTTGCCCTGGTCCGTCATCCCATCTGACAT
Source organism: Enteromius thamalakanensis (assembly GCA_032357475.1). NCBI lineage: Eukaryota > Metazoa > Chordata > Actinopteri > Cypriniformes > Cyprinidae > Enteromius > Enteromius thamalakanensis. The sequence goes on from JAUCMT010000068.1 coordinate 3,458,783, forward strand.
AAGAAGAGCAGAACACGATAAACCAATCTCTTGTTTCTCTGGATTTTATTGCTTTGATGAATAAAAAGTAAAATCATGCATCAATCAATTCATCCTCAGAGAATGAAGGTGTATATATATATATATATAAAAAAAATTTTTTAATTTTTTTTTTTACTGAACCCAAAAATTTAATTATTGAACATATTGAATCTATTCAGCTATAATGGTTTTTTTAAATGAACATAGATATGCAATTATATTTTTAGCTACAGTCCATCACCCAGTGGTGTGCACACTCACTAAATCCAGATGGCGAGAGCCCCAGGTGCTTCATGCGTGTGCGGACCAGAGCGTTCAGCTCCTGTCTCTCGGAGCGGCGGAACAGGCTGAGTCTCTGCTGGCTAATGCGCTCGGCGGCGCTCCCCACTCCCTTGGCCCCGCTGGAGCCCCGCCCACCTTTACGACTCAGCCGCCGCGCCCACTGCATGCTCTTCCTCCTCAGGAGAGGGTGGTCCATGCCCTGTGAGGATGAGGGGGGCTCAGACGACGTGGAGTTGCGGTGAAGACCGGAGCGGCAGAGCAGAGGCTCGCGGGGTTCACGGGTATCCTCGTAGTCCTCCACCGTGATGGACACCTGAGACTGAGACAACCACACGGTTGACTCCTTCCTTCACCGAAACTCTACGATAACAAAAAATGAGGGAAAGCAGGTACCTCTGAGACAGGCAGTTTGTGAGCTTCAGTGCGGTAGATGCCGATGGGAATGTCTCCTGTCGACGAACACAGTTTCTGGTAGAGACGGCCATAAGTGCGTATCCACAAATCCTCTTCTGTGATCTTCATCTGGAAGAAACATCAGGGCAATATCAACATCATCATTGTCTTTGATTTCATTATGACAGTCGTCATTATGGGCATAATTGCAGTTTTTGAGTGGCTAGACTCACAGCACACAAGAAGCCAGATCCAGGCATGGAGTCCAGACCTAGCAGCAGTCTGGTGATAGAGATCATGTAGTCCTTCACAAAAGACTGCAACACACACAAAAGATGAAATCAGACACTGTATTTCAGAAGTTCGGTGAATATTTCAGTAGACTCTTGAAGGCCAGACTCAGTGTTTAATATATGTGACAGAAAGGCATTTGAGGAACAGTGTACAATAGCTTTTTTTGAGTAAAAGTGATGAGAATGCTACGGAATTTAATTAAATTTCATGATTACATTTCCTTAACGATTTGAGGAAGTATCTCTTCAGACTGATTCAAACCCTATTGACTCATGAGTTTGAGAGAGAACTGCTAGACTGATGAACTTATTCATTAAAAAAGCAGCTCACAGGAGTATTTATAACAATGCATGCGTATTTAATGGAGGCAGACAGTAGTGAAGTACATTTACTTGAATATTGCTTCACTTTTTCAGTATCTGTACTTCACTTGAGTTTTATTTTTTCTGGAAACTTATGACTTTAACTTCACTACATTTGAAACCCACATATTGTACTTTACACTCCACTACATTTCTAGCAAGTAAAAAGTAGTTTATACAGTATGTATCTTTGAAGACAAGTGGGTGATTTTTTTTTTCTTCTCTTAATGTGATTGGTGTTTTTACAGTCTATCAGTGACCTGTAAGAGAATTATTATTTTTTGCCTACAAGTAAAGCAGTGTTGATGGGCAGTTATATAGCTATAGCTATGGTATAATTGAGTTTATAGAAACCCATTTCCGCCACTGAAATTATTATTGCTATTTTTATCTCGCAATTTTTTTTCTCAGAATTGCGTGATATAAAGTCACAGTTGCGAGAGATATAGTCCCAATTGCGCGATAAAGTCACAAATACCAGATATGAAGTGATGTAAAGTCACAATTGCATGATATAAAGTCAAAATTGCGAGTTAAGTCACAATTGCGTGATATAGGCCCGGTTTCACAAACGGGACTTAACTTAAGCCAGGACTAGGCATTATTACATATTACAGGTGTGCATCTTAACACAGAACAATGAGGCTTTTCCACTGCAGGGTACAACTCAGCTCGGCACGGCTCGTTACGGCACAGTACGGCTCAGTTCGGATCGGTTTGCGTTTCCACTGCAGTTTAGTTACGCTTTGGAGTGGGCGGGATTATTCACGTGTCGTTATAGTTGTGCCGCCTCTACTGCCGCCACAAACAAACACACAACAATGGAGCATATCGACGGAATAGTGTTCTGCATTCTCGGCATGTGGACGTTATTAACAGCACGACGAAGGAGTTTGTTTCAAAAACAAAAAAGTTGCGTTTGTTCAAACAAAACAGTTAGGTCCGATCCTTCGCCGACTGTGCTGATTTAAATCTAGCGGGTCTGTTGTGTCTCGTGTCGCAAGTTCAGTGACGCAGTAATGACTTTTTCCTCCAGCCAATCAGTGACCAGTTTACACGTTAACCTTGACTGAGGTGGTACTGAAAAAAGGACCAAGTACTGTTCCCAGTGGAAAACCCCCCAAAAGTTCGCTGTACTGAACCGTACCGTACAGTACTATGCAGTGGAAAAGCGCCATATGACACTGTAATTTAAAAAGAAATCTTTTTTCTAAGCAAACAATGTGTTTGTGTATTAATTGTAGCAGTGGATCATTTTCAATTATGAAAGCATTCACAACCCCTCAGTATGATAAATCAATAAAAAAACCAACAACTGTAATTTAATCATGTGTGGATTACATGCATTAGTTACCTGATACAGCAGAGTGTCTAACATACTGACACTAAACACCTTTCCTGCCGCAAACGGTAATCTGAACATGAACACCAGGTTAGAGCCTCTCTCTCTCTCTTTCTACAGCACAAATGAAGCAAAAGATGAGATATCAAGTTATTTTAGACATGAATGCATTACGTTTTAGATCGTATTGTAGTTGTGTCTTACCTTTTCCAGTTTGGAGAGAGCCAGAGAATAGTGGTCTTTCACTTTGAACTGCATGAAGCGCATGTTAGCCGGGTGGGTGAGTTCAGTTATGATACTGAGAGCTGGAAAAAGCCTTTGAGAAACAGTGAGGAGAGAGCGTCAAGCCCCCAAACGCCTCAAGCTGAATGACAGACATGTGGAAGGACCTACCTGAAGAGCGTCTGAACATTAACAATGGTCTTGGCATCAGCCATGTAATCCTCCTCAGCGATCATGGAGCTCTCTTTGTCCACCACAACCATGGTGTCAGCAAACGTCACACCACAACGCAGAAGACTATCCAAACTGAACACACAGAGTTGAGGGATCAGTGAACTAGTTAACAGAACTGTTTACCTAATGAACAAAAACCAGTATTACGAAAACCCTTCATCCCTGTAAGTATACTTTGTTAAGGCATTCCTAGAAGATGTTTTCAAACAGGTTTCCAAATTCAAGGAAGATATTTTGAAGAAAGTGTGTAACCGGGCTGTTTGTGTCATCATTGACTACCATAGTAGGAAACTTTCTGGATCTGGGATCATTTCAGTTGTATTGCTGTCTATGGAGGGACAGATGGCTCTCTAATTTCCTCAAAAGTATCTTCATTTGTGATCTGGAGATGAACAAAGATCTTCTGGGTTTGGAACGACAAGAGGGTGAGAAATTAATGACGTCATTTCATTTTGTGAATTAACCCTTTAATGACTCACTCATAAAGACACTTGTCACCACCTACTGATGGAGACTGACGTAAGCTACAGAACGTGTCACTGAAAAAATAAACCCTCACTAATGTATCGACCAACTGGCTGTCTGGAAAAAAGAAAATGGAGTGACACAAACAGTAAAAATCAGTGCTGCTGGAATGTTATTGAGTGCTCAAACTCAAGAACAAAATGTATGCGAACACCTTCAAAAACGCTTACTTGTCGATGGAGCCCACTGTGTAGAAAACCATAGGAAACCAGCAGATGGCCTCCAGGAAGTCTGCTTCAGGTCTAGCAAACAGCACAGAAAGACGCACTGAGGTGATGCTTCGGCAAACACATGCAAAATGAATTAGCAAGGTCTCAGTTGTCTTTTTCCAAGAAACTATTTTAAGAAACTGACCCAATGACTATAAAAATCCCCCTGCTCCAGGGCATCTAAATAATAAAATCCAGCCTGCAGCTGCTCCCCAGTGTACATCCAATTAGGAAAACAACAAGATGACTCAGAGTTTTATTATATTTGATTGCATCATGTGACAATGAATGTTACAGGAGAACCGGTGATTATGTGCCATAATAAATACAAAGCAAAAGATGGATAATATAAAGGCTCTACTCCTTTCTAATGTTTTTAGGATACTCACACATTCTCCAAGAGCAAAACGATGGGGTTGAGCTCCTTCCTGGGCCGATAATACGCCCGCAGCGGAACGATGAAGTTATAAAGGCCGTTTCCAGCGCTTTCTGCGGACACGATAATCAGTTTGTTTTTAAAGCCGTATGAGCGAGCGTCCTCGTAGGGCATATGATGACAAGCCTGAGAAGATAATGTGCTGTTAGGATGTTGTGCTGTGAGGGTGTAGCTGAAGAAATTCTGTGTACTGTCATATATATATATAAGATTCAGACAGGCAGACAATCACCTTATCCAGGCGCAAACAGCAAAATGGCATTTTCTCCTGCAGGAGGTGGCAGAGAGCAGGAGAGCTGCCGATGTATGGAGAGTTTAGCGGGTAGCCTTTGACCCATCTGTGGGAGAAATACAAGAATAAACACTATCATTCATGTTGGGGTTAGTGTTTTATTCTCACAATTTATGCATTTATAAAAATAAAATCTGAAATATTATTACAATTTAAAGTACCATATTTCTATTATAAAATATTTTATTATATAGTAATATAATATCATTTATTTCTGTCATGCAAAGCTGAATTTTCAGCATCATTTCTGATGTTCAGTGTCACATGATCCTTTTAAAATTCAGATAATCATTTTATAATCTATCAATAAAACTATAAATGACATAAACAATGGTTTGTGACACTTTTTACTCAACTCCTAAAATAAGCTGCAAAGTGGACCAGACTTCATGCTAACAGTCAAACACTTCATGAGACTAATGAGATCTAGACCAAAACTAGGACCTAGTTCTGGATGATCGAAGACTCACTCGCAGTGTGCTCCCCACCACTGGCCTTTCTGCTCCCCCCCTTCCTCCTCCTTCCCCTCCTCTCCTCCCTCGTCCTCCGACTGGTCTCCCAGCAGGTCAAACGTGGGACTGTGCACCCCATCAACCACCTCCAGGACGGGGGCGATGCTGTGTCTCCTCTCCTCCCCTGAGTCACTCACGGCGGGCAGCGCTAAAGTGTTACAACCACCCACTTCTGTCCTGGAGCCACTTCTGCTCACAGTCCCACTGCCTAGAGCCGGCGGCCCCGAGCCCTCTGGACTGCTGTCACTGGAGTCCTGCAGGTCTATGGCTACTGTTCCTACACATTTGTGAGTTAGAAGAAATCCAAATATTAACTTTCTTATTGCACATTTCACGTTTATGGTACATTATTAATCACTGCAGAATTATTCAGAATAGCCAGTGTCTGTCTTATTATTTTTTTATGAAAATCGAATAACTTTCTCAGGGGACAGAGTTTAAGAGAAAGAGTGTGTGGTTGAAAGAAATGGTGTAAATTAGCAGATTGCCTCGAAATCGCTTTCAGCACCTTCAATCAAACTACTCAAGACACAGCAGAACTGAGTTCCTGTGCTTTTCACTAGATGGTGATACTGCACTAAAATGGGACTTGGTTAGCAAAAAAAGCCAAGTGAAATTATGCAGGGAATGTGGGAATCAACTGTGTTTCTCTTTTTCTGTTTACATCCATCACACGTCCACAGCAAAGAACAAGACTGTGATCTACCGATACTGTAGTATTGTAGTAGTATTCATGGAAATTCTGAAAATTAACAAGAATAATTAACTATTAATAAGTGCAAAATGACCCTTTATCATGATGAAATAAAATAAAATTACATGAATAATTTTCAATACAATGGTAATAATAATAATACACAAGTTAGACTTAAGTGAACCAAAGATAATACCAAATAATATTTTGTTTTTACAATTTGAATTATTATTCGTATAATAAAAATAGTTTATTTGGATTTATATGTACCAAATATACCACCAAAGGGAAAAATATAAATATATAAATAAATAAATAACATTTAAAAAAAAAAAAATGGGGTGGGAATTGGGGCCTGTTCCATAAAACAAGTTTACCAAATACGCCAGGCTTATGGCAGATAGTCTGAATTAATTTAATAGCAATAAGTCAGACTAACTGAAATAAGCCTGGCTTATACTCTAATCTTGGTTTATGGAACAGGCCTCTGGTTTAGTTCATTTGTTGGATAGAGGCAAATATATGCAGTTATTTGGTAAAGAAAAAAAGGGGGGGAGGGTTAGACAGACAAAACAGGCAGTATGACTTTCAGTTCATGCTGACTTTAATGTATACGTGTAAAAAAAAAACGTAATTACACTGCTATTCGCAATAAGTATTTCTAGGTACACATAAATCAGGCAAGGTTTATGACTGAAATGAAAATATGAATTTACAGACTAACCCATGCTGGCTATAATACTGTGCACTGGCAGTCGAGTGAGGCCATGATAGATCGTCTGCGGGGCCCCCCTGGAGTTGCCCCCGGGGCCCCTGACTGGCTCTCTGTGGCCCCTGACAAAGGCTGAGTTCTCCTCCTTGGAGATGTTGATGTAGAAGCAGGTGTCAGAGGCTCCCATGATGTGACAGGGTCCAGGGTTCAAGAGGATGTTGGCTGTGTCCATCCTGCGCACCCCGATCAGACACACACCGTATCTGCCACAGCAGTTAACAGTGTTACCGTGTGAGTTTACTGACACAAAACATTGCATCTTTTTCCAGACTTACTTCTTATGTGCATGAAAGGAGGCAAAAGTGAAACTCTTTCCCTGATATTCTCCAAAAAACTTGCTCTCTTCCAGCCGGATGTGGTGCACCTCATTGGCTGCACACCGTCGGTACGTGCGCTGCCATTGGTCGACGGAGCCAGCGCCACCCTCCCTAGATAGAGACAGATGACCTTTTGAAAGTCATCTTAAACCTTATGTCGTTTGAAACCCTTAAGACTTTCGTTCATTTTTTAAACATAAATACGATACATTTTTAACGAATCCCAAGAGTTTTTGTCTCTTTTTACTTAAAGTCTATTACAACAAAACTCTGAAGCTTGAAAAGTCCATAAGGAGATTGTAAAAGTAATCCATATTAATCAATCGGTTCAAAAAAGTTCGTGAAAAACATGATCGCTTTATATGATAAACAAACCTAATTTAGGCTTTTAATCAGATTGATCAATGTACATACATAGGGTACATCAATGTTAGATATACAGTAATTCACTGTTTGGTCATGAAACATAGTTTCGCTGCATCCGTAATCACATGCAGTACTTACTGTATAGTACGTCAAAAACAGCATGTGAGGCAAGTAGTATGTCCAAATTCATATTGTTCGAAAAACAGTAGGCGAGAAGTACCCGTATGACCTAGTGCTTCCGTCCAATTTTTTTGTATGCAAACGGTGGACACTTTACTATCCCATTAGGCCACGGGAGAGGTCATATTCAAAAAATGTAGGAAACCAGAGATACGGCTCTTTTTAAGTGCAAGTAACATTACGTCGTTGTTCGAAAAACATTGTTCATTGTGGTTAAATTACACTTGTTAATGTATAATCAAAGTAAACAGCGGACTTATTAAAAGTTTAAACATTGTAAATCAATCCGTGTTGTGACGACACATGACAACATCAACACAGCGGATGTAGTAAGTCTGAATTTCATTTATACTATATAGAACGTACTGTTTTAACGGACGGGCAGTACGTTCAAATTCAAATGTACGCAAGTAGTATGCAATTTCAGACGTAGCAAGTATGTGAATTTGTAAATGCATTAGTAAATGTTAACATTAACTAATAATAATACGTGACGTAGAAGTATAGTTCATTCTTAATTCATGTTTACTAGTTAACTAATGTTAACTAATAAACTTTATTGTAAAGCGTCAACATGAACTTTTTGAAGTGTTAAAAAGTTGATTATAAAGATCTTTCAGTGGACAAAAATCTTGCAGGCTTTAAAAAATAAATTTCGAATTTGTGTTTCGAAGATAAATGTAAGTTTTACAATTTTGAAAAAACATGAAGTTGAGTTGTTGAATGAATACTTATTGCATTATTTCAGTATGATGCTGCTGAATGACAACGTGCACCTTTTATATATTTCTCTTCAGAGCTTTTGTAAAAGCTGGTTGCGATGAGCTTTGGTTCGTCATGTGACTTTCTCTTCACAACCTGTTTTTGGTGGTTATCGGTGTATTATAACGGAACCAAACAAAAGATTAATATTTCAGTAGGTTCTTGCAAGCGCAGTATTTTACAGCGTATGAAAAAGAGCAGCATGGACATTCTTCCAGATTTCTTTCCTTGTACTCCACAAAGGAATCATATATGAGGGTGAGTAAATGTTGACAGATTTTAATATTTTGGGTGAACTATTTATTTGACATGTCCTTCACATGTATTTACAGCTTGGGAAAACACTGTCTCTTACAGATGGGCAGAGAAAATAAAAACCGCTTAATGTGTCTTTGACATCCCTGCAAACGTCTGGGAAGATGAAGGGGAGGTGAGAACCAGAGGGAGTGGAGGAGTGTTAAGATGGAGGAGGTGAAGAAACAAGGACGCATGACGCAGTTAAATTCACAGTTTATGGGATCTTTGCCGTTGTGTATATCAATGTTTATGCCTCAATATTTTACAGTCGGTGGGTCTGACCTGTTGAGGGGCTGGAAGGCGCCTGCTCGCTGCTTGAAGGCCTCTGAAGATGCTGTTCTGATAATAAAAAATTTAACAGTTAAACTCATGCTGACGGTTCAGCGAATGAGCACTATGTTGATCTGTCCTTCATCTTGTCTATGTATGCGTGGAGTGGTTTTATTTTAGGCATCACGTTTGTTTAAATACATTCAAAGAATTGAAACAGAGTGCAGCATTCAGATTCTGGAAACCCTATAAACCGTACAAATCTGTTATGAACTACAATGTTGTTAAAGGGATAGTTCACCCAAAAATAAAAATACTGTCATTCATGACTCACCCTCATGTCAAACCTGTAAGACCTTTGTTCATCTTCGGACCACAAATTACGATTATTTGAAAGAAATCCGAAAGCTCTCTGACCCTATATCGACAGCAATGCAACAACCACATTCAAGCCCCGTAAATGTAAAAAATGTGAAAACGGGTTCAACCTAAATTTTTTGGGTGAACTATCCTTTTAATCAATGGTATATTGTTTTGTTTAAATGTTGTAAATATGTTTTTAAAAAGAAATCATTTTTAGCAGCAATATTTTTGATGAAAAACAACATTACCCAGGGTTCTGTGCAAAAGCTTATAAATATAGATATAGTGTTTCTGTAGATACATTTAACAACTTAAATGGATAGTTTTAGATTTCACCATCTCTTTTAATTTGATTGTCTTTTCTAATGCTTCGTGGGATGGTATTTCTTTCCCTCACTAAAGCCATTAAGTGCAAACTTTTTTCTTTTCAAACACTTTTTCTTTTGCTTCAGATATACATTTGTAATCGGATCCACCTCGTAGCTAGTTGGTTTGATCCAAGGCTTATAATACTTTAAATAAGACTGTAAATTGCCAAGGAGAAAAAACGCTTCCAGAACCAGCATTGCTAAAAAAGTGAGCGGACATTTTTAATGCATGCTATTAACATCCATTCTACATCATAAACACCATACGTCTTTAAACACCAGACAGATGATGTTTTAGTGACACTGCCCTCAAAAATACATATTTTAGATGATAATGCACAGAAATTTGGTTGGTCACTAAAATTTGATAAGCTAGATGAAATGCTGTAATCAAAAGTCTAGCTACCTGGGATGAATGAATATGAGAGGGGTGTTTATACTCACTGTCCTCTAGAGGAGTGAATCAATAAGGTGATCAGGGTGGAGGTTGCAGGACACACACAGTTGAGGGCCAACATGGCATACTTAAACTCTTCCTCACAAACCACATGGTCTGCAAAATAAACACAGGGAAACATATCCATTCTCAGATTTCTTATCATAGAATGTGTTTTAGTTAGGGAAAATGTTCAATACAAGCTAAGCTCCATTGACATTTCATTGATTCTCAAAGAAAATCATTCCATTCTTCCCAAAGATTAAGCTTGCAACCTGTATTCTTCTTCAAGAGTTTTTTGGGTGAAAATGTGTGTTATTTGAGCTATATTTAATTATATTTAAATATAGATTATATTTCATTTCCGCACATTTTATTTTATTTTACTATATTTAACTTCTAAATCAATATATACCCCTTTTTGGGTATGTCTCTGGAGGTATTTGATAAATACACTAAAAACTGAAAAAAAATTGAAATGTTATTACAATTTAAAATAATGCATCACAACCTTTCATGTATATAAATTCATAAATATATACATTGCAACTTTTGATTTAATAAGTGCTTGCCAAGCATGTTAATGTTATTCTAAATAAAATAAAACTAAATAAAAAACTTATATGCCATACTCCATAAACTCCAAAGTTTTTCCATATTCCATTATGTTCTTATTTTAACTTAGATAAGTTGATATGTATCTCTCTCACCTCAGTGTGTGCACTTAATTACTCTAATGCCCTTTATGTTAGTATTTAGCTTAGCTCCATTCTTTCCTTAGGATCCAAACAGGGATGAATTTAGAAATCACCAAACACTTCCATGTTTTCCCTATTTAAAGACGTTCACATGTCTAGTAACACAAGTACCTCAAAATGACACAAAATAAAACGTGGCGAACTATAACGTATGGCGGAGGCGCATTTATGATATGATATGATAATACTCCGCCGAGGTCGAAGTTATTATAGTCATCTTTTTTTTTGCTTAAAAAATTGCGTTTTATTTTGTGTCACCATACTTACTTGTGTAACTACTAATGTAACCGTCTTTAAATATGGAAAATGCGGAACTGTTTGGAGGTTTCTAAATTCATCCCTGTTTGGGTCCTAAGGAATGAATGGAGCTAAGCTAAATACTAACATAGTGACGCTAGTATACACTCAATCGGGAATGATACGTATCAACTTGTCTGAGTTGAGGGAAGAACATAGTGGAATATGGAAAAACTGTGGCGTTTTCCTTTAATAACAGTATTCTATAATATTTTGGCTTTTCCAAGCCTGGAAATCAAATCAAAATGTCCTAATATTTGACCATAAGAACCCTGGTAATATAGAGTGGCAATCTCATCATTAATTGAAACTCTCATTCCTCTTGATTAATATTGCTAACCCATTTGTACATCTCACTTCACTGAATTTGATTTTAAAGACACATATTGCAGGGGTCAGAGCCTCTCAACTCCGTTAACAGAGTGTGAAATAAGCCAACGCCTGAGATCTCATGCTCCTTTAACTCTCTTGCTCAATACAGCTGCCCTCTTAAATGGCCTCCACACAGCTGAGTGAACACACATCAGCTTCAGACCTCGCTGCCATTTAAATGCCAGCGAATGTACAAGAAAAACACACAAAGATAGACAGTTTAGAACAAGTGAAAAAAGCTGAGGGCATGGTAGGACGTTTATTAATACTTTCAAAATGAAAATAGCACATTAATTCTGAGGAAAAAGAGCAGGTATGGCACTAATGACTGTCTCACGGATGAAGCACAATTTTCATGTGGCTTGTTAGCGGTGAGCGAAAACACATTTACTAATTTTGCTAATTAGCAAAATGAGTCAATAAAATCGCATTAGCATTGAGAAAAACATTGACTCCAGACGTGCATTTCAGTACCATTTACTACAATTTAATTCAATCCAGACTTGGACCAAAGTCAAAACATAATGGACAGAAAACCACTCTCAAAACAAAACAAACAAAGAGATAAAATACGTCCTTTTTTAGTAAACCATTCAGCCCTCTTACCAGTCCTTGTGCTTTGGTCTATTTTTGGTTGTTTTGGAGATTTTCTTGCTTTTTTTTTTGCTCATCAGAGGACATAGACATCACCTCTAGGCTAGGTAGCTTATTAAAAAACCTGTGTTCCTCTCACGATCGGAAATAAACGGGGAGTGCAGACTCATCCTGTTGCTTTCTGCTTGAGAGGGAAGTGGCAGAGTCATTGCTTTATTAGGGTGGATGTGTTAACCATGCATGCTTTGAATTTAATACTTTTGCTATTTTTCCCACAGGGTGGATTTAAGAAAATACCAACCATTTTTTGCACTGCATAAATGATGTGATACATGCTGCATTTTTTATATGAATAGTCTTTTATACAACAGGCCAGGAACAACTGACACAACCATAGCTGGATTTTACTGACATCTATTCAAACACGCTACTCGCCCAAGGAGAGAAGAATGCTCCAATTGTTTGAATAACCCGAGTCAATTCTGAGAAATGCGTAGGCAAAGGCACGCACAAGGATTGAAGGTAAAATTGTAAAATGAGGAAAATCAAAAGGAGAGTAGGACTGATTGTTCTCTGTGGAAGAATTTAGAAAACGTTTTGCTTTGAAGACTCGTTTCTTTGTACTTTTTGTCTAGTATCTAGTATTGTTTTGATAGGCTTTTTTTTCTCTCTCTATTAAACGCTTAATTATTTTTTTACTATGTTACTGACGAACTTAAAATATCTTATATGTAATATATATTTTCTTTTGAAAATGAGTGTTCCGACCCGGAATGCAGGACGTTGTTTTGGATTGCGAAACCCGTCCGCCATCAGTTCACCCAGTCGTGTTTCAGAACCAGTTGGCGATAAACACAGCACACGCCATTGTCATTGCGCTCATTATAGATGTTGTCTTCAATTTGGCAAACTACGTATGCGTCAAGCCTGAATAGGAGGGGCAGGGTGAAAAAAACCATCATTATTTGAACTGCAATACCTAATTCAACCACTCAGTGTCAATCCTACATATAGCACCTTCAAATATTCTGGGTATTTAAATAGTATTATTTTGATAGACATTCACTGACGTATTTATGGTTTGCTATAGTATTTTTCTAAAAAAAAAAAAAAAAAAGTAGAAAGTTTTATTTTGTCTTGCGTTGCAGTGTTTTATCTATATGTTGCTTATTTTATTGTTGTTTTTATTAATGATCTTGACAAAAAGTTATCTAAAGTTATTGACCTAATATTATTTTGACAAACGTTGCTTTATTTATAAATAAATAAATAAATGTTTTCTTTTCATTTTGATCTTTATTCCTTTTTCCTTTGGGGGTTAAATGGATAAACATAAATAAATATAAGCCGTACATATTGCAAACACAATATGTACTACTCATATTGATTTATTCACCCCATTTTATGCTCTTATAATATACTGTATATTTACAGCTCAGATCTTTAATATACTGTAATTCATATTTATAATCCTGCACAAGCAAACATCAACATATAGCTGTATCAACCGTCTTAACTATATTTGTCTGGTTCTACATTCTGCATTTTGTATATACAGAATATATATAGTATATATAGCCAATAAATGGATTAATCAGTCCTTAACATGGCTTGTTAAGTTATTAATTAAATATCTTTTGTCTCACTGTCATGTAAGTAAATAAATAAATAAGGCTTGCTCTTTGAATTATTCTCCACGTCAGTCTGAAGTGGTGGAGGCAGCACTTCAAGACGCACATTCACTCATGAACATCAAACGGTGAATTAAAGACCTCTGTTCCTCCTCATGCAGACTCTTTCTGCTCAAGCACTTCATCTCCTCCTCCACCAACTCCCTCATTTCCAGTGGCCTCGGAAAACGCACGCTGACCTCGACTGAAGCTGGGCTGTGGCGGCACAGCAGGCCATGCACTGTGATAATTGTGTTTCTAGATTCCTTTTTTCTCAAAAGCTGCTGTTTTCTTCCCCGTTAGAGCAGTGCGGCAGCAAAAGATTGAGCTCATTCTGTCAACCCCAGCAAGGCGGTAACAACAGTGCCACTTCTCTGCCATTAGAGTTAATTAAAGCAGCATGCTGGTTATGTTTATGAATGACCCGACTGTTGATATAGCCAGGCTAACACGGTGCAGAAATGAAAGAAGCAAAGTGGCCAGTTACTATTTCCAAACATGCCCACGGAGAGGAAAAGAAAATCAATTAACGCTGCAAAAGCCCAACAAAACAAACAGCGGCCCAGAAGTCCCAGAATAACCGTGCAATGCTTTTTTCCTCAGACGAACCACTCCGTGAGCTTACATTGATGCGAACATTAAGGGGCGATTAAGCTATTTGTAGAGCTGAAGTCAAGTCTCCAGTCGTACTCATTTATGCCGCCCACTCAGCCACTTAGTGCATATATTCCAGGCAGTGTCACAACATGCCCGATATGCATAGAAAACTGCATGTTGATGCGTTCCACCGAACTGTCAAGAAGCAAGGGCTCTGTAAACCACCAAGACGACATACCGCCCACAGGGGATAACCACCTCTGACTGATAGCAAACATATGTATATATATCGCAAGTGTCAACTATAACTCTCAATAACAGAAGCACATCATTATTCATAATCCCGCTAACATGTTGCACATAGAAGCAGATAAAACAAACATTTGGCAAACACATCAGATACTTCTGAAAACATTGTGTCCTGTGTTTTCAAAAGACTGCTTAGAATGCTTTATTTTTTTTTTTGGGTGAAGCAAAAATTCCTTGATGATCTATACTTTTGTAGAATTAAGCACTCTTTCATAAAAACACATGAAAAAAATCTATTCAAAATATATTAACCTACAGTGTTATGTGATATTAAATTTCAAGTTAGTGTATTTTAAATGTACTAAACTGCGACTTCATAAGGTGCCATTACAGCTAAACAACATCACTGACTGGCTCCGTTCTTGCTCTCCTCTGAGGGGTGACCAGCAGCTCTGGGTTCGACTGCTAGATCGTGTGATAGTGTGTAATCTGTGCTTGATCTCTGGGTAAAGCTCAGCTGACTCATCCTGTCCGTTCCTCCTCCGCCTTCTCATTAACCCTGATACCAGTGCAGCCACCACACGCTGGGCAAACCATCTTGCTCTCAGCATCCCAGCTGCAGGTAAAGTATCTCTTTGGGCCATACAAATGAGGTTCTGAAACGTGAGAGAGCAATGCATCCTTCTTCTTCTCATTTCTTCATCTGCTGTTTACTGGAGCGTCTGCGATCTGGATCTCTAACCATTGCTTCACCACACATCCTGCTGTACCGTGAAATTCTCCATATCATTTCCTGGGAATCTCCCTAAACTAACTACTAATCCCACAAACAATTTGCCACACTTTCTTTTACACGGCCGTTATCTATTAGCCAACTAGCTATACCAAGTTACTGCTATTTTTAGTTAGTAACTCCCTACCTCAAGGAGGCCAATTGAATGAACACGGATCCTGTCGGTGTCCAAATGAAGAGGAGCTGTGAAGGCTGGAGTGCAGCAGAAGCAGGTGGAGGGTGAAGAGAATGAATGTTCTTCATTTTCTGACACAATCAAAGCTCAGTGGCTGATAGAGATGAAGCGAAGGCGGATGGGTACAGTTGCTTGTGACAATCCCAGCATTGTGCAGGAGTGCCTCACAGAGCTGGAGGCTTGAGTGCACTGCACACTCTCCTTAGCCCAAGAAGTGATGCTTGATTGACTGGGCTTTTGAAGGTGAGAGGGGCCTGAATTGGCAAAAACAGCCTGGGTGACTATAAATCTGCAGCCAGCAGGGTTATTATAGTTTTAAATATTTTATTTTGTTTTGATATATGATTTTAATTTCATTTTAATTTTGGTTAGTTCATCAATATCTTGTATTTTGTCTGTGTGTTTGTTTTTGTTGTCAGTTTAGTGCACAATGATCTAATCTGAGTACATTGTATTTATTTCAAACCTGTCAGGCAAGAATAATCTTGTAATATGTAGACAAAAATGGGAACACTTTATTTTAAGGTCTCCATAATACAGAGTAATAACCTAGTAAGTACTAAGTAGAAGCCTTTGTACTTAAAATAAAATGTACTCACCATGTATCTAAGTTACTGTATGTATTTTGTAATTATGTAATTACCTAATTAGGTACTTAGTAGTAGCCATTGTACTTACATGAAATTAAGAGTACTTACTACTAAGTACCGAAATTAGCTAATTACTCACTATTATGACACCTTAAAGTGTACAGATAAAACTTGAGGAACATTTACCTTAAATTATACAGAAATAAACATATTTCTGTAGCAATGTCCTAAGTACTGACAATAATTGCCCTACAAAGGCAAAAGACCTTGAGTGTGGAAGTGTGGAACTGAGAAATATGACTTTAAAGATTCGTTTTTATAATGCAATTATCTACATATAAAATCTTGAGCTCAAACTTGACTTTTTGACCCTTATTTTAAAGTTACTGTCCTCTGCTTTTGAATTGTATGCTAAAAGTGAGACGTCATCCCAAGCCAAAGAGCAGTAACTTTATTGTATGGTAAAACAAAGACAGAGTACCGTAACTGAATTAGAGCGTTTCAAAACAAAGCCAAACAGCGCTTACAGGTGTTACAGTGTTCTAACTTTGTTTCTCTAGGACTTTTGGAAGTTACTGTTAAAACAACGCATTGTTTTCTCAAAAAAAAACAATGAAACTGACTCAAGATACTTATCCACATGATAAAGGAGGTGTTGAATATTCTAAAACTATCAATAATTAAATTTTTTCATTAATGATAAGTAAAGCAGTTTGAGTTGCTAACTAGTAAATTAATGCCTTTTAAGTGGATATTAGATGTAAGGACTGTAATACAGCAGAGTATGTGAGCGGAGCGGTGAGTGGAGCGGCACGATTTTGTCCGGAGCTTGGAGCGGATTTTTTGAAAGTCGGAGCGTCGCGATTCTCTCTCGCTCCGAGATCGCTCCAGCCGATAATGCAACT
>JAUCMT010000068.1:3475831-3486495 GCA_032357475.1 Enteromius thamalakanensis
TAGATTGGTAGCAGTGAGTTGAGGTAAGCGGGAGCCGAGCCGGTGATTGTCCCATATGCAAGCGTCAGTGCCTTGAAAACCTGAAGAATGCCCTTGCTGCTCTTTTGCTTACAGTGAATGAAGGTGACTGCTAATCAGTAAAACCAACACAAATATTGCCAAATTTGTGCATTTAAATCAAGTCATATTCTAAATGATTTGTTATACTTTTTTCTACTTTGTACATCACAGAGACACATGAGAGCGGAGTGGAGCAGCAATGATTTCCCCTCTGCACTCCAAGCATTTAATAATCTCTCCGCTCCAGATTAAGCTTTTCCCACTCCCGCTCCACTCTCTCATTCAGCTCCACCTTCACTCCATGGTTAAAGTGCAAATTTTGTTGGTGATGAAAATAACAGTAGCCTGTTGTTTCTGGTAGCCTCATGGGCAACACGTTGACATTCAGTGCTGTTGCGCTTTGGGCGTCGTGAGTTTGAGTCCCAGCTCGCAGTTCGAGTTCCTGATCCGGTTCCCTATCTCTCTACTGCTGCACTTCCTGCCAGCTTTGATCTCTCCTATCAAATGAAATATTTAAAAAAATATTTATTAACCCATCTAGAAGAACTTATAACTTTCCTCTCAAATTATAACCTTCACATTCTTTCTAATTTGGGTGATCCTTTTCTATCAACCGAGTTAAATTCTGTCTAAATATGTAGTTGTATTATGGGTCTTTGGCATGAATTGTGTTTGTAATGGAATGGTGGTGAAGTGCTCTTGGAGTGATGGAAAACCATGATGTTCCGACTCCTCCATTCAAAATTACACCACTCCACTCCTAGCTCTGATCACGTTCTCTGATGAGAGCCAATAATATTTGAGGTTAATCAGATACATATGCAGCACTGATATTACAACTTTCTAGGTTGAATGTTACATCACATTGTGAATGAAACACATTAAAGAATATTTCCTGCAAAATCTAAAAACAGTAAGAGATGTATAATGATAAATCTTTGATTTCTTTTGATTCTTTTGATTTAATTTTTTTTTAATGGGTAGTCAAGTTAAATACTCTCAATACTGACCAAGCAACCGACGGAACAGCACAATGACCTCTGACAAATTTCATGAAAACCATGCCAATAATTTCTAAAATCTTTAGTTAAAATCTTTGTTTTTAATCATGTTTCTGTGTGCAGACGTTGGCTCAGTGGAGGGGTTGGCGTATCATCGGGCCTGGGACACTTTATACTGGACCAGTTACACGACGTCCACCATCACCCGTCACACTGTGGACCAGAGCCGCTGGGGGGCTTTCGACCGGGACATTGTGGTCACCATGTCAGGGGATGACCACCCCCGGGCGTTTGTCCTGGATGAATGTCAGAAGTGAGATTTTCATGTCACAACAAACTCATTATTTCAACATTCAAAACAGATTCATGTTCACTAACTTTTTTGCTTTTTGGAAGGAGCATCATGTTGTTTTCAGGAGACCACTAGGAAGACATGAAGATGAAATCACATTCAGTGTTTGTCATTAACTCACTTTCCTTTGGTTTTCCCCAGCTTAATGTTTTGGACCAACTGGAATGAGCAGTCTCCCAGCATCATGCGTGCGCAGCTGTCCGGAGCCAATGTCCTGGTGATCATCGGCAGTCACATTCGTACTCCCAACGGACTCGCCATTGACCATCGCGCAGAGAAGCTCTATTTCTCGGATGCTACGCTTGATAAGATCGAGCGCTGCGAGTATGATGGCTCCCGCCGTTACGTAAGTCAGAACTTGCACCCATGAGTGTTCATTTTGCTTAAATTGACTCCACAAGTCAAATCCCAATGTGTCCAGACCAGAGTATTTGAGCGGAGCGGAGTGGGAGTGGAGCGAGGAGTGGAGCGCATGATTTTGTCTGGAGCTTGAAGCGGATTTTTTGAAAGTCGGACCGTCGCGATTCTCTCTCGCTCCGAGATCACTCCACTACTGCTCCAGCCCATAATGCAACTGCATTAGATTCATGTTGTGTAAAGCACAGTTAAGCACCACTTACAGAAAGATGGATTTTATGAAATACCGTCTTAAAGAAGGTAAATAAGAAATACAAAAATGTATCTTCAATGTCGACAAAGGAGAACGCGAGTGCGGGGAGGTGATTACAAGTTAAGAAAAGGCAATAGCCTAACGTTACAAGCATTCATTTTCGTTTGGCCACTTGTTTAACTTATTTTAGTTTAGTTATTTTATGTCATGTTTTTCTTCGGGATATTTATTTTATCTAGCCACATCCAGCATTTGTATTTCATTTTGTTCAAAAGTGAGCTAAACGATATACTGTAGCTACTGTTATACTAAAGCACGTTGGTGTTTTTCTTCAATATTGTGTATTTGTTTTTTACTGAATGCACAGAGGTTCAATATAAAAATAAATAGATAACGAAAAATTGCAGTGAAGTGTTAATTAGAGACATTTTTTTTCATGGAGCGAACATGAAGCGAGGATCAAGTAAGGAGGGAGCGGGGAGCGAACGAGGAGTGGGAAATGGTAAACCCGGAGCGGAGCTGGAGCGGAGTGATCATGAATTGCTCTGAGTGCGGAGTGGAAATTCTTGCCGCTCCACTCCGCTCACATACTCTGTAATACAATAATACATACACTACTCTTTTACAATTTGGGGTCAATAAGTCTCTTTTAAGCAACATTTATTTGATCAAAATAGTATTATTAAATATTATTACAGTTTAAAATAACTGTATTCGATTTGACTACATATATATATATATTTTTTTAAATGAGAATTCAAATCAGATGTGTTTATAATTTAAACGAGGTAATGCATCAAATATCACAATACATATTTATAATGCACAATATATACTTTTATATTATAGCAACGAAATGCTTTTTTTACATTGTTCTTTAAGCATCATTACTCCAGTCTACAGTGTTATGTGATGTTATCGATATTGAAAACAGTTCAGCTCAATAATATATATATAGTGCTGTTTAATATTTTTGTGGAAACTGTTATCCTTTTTTTCAGGATTCAGAAACCTTTTATAAAATTTAAAAAAATGTCTTTACTGTAACTTTTTATTAATTCATTTAATTGATCATTGATGAATAACAGTATTCATTTCTTAAAAATAAAACATCTTATTGACCTCAAAGCTTTGAACAGTAAGATTTGTGTCTTCTTTGGAAGCTCAGGTATCATAACCATTTTTATAACCCTCACAACCTTCATTTTTATTTTATAAATAATTTTCACTGCAAGATTCCAGTCTGTGCAATAGTTTTCATTAATAATAACAACGCTGGCCTCCACACTACAGAAGACACAGGGAATGGGAGAACAAGGAAAGTAAAAAGCATTATCCACATTTCCACAGCTGAAGAGGTATACGTACAAAGTGGGTTGAGTGTTGAAGGACACAGCATCAGAGGGAAGGAGATTGGCTGATCAGCTGCCTCTCAACACACTTACTCATGTACGAAGCAGATCAAATATCACACTCTACACCCGCATCCCTGAGAAAAACACAATTTGCACGCTGACCTGCGAACTTGATGTGGAACTTATTCTCAGGTTTGAGGATCTGCACATAGAGAGGGCAGTTTGGGGCAAAGTCCTTCACGGCCCAGGCCCTAAGAATGGTCTGATGGTCCTGTGACAAAGAGACAGAGAGAAAGAGAAGCACATGAAGAGAAGTATACCATTATTCATAGCTTCTGCTCTTATGTATCAGCCATTACCCTCTTTACAGAGAAATTAACAACTAGTGCCTGACAACTAGGTGAATCTCATTAAAACATCTACAGGTTACATTTCACTATTCAACATTTTTTTTAAGCGAGAAGAAAATAAAGCCTTTTCTAAACAACTAGGATATTAAGTAAGCAATCATAGAAACATGGTAAACAGACAGAGATCAAACTGGAAAACACACATGGTAAATGAACGGCGTATTGACGGTGTGAGCAAATCAAGACTTTGCACAGATGTAATGGTGAAGTAGAGTCCAGATGATGGTGTGAAATGGGGACTGAGTGCTCACTGGTGGGCAGCTAAGAGCATAGGCAGAAATATTCAAAGGCAAAATATCTAGTAGCTGGTTCCCTCTGAAGTTTCCCTCAGGAAAGCTTGCGCTCGCTCTTGGACAGGGAACAGCTCTCCTGGCCATGATTCAGGAACTAGTATGGGGAAAGGCTTTCCTGGCCATAACTCTAGGACTGGACTGGGGAACGACCCTCCTGGCCATGATTCAGGAACTGGAATAGGCAACGGCTCTCCTGGCTGTGACTCTAGAACTGGACTGGGAAACGGCTCTCCTGGCCGTTACTCGGTAATTGGACTGGGCAACGTCTCTCCTGGCCATGACTCAGGAACTGGAATAGGCAACGGCTCTCCTGGCTGTGACTCTAGAACTGGACAAGGCAACGGCTCTCCTGGCCATGATTCAGGAACTGGAATAGGCAACGGCTCTCCTGACTGTGACTCTAGAACTGGACTGGGAAACGGCTCTCCTGGCCGTGACTCTGTAATTGGACTGGGCAACGGCTCTCCTGGCCATGACTCGGGAACTGGAATAGGCAACGGCTCTCCTGGCTGTGACTCTAGAACTGGACTGGGAAATGGCTCTACTGGCCGTGACTCTGGAACTGGACTGGGAAACGGCTCTCCTGGCCATGACTAAGGAACTGGATTGGACAATGGCTTTCCTGGCCGTGACTTGGAAACTGGACTGGGAAACGGCTAGAATCCACAGAGGACTGAGATGGCCCTCCTGGCCGAAACTCTGTAGCAGGACTTGGAAACAATCAAATGGAATCCGCGGGGAACTGGATTGAGTGTCCAATGACCTCCGTGTCTGTGACAGGGCAAGGCAAGGATTCAATGGCCCAAATGGATGGTTCTGGAGGTTGTGCAGCCACCAGTGGAATCTCCAGAGAATCCACGACTAAAGTCGACATCTCCGGAAGTCGTGCAGCCACTGATAGAACCTCTGTGATAGAAACTGGATAAAACAAGTGTAATCGAGCATGAATTGTGGGATCTGGAGGTTGTGCAGCCACCAGCGGGACCTCTGGAGATTTTATGGCATCTACCGTCATCTCCGGAGGTTGTGCAGCCACTCAGAACCTCTGGGGAAACTACGGCATCGGCAAACACCTTGAGGTTTAGTGCAGCCACCGGCAGAACCACCAGTGAGGCTTTGGCTTTCACCATAACCCCTAGTGGTCGTGCAACCACCGGTGGAACCTCCTGAGGATCGACGGCCTTTAGGTGCAATGGTTCAAGAGTGGCAGTCCGCTTGTGCAGTAGTTCGGAGGCGACCATGATGTCATAATTCTGGAGCGGCAGCTATATTGGTCAGTGACTCAGGAATGGCTGCCATCTTGTGCAGTGGCTTAGTGGCATCAGCAATCTTGTGCAGCAAAGATTGTGGTTCGAGAATGTCAACCATCAATTGCCGATGCTGTGTGATCGCCCCTTTAATAACTGAGGTGGTATCTGAGATGCCCACAGTGAAGGTGGAACCTGCCATAACCAGGGCATAATCTATAAAGTCTGTGAGACTTTAATCAAATTTCCCAGTGGGCATCCAAGATCCAAACTGCTGGATCCTGTAGTGGCGAAGTCTTGTGTGGCAGATTGTGGCAGAGGTATGTGGATCCAGATGCAGTTCTTTATACAAGGTAAACAGGCTGGGTCGGTACACAGGCAAACATAAACAATGGAGGCAAAGCAGAATCGTGGTCGGAGTACACAGGCAGGTGGTAGACAGGCAGCAAGCAATCAAAGAAATGGGGTACACAGACAGAGATCAAAACTGGAAAACAAACACGGCAAAAGAACGCTTAAAAGTGACGCCGGAGCAAATAAAGACTTGTAATAGATGTAATGGTGAAGTGGAGTCCAGATGACAGTGAGCGAGTTTGTTGATGGTGTGAAATGGGGATGGAGTGCCCTCTGGGGTGGCAGCTAGGGACTCCATCCTAAAAATCACTGTGACAAAGGGGACTAGGATTTGAGGTTCCATTTGTAAGCTTTATTAAATAATCAAGGTCAAACAGGTATAGTGAAGACAATGTACAAGAAGAGTTCAGAATACAAGGCAAGACAGGGTAAAAATCCAAAACAAAGGCAAAGGTCGGTAAATGGAAAATTCACTCAATAAATAAGATACAACAGAACACAAGGAACTGCTTTGTAGGGACAAACACAATACTCCGCAGTTGGATAGACAAAGACAAACTGCTTAAGGTGGAGACAATGGGCAGAGCTAATCAATCACTATGGAGACAAACAAGGGGGAGGGCAAAAGGCAGAACAAAGGAAGAAAAGAGGGGCACACAATTCATTATAAGAGTCCTTAATCACAACAGGGAAACACAGATACAATGTAGCACATATGAGAATTCAAACTAAGAGTCCATACATGTCAAAACAGGAACACTGACAGAAATCATAACCATTACAGTAATGAAATGTTTTTGTAAGGTAACTGCAGTTATGGGAAAAGGCAATGTTGCAATGCAAAATTAGGCCTCCTTTTCTATATGCTAGATATATTTATTGTTTATTTCTTTTTACATGACCCTGACATTTTCTTGACAGGTTTCGTGAGAGGCATTCAACTGCCTTAACAAACATCACTTAGACTGCCTTCAGGATGAACTGTTTCATGTTGAACTGTCAAAATGTGAGATCAGTGTGGGAAATGTCAAAGAGTGAAAGAGAAACGGGCTAATACTGGAGATGTCTGAAATTGCTACTTCCTATTTTGTGGATAGAAATGAGAGGGTGGAAATGCACAATGGAAAAAAGGTGAGAAAATTGAGTTGGAGTGGAACTTACAGCGGCAAAGCGGTCCACTTCAAATCGGTTGCTCAGGATAAAACAGGCCTCTGCATCATCCATCCTGCAGCCAATCACGACAAAAAGAGGCCAGAGAAACAGAGTCAGGTTCCATAACATGAGGGAAAAGGAACCGGGGAAAAGATAAATAAAGTGAATGGATGAGAAAAACCGCAAGTGAGTTTTCATTTAACATCTGTGGCATGCTACAAATTATCTTAAAACTAAATTCACCTTGTCAGAAAAAAGGGAAGTGTGAGTTCTAGCTAATTCCAAAACGGTCATTCCTAGAATTCCCTGCATTGCATTTCAATTTTTGTTTTGTTTTTTTAAAATAACTATGTTTCTTTCCTATCAGTTATGTTTATTAGGGTTGTATGTTATATGTAATGTTGCTAACTAAATGTTTATTGCATATTTCAGTTTAATGAATGTCACATGTTTAGTGTTTGTGTGAATGACTATGAGCACCTTCTATATATGTTCATATTTAAAAGCTGCTTGTGATGGGCTTTGGTTCAGCATGTAACTTTCTCATCACCACCTGCATTTGGTGCTTATCAGTGTTCTTCAAAGGTACAAAACATATTTCAGTACTTTAATAGGTTGGTGTATCAACAATATATCAGTTAATGAAATTACGGTAGTTAACTATAAATTTAACTTAAAACCATAAAAGCTAAAATGTTGTTACAGTATTTTGTCAAGTTTAAATTCCGGCAACCACAGCTGCCTGTTTATCACCGTAAATTTGACAGAATTATTTTTTACAGTGTAAGCTATCATGCTAAGCTGATAGCTTGTTACCAGAAAGGTCATTAACACATTTCATGATTTTGACTAATACACAATTTTCCCTTAGGCAATGTATTATTAGGATTTCCCTTAGGATTAATGTATTATTATTATTATTATTATTATTTATTTTTTTAACTCAAGTGAGTTAGCAAACATATTAGCTGCACGCTGTTTTTGAAACCTCTGGTGAACATTGCAACTGTTGGTGAAGTTAAGTTGATTATGAATTTAATGTTCTTTAAATATATATTTAATTCAAGTTCATTTTAATTAAAGTTCAAGTACATATAAGTATGCTTTATGCAGTAAAAGTGGCAAAAAAGTATAGCATTGCTCAGTAGTTTTTGGAAGTATATTTCCCACTTTTTAGTTCATGAAATTATACTTTTAAGTGTCATTTTAAGTGTATATAACTATAGTATACTGACATCTAAATTTTCTTTTTTTAATAAATGTTTTGATAATAACATAGTTCGAGTGGATCGCTGGACAAATTGCCCACAGCTGTTAGCAATCAGCTAATCAATCCCCTTGTTATGATCACCCAATCAAACCAGTTCCAAAGCACTATAAAAGCACAAGCTTCCCATTCATTCACATCTCGCTTTTTGCAATCTTTCCTCCTCCCCTTCTGCCTCCCCTTTAAACTCAAACTGCCCACTCCGGGGGGCAGCCGGAGTTCGAGCCGGACGCCGAGCCCTTACCCTAGCTAGGGTTCTAATCGCTAGGGTTCGAGCCCGCCGTTCTCCTGGCCCGCTCCCTGGACAGCACGCCAAACCCGCTTATCAATATTATATGAGGAAGCATGAACACTTGAATAACAATACTGAGAACTACATTACAACAGAACTTTCAGAACTAATAATGGTAATAGTGATTTAATTATTTTCGGCTTTTATTGATATATGATTAAAGTGTACTACTGTAAGAAAAAGCATTTATGAAAAACTTCTTTACATATATATGTTTATATATATATATATATATATTGTTTTTTTTCTCTATCATATTTGTAACAACACATCTGCAATGATGAAGTTCTTAAGTATTGCATTTTAAAATATATTAGTTTTAAATGTATTATGAAACAAAACACATTTTTAATCTAAAAAGTAAATAGTTTTGCATGTGCTTTGGTATGTTTTTAAATGTACTTTAAATTAATTCTTTTAATTTGATATTATAACAAAGTACACTTGTTAAGAAACAGGGTTTCTTAAGTGTTTCTCTTTAAATACTAAATAAAAAGTTATCTCATATTATATGCAAGTACAGTTTTTGCACACTTAGCACTTAGCATTTGCATTTAGCACACTTCTTTTTTGCTTAAGGTGGCTAGCATTGTTTATATATTTACTCAGCAGGCCTTACTTTGCCCTCATTAGGTCCTGGTCTTTAAGAGCAGATCCCTGCAGGTAGATGACCCTCTGAGCCCACAGCGGGATATGCAGTACTCTTCGCACCTGGACGTCCATCTCAGCGGGACATAAGATGACCACATAGTAGTCCTGGACATGATGAGCTCAATTTAGTGAAAAAACTGGGTCAGACAGACACTGCAAGCTAATGAAACCCAGATCATTCGCACATAAATAGCTTGGTGAAATTAAATTGATGTTCAGTTAATCCTAATACAAGAACCTCAGCTTCCAGTGCTCCTCAAGAGGATTAACCAGCGCACAGCATGCTGTCGGAGTTTAAATTAGCATGAACATACAAATATTTACATGTGAGAGCATGCATATTCACACGCGTACCCACCTGCAGTCTGGGGTGTGCGAAGAACTCGTTGAGAAAGTCCATGAGTAGGTCTATCTTGAGACAGCTGACACACAACACTACGTGCTTCTCAGTCTGGGCACGATAGCGGCTGTAGTTCCCTCCGGACTTCTGTCGCTCCATCCACAAGAAAGCCAACTGCTCAAACTAAGGGAAATCCAACCGAACAAAGCTTTATTAAGACGGTTTACAAAGAGGCTTCAGAATACTCATGGCTTCAGCTGGGTTATCAGACTTTTCTGTGTAATTCTCTGGGCAAACTGAAAGATGGCTTGGACTCCACAAGGCCTCTGATTGTTCCTGTGGTCTCTGGCCCCAAGATATTAGCAGCAGGTCCTTTAATTCCTGCAAAGTGTGAGGTGGAGCCTCAATGGATTATATTTGTTGGCCCAGCACAACAAATTTGATTTGAGATCTGGGAAATCGGAAGGCCAAGGCAACAACTTTGTTCCTCAAACCAATACTGAACAGATTTGCAGTGTGGCAAGGTGCATTACCCTCCTGTAAAAGGCCACTGCTATTAGGGAACACCATTGCCATGAAGGGGTGAATATGGTCTGCTAGCTTAACATCTTTATGTAAATGCCAATATATTCCCAAACTGTCCAGAGGAAAACACTGCCAAGATACACTCCCATAATGCATCTGCTGCCATCTCACATTCCTCACTGTGTAAACAACCCTCCGGGCCATCCAATGTGATTCACCAGACCTGGCAATCTTCTTCCATTGCTCTGTAGTCCAGTTCTGATACTCACATGCCTATTGTAGGTACTTCCGGCGCTGGACCGGGGTCATCATGGACACCCTGACTGCAGGCCATACACAGCTAAATGTGTGTTTTGACACCTTTCTATCATGGCCAGTGTTAAGTTTTTCAGCTTTCTGTGTGATTGGAATAGCCTTTGCTCCCCACACACATCAAGGAGCCTTGTTTGTCCGTCCCTGCACAACTTTTTTGGTAGGTACTTTAATTTTCACCCTTAAATTTTTTTCCTTTTCAGCACAAACTTCCCGCAGCAAAACAACCGAACCCCGGGTCTCGCAGACTCTCGTGATAATACAGGAAGTTAACAATCTCCCTCTCTCTTTAAATGAAAATAAAACAAATGAACGAGTGACTTGTACATTGTCACCAAATACAAATGATAAACAAAAAAAAAAAACTGTACCAAGGTAAAAATGGGGTCCAGATATTACATATTCCACACACCCTCATACAGTGCCTTAAGAAGAAGAAGTGA
>JAUCMT010000068.1:3492843-3513047 GCA_032357475.1 Enteromius thamalakanensis
GCTTTCGTCCCTCCTCCACCCCTTCTCCTCCGTTTTCCATTTAGTTCACGACTTTCCGGGGGGCAGACGGTGAACGAACGCCGAACTCTTGCCGCTAGGGCTCCGTACATTAGGGTTCGGAGTTCGCCGCTCTCACGGCTAGCTCCCCAGACAGCATGCCAAATTTGCTTATTCATTATGAGGAAAGCGTAAACTCTTGAAATAAGGTTTCTCGTAGTGTCACAAGATGATCCACTGATGTCACATGGACTGTTTTACAAATGTGTTGCTATGTTTCTGGATCTGGGATCATTTCAGTTGTGTTGCTGTCTATGGAGGGTCAGATAGCTCTCTGATTTCAACAAAAATATCTTAATTTATTTTCAGAAGATAAATTTGCATCTTTGTTTGGAGCAAACCGTGATAAACGTGAGCCAAAACACAACAATTGTGTGATGAGCCATGCATAAAGCGACGTGATGAGAACCCTGTTTGTGTGTCTGTGTGTGGGTTATATTTCAGTACGGCTAGTGTGTGTGTATTTGCTCGGTGTTGAAAAGCTGGTTGCGTCAACATGCTGCTGTCAGTGGTGAAAAGGTCATTCATTTTCCCTTCTGTTTTACAGACGCACTGCTACCCTGTACCTCCCTGCTATTTGCCTCACGGAACAAGAGAACACACACAACATGGTGTTTAATTAATCAGCACTTTAGAAACATCATCCTGTCAAGTCATGTCTAGTCACAGAGACTGACCGCAACATCGCACTAGCTACCATTCTGCAATGCACAATTCAAAAAGGCCTTGTTCTACAATTTACTTCTACTAATATTTTTTATATTGCATGAAAAGAATAATAGGTCTCTCACCGATCTATTGTACATTGTTTTTTATGCTGTACTATTTTAGTGTCAAAAGTAAAATTTAGATTATATTTTTTCACCTTATGTCATTTCAAAAAATATATGACAATTTTAATTCTGCAGAACGCAGAAGATATTTTTTTTTGTTTTTAGTTTTTGTTTGTAAAAGGAAAGTCGGTGGGGATAAAAATCACATATGCTGTTTTTATTTTCCACAACAAATAAAAACAAAGAAATTAATGTAATTTTTAATGAATACTGTACTACTGTTGTCAGCAAGTTGTCGAAAAGTTACACATAAATCCAAGAATTGCACAGAAAATCTCTTGCAAAATGAAGCACTGCATTCCAAATATCTCAAACACATTTGCAAACACCATTGCCATAATATTAATTGCTGTTAGATTTTTGTGAGTTACACAGAGAATTGTGTTTAATTGCAGTCAAAGGTCGAGAATTAGTGTAGTGGTTTTGCAGATTTGATTGTTCTGGTATTTCTGGTTTCAGAAATTGTGACAATTTTTTTTTTGTGTGTAAGCAGTTAAAAAAACTCTGACAAAGAATCCTGTCAAATGTATTATGTACCGCATCATTTTCTCCCCCAACTTCAAAATCATCCAATTGCTGAAGACGTACCGATCCAGTGTTTACAAAGTTACCGTCGAGAAAAAAACCCTAAGCTAAACAAAAATGGTAAAACAGTGATGTAGGATGATTTTAAATTTGCAGGAGAAAATATAATAGAAGTTTTTAGACATACCCTAACTGTCCTGAACCGGTAGAAAATGTGCTTCACAAGAGGAACATTTGAGTACAGGAATTTAATTATTATATTTTTTTTAGAAAATAACAATCGTTACCCTAGATAAGACACTTCTTCCTCAGATGGGATCATTTAGAGCACTTTAAAGCTGAATCTAAACTGCATTTTAGAAGTTCAAACTTGGGAAGTCCATTATATGCAGAGAAATCCTGAAATGTTTTGCACAAATAAATAACAGGCCTAATTTCTTAATGACTGAAGACAGAAAGACATGAATGTCTTAGGGGTGAGTACATTATCTGTACATTTTCTTTCTGGAAGTGAATAATTCCTGTAATAGGTAGTAAGGTAAGGGATGTAGGGGGTGATTAGGGATGTAGAGTATGGTCATGCAGAACATGTGCTTTATAAGTACTAATAAAGCCAGTATGTAAACTAGTGTATTTGAATTGGTCCCTGAACTGCAGTGTTACCTTAAATATCAATCCACAATTTGAGGGAGGCATTTTCTTATTGTCAGAAATAAACGTAAGGCCCTGTTTTTGTTTTTCTCTTACCAGGTGAAGATGAGGCAGAGCAGGGTGCTGATGAGGATGAGCACCTGGTTGAACATGGCCGAGTGTGTTCGCTGAATCGCTCTGTGCAGGTCATTCTGAAAACAACAGAAACAGAGAGATAAAGAAGGCAGAGATAAAAGACAGTGAGACGTTTAATAACAGAGAGCCATTGTGCTTGTACTTATGATAAAAATCCAAAAACAATCATTCAGAGCTCTGGTAAATTCGATAACCAGCAAGCTTTCAGCAGTAGAGGACAGATACAATCAGGAGAATAAGGCACGAGGAGGAAGTGAGATAGAGATGGAGAGGAAATAAGAGCCTTGTGATGAAAGTGGATACACATTGACACAATTGTTCTGGAAGAAAGGCTAGAAGATAGGCTTCATTTCTTACAATCATGTTCTCGAGAGCGTGTTTGGCCAGCCAGCAGTTCAGGAAAACAGGAATGAACAAGTTTCTGAGGGAGGGCAAAATCACCTGATTGGAAAGAAAGAAAAAAAACAAAAACAACAAAACTTAATTTCTTTTATTTCAAAGAGTTTTGTTCTTCAGCTATGATACAAAATACAGCAATTCAGGAGTGCTGCTGTGCCGCTAATGAATCTTCAGCATCATGGAGAAAAATATTCATATTTTAGTTATTTCTAAGCACATGTAAATGATAAAACCTGGCAGCTTTTAGCAAACAACAATGGCATACAGCACTTCTTTCAGTGTTTATTACATTTGAAATATGGATATTTTTCTCAGAAAATGCATGGTTTCACTACAGGACGCCTTTATTGTCCCCCCGGAGCAATGTGAGGGACGTTTTATTACGGATGCACGTTCTTTATTAAACAAATTCTGAAACTGTTAACAACAAACACCCGCTTAGTCCCACTAAAAGACTTGGAGGTGCCTGGACAGTTTCTTATTCAACACCGATTGGAGTTACATACACATGCTTTAAAGGCGAGTAAAATAGCTTCTGGTTAACGGGTTTGTAAAAATGGTTCGTTTATTTAAATTGTAATAATTGTTATACTAAAATGCATCAAAAACATGCATTAATATTATTAATCAGCAAATTAGGAGTTTATTGAGCCAAACTTTGTAGTTTATAGTTACAGCAGTTTTGGATCTTAAAGTGGTCCATTAAAATCCCATTGGTTGTTGTACTTACAGTGATCACGAAAGGAACGGCGCTGATCATCTCCAGAACGAACGGAATGCGCAACACTTGCTCCCAAACGTTGCCCTGGAAACAAGGACACTCTTGTTAGGGTCAAGAAACACTATTGTCTGTGTGACCTCTCAGATAAAAGGATAAAATGCTGCTTTGATTGGGTTTGATCCACTGAAAAAAAAGCAGGGGTTAAGGTCACTCTCCTCGCCCCCCTCGGAAATATCATTCCTCGGAAGTTTCATTTATCGGTTGCAGTTGAGCCTGTGGCTGAATTAAGGTGCTAAACATCTGCCACATTTCACGAGCTAGATGCATGTTTAGGTCTCACCCTGCGTGGGTGAAGGGGCCTAGATGGTTTGGCAAGAAATCAATGCAGAACAAAGAGTGCAAGAGATGTGCTGATGCAGGTTGTGGCGTCTGCGTCAAGCATGCCTTGTGTTTTCTCTACCCACTTAGTCTTCTTCAAAACAGCTCAACGCAAGCGATTGATTGTCACCGGCAAACTCTTCCTCTTTTAATCGCTCCCAAAAAACAGGTCAAAACAAGTGGTTAAGCTTGTTTTTGTAGCTTGTTTTTTGCTCATCTAAGAAGGTCTAAAATACCATCTAAAACAAAGACGATATATCAGTCTGGACCAGCTAATGACCTGCTTTGAACATCTTAGAACCACGTGGAAGCAGCTGCCATCAAAAGATGGTTTTAGATGCAGAGTCCAGCAGGTTTCTACACCTTTTCTCTATCTCTTTCCGTTTGACTTTGTCAAATAAACTTTGAGTACTGTAGATCTATTAGTCCAGGTGAAGGTGATCTAAAACGTCGACTTGACATCATATTAAACATATCAGCGCTGCTCATGAATATTTATTAGATGAGGTAACATATTCTGAATTGATTTTGCAGAAAAGCAAATGTTAGTAAATGAGCGCTTTAATAGCATTCATGCTCACACATTGGTTCAGTCTTTTGTGTACTGAGGGAGTTTTTTATGTTTCTTTGGACTAAGCAATGTACATATCATGGTTATCTTATTATCGGTTTGGTATTAAAACATGCAAGATAAATATCACTCAGAACAGATTATTATTGCATGTGATTTTTAATAGCAATTTTTTTAGAAGTATGCGGAGAAGTGTCTTGTGTATTAAAGGAACACGGCAAACTTTTTAACGCCAGAGTTAAAAAGTCATAAGAGTCAAGTTTTAAATAAATAGTTAAACTCTTTTGTAATTTTTGAGCGTGATATAATGGTCTAATCAGATTCATTGATCTATGCTAAGCTACAGTATGCTAAAAGTGCTATGGCCAGACTCAGAGATTGGCTGAATGGATTAAAAAAAATGGTAAAACTCAACTGTTTAACTCTGAGGAAGTTAAAGAATGAGCCTATCGAGTGTTCCTTTAAGAATGTAAACTGTGTAAAACCATGAAATAAACCACAACTTAATTAGCCATTTTATTAGATAAATGTTTAAAATCCTCTCTGCTTATATTTAATATGACCTTGTAATGTACTGTATAGCATAATGTAAAGTAACAAAAGCCCACTTACAGTAAGTGTAGTGTTAATTAAAACACTTAAGTATACTTTTCTCAAGCTTCAAAGAAGTACTCGTCCTGAGTTACAGTTTAGCATAAATGCTTGCTACTAAATCAGCATTTCAGAGACAGCAGAAGTAATTATTTAATTAAGTGGATCAAAAAACACTTAAAGTAAGTTCAGCCAAATCAACTTATATAAGTTATAAAAACCTACTGATATGTGTATACTTTTGTATACTAGTTTATTCTTTTAAAGTAGACTTTTTATTTCCTTAATAAGTAATCTTTGTTAAAGTATGCTAAAATGTAGGGATTTCTATGGAAGTCTGTTTTTCGCCATCGAATAAAAAAAAATATAAAGCTGCAAGGAAAAAGTCAGAATTGTGACTTTGAATTAGATATAAAGTCACTCCCTTTAAAACTTGCAATTCTGACTTTTTTTCCTCACAATTTCAAATTTACATCTCACAATTCTGAATTTGTTTTCTCAGAATTGCATGATATAAAGTTGCTCATTAGCATGTTGGTCAAAATTGAACTTTATAACTCACAATTGCGAGTTTATCTGTAATTTGTATCTAACAAAGACTTTTTTTACTCTCTGACTTTGATTCAAAAGATGTGTTTTCTGACCAAATAAATTCAGGCAAGGTTACTCAAAGTTAAAACAGCCTTGCAGCTGGTATTATAATGAATGGAAATGCAAACAGATTTAGATAGCTCTTTCCAAGTATTACAGACTTCTTTGAAGCCAAGAGGGTCTATAGCGTACATGTGATAAAACCACGTGCACATGTGTTGTTTGACTCACCTTGTAGCTGAGGTACACCAGCAACATGGTCTCTGAAAAACTGATGAATGCAACAAGCACCTGGAGAGAGGCGAAAATAGACAAACAAAGAGACAAAAAGGGACAAAGATGAGAGAGAAGCAGAGGTTGTGTAGGAAGAAACAGCAGGGGCAGCGTGTTTCACACTGTCTGAGAAAAAAACGGCCAAACTGAGGGCAACACAACAATGGCAAATGTATCTTTCAAACACAGGCACTTTCATGTACCATGGTTTGATTTTTATTAAAGCTAACAGGTTTTTGTTACATGAGGGTTGCAATTTGTTTTTCCTGGAAAATGTTTTAAAATGTTTCATAATTTATTTCTGTTTCTTGAATTTGCAGATTTGACTTTTTACCCAAAAATTTTAATCTTAAAATCTAAAATGTGACCTCAGTCCAAAAGTTACCAACCAATCATAATTTATGTAACAAACGCTCTAAGTTGTTCAGAGTTAAGCAAAGTTTTATTTAACACCGGAAACAGTCTGAGAGAATAATCCGTAAACAGGCAAAAGTCACAAAGGCAGGCAGCTAGAATCACAGTCAAGATAAACAGTCCAGGGTCATACACAGGAAAACAAACAAAGGGAAAATACGCTCACTAATACCTCTATAGGACGGTAAGACTTAAACTAGTCTCACAAAGTTTGCGCCTTATAAAGGCAAAATAATGAAACCTAATTAACACCTGACGTGAATCAGCCGAGGTCCGAGGGGTAAAATGAGTCCGGGTAGGAACCTTAGTAAGCCGGTAAAGGTTATCGCTGCTGGCAGTCGTAGTAAAGGTAAGTTGGGTAAGTTGGTGGGCTCCCCGGTCCAGGAGAATAGAGGCGTTAGGAAGCCCAGTACACATTGAAACGGCGTAAAAATTGGTGGCTGGTTTGCATAAGGAGTTCTGTGCATCCGCTCAGAGAAGGTACTCAATCCAGTCCTGTTGGTTCTGGTGGCAGTAGAAGTGTGTCAGTTCCTGGTTAAGTCTCTTAACTTGGCCGTTTGACTGAGGGTGATATCCAGAGGTTAGGCTAACACTGATGTTAAACTAAGTGCAGAAGGCCTTCCAGACTGGGGACCTGCTGGCTGACACAATGTCCTTGTGCTTCTGTGATTTCTGACATGATGTCCCATTGAACAGGGACCAGGATGATGGATGGAGAAACGATGGGTGTAAGTTGTTTCTCCTGTATTAGGTGGTCAAACTGACGAGATAGAGAATCGGCCTTGCCATTCTTGGACCCTGGACGGTATGTGATGCTGAAATTTAACCGGTAGAAGAGTGACCATCAGGCCTGGCGAGAGTGGAGACGTTTGGCAGTTCTTAGATATTCCAAATTTCGATGGTGTGTGAGCATGATGAAAGGAGTGGCCGCCCCCTCTGGTGACTTTGCTGTCATTCATGGTGACCCCCTCGGATCCGACCCAAGAAATTAAATTGTAGTTAGGTGGAACTCACATTTGGGAAGTTTAGCATAGAGCCTGTGCTGGATCAGCTGCTGAAGCACCACTCTCACGTGCTTGATGTGTTCTTGAAGACTTTCTAAGAAGATAAGGATGTCGTAAATGTAGGCGATGAGCATAACTAGGTGTTCGTAGTGCCCAGTAGTGGTCTTCAACTCATCACCGGCCCGGATGCGGATGAGATTATAGGCGCTCCTCAAGTCCAGCTTGGTGAAGATGTGTCCGGTGCGAAGCTGTTCCAGGGCAGAGAGGACTAGAGGCAGCGAGGTGTGGTGTCTGTTGAACACTTAAGCAGTGTTTCTGGCATAACTTTCACGATCCTTCCAGAAGATCATGGGGTCATGCTAGGTGAGCCAGGGCAGACTGAGAATGAGAGGGTGCATGGGTGACTGAATGATGTGGAACTGAATAGACTCTGAGTGTAATGAACTTGTGATGAGAGTCAATTCCTCTGTCATTCGAGTGACTTTGCCAGTTCCTAGCGGTCAGCTGTCGAGGGTTGCCACGGCCACATGGGGCATGCATGTAACGAGAGAGAGATGGTGTGAGTTAGCAAAGTTCTGATCGAGGAAATTCCCGGCCGCCCCGGAGTCCACAAAGGCAATAGTCAGGATATGGCGGCCATTAACCAAAAGACACACCCTGAGTAGTAAACAGGAAGACAAGACTCTCACCCGGGGATCAGCAGATCTAGAAGGTCTGGTAGGACAGCTGGCGCGGATATCCTGCTTGAGCTGCGAGAGTCCTGAATGTGAGCATGTAATCCGCTGCCATCGAGGTGCCCTGATGAAGGTAGAGTAGCTCGTCCTTTGCCCCTTTACCGTCAGCGGAGTGGTAAAACATCTCTCTGAATTGTTTCAAGAAGTGCTGATAGGAGGGGAATGCCATGCTTTGTCCTTCCCAAAGCGCTGTAACCCAGCTAAGAGCCTTCCCCGTCAACAGTAAGCACACTAAGGCGACCTTGCTATCATCGATGACATAGTTCTGAGGCTGCTGGTTAATGAAGATAAAACGTTGTAGCAGAAAGCCTCTACACTTGCCTGGAGTGCCGTCACATTTGTCTGGTAGTGCCAGGCGGGTTGTGCCGCAGTAGGCAACCAAGCCCCTGACCTGAACCGGCTGCGGCAGCCTCCCCGGTTAGTGCCTGCATGGAGCAGACGAGTTTCTCCGTCATGGCAGTAAGCTTATCTAATTGCTGGTGGTGGACCGCGAGCACGGAGGCCTGCCGGGAGACCTCGGACACCTAGTCTCAAAAAGTTCGCGCCTTATAAAGGCGAAATTATAAGAAAGACCTGGCGCGAATCAGCTGAGGTACGTGGGTAAAATGCGAAGGTTCCCATTGCTGGCGGTCGGAGAGGGCCACAGAGGCACCGTTGGTGACAGAACAAAAGTTTATTTAGAAAGAAAGAAATACAGAATAAAATACAATATATTTCCATTTGTTAAAATTAGTTAACTGCGTTAGTTATCATGAACTAAAAAAGATAAATATTTTGAAAGCTTTTATTTATATTTATCATAGTTCATATTAGTTTCAATGTTTACTAATACATTATTAAAGTGTATAATTTATAACGTATTATTAAAGTTAAAAATGTTAACATTTCTTAATTGAACTGAGCTAATATGAATTAAATTATTATATGTTTTTTTTTTTTTATTAATTAATGTTAACAAATATGAATAATTAATATCAATGTGAGTGTATGTTAGTGAATGAGTGAGAGGATTTATTTGTTCTGACCTGAAGAGCCCAGAGTGGCAGAGGCCTGTTCACCCAAATAATGAGGGACCTGATGACAGGAAGCCGTTATTTTGACAAAACGAGATAAAGAATGAAAAGAAAATTACAAATTAGAGACGCTCAGATCAAGAGTGCTCATAATTGAACACTTTTTTTTCTTCACACGTCAAACAAACACACCAATTACACAATTCAATCCAAGCTGGGGATTTAACATATTCAAACCAACATTTTTGTTACGAATTAAGAAATCAAAGCTGCATTGTGTGTATTCTGCATTAAGTAATGAGCACAGTGGCATCGTGTCAGACACACACCATTAAATGCTTACAGACTACCAACAGAATTTTTGATGTCTAATAAATGGTGAAAACCGAACCACCTTGTTAAACATGTCACGGAGACTCCTGGTGTAGTCTCCTGAAGTCAATAAATCAATTCTACTGTTGGCATAAGACAAAATGGCCTAACTGTAAACAACACCCATACATTTCCTGCAAAAAATCAATCGAATCATACCCAGTTAGAGCATGTTGGATGTTTAATGTATTGTTTAATTATGAAGAGTGGATTTCTAGATCAATCAGAATTAGTTTTTATTTTATTTGCAATTAAATTCAAATATATCACTGTTTAAATGTATTTATTTTTCAATGCAGTTAGTTGAACCTTGTGTTTTTGATTCCACTTAATTAGCAAATAAGA
Organism: Enteromius thamalakanensis; assembly: GCA_032357475.1. Lineage (NCBI taxonomy): Eukaryota > Metazoa > Chordata > Actinopteri > Cypriniformes > Cyprinidae > Enteromius > Enteromius thamalakanensis. Next base: position 3,502,451 of record JAUCMT010000068.1, read on the forward strand.
TTTTTTTTAATTAAATGAAATATGGTTACAAAATGTACACAATATTAATGATAAACTGAAGCATATGCTAATGTAATGCATTTAAATACATTGTAATTACATTGTTAATAAAGTACTTATACACTAGTATATTGTAACTGCTGGTTGCATTCATCAGTAATTACACATTTGTGATAAAAAAAAGTTTATATTAAATGATATAGTGTATTATCTGCAAGTACAGTTTTAAAACCCATTCAATGCAATTTAAGTGCATTTATTTTTCACAAGGTAATGCTTAATATGAAATATCAAAATAGTTGAGCGTCTTAAATTCTTTTCACAGAAGATTCACAAACATTACAAATTATTGCATTGATTTTCTTCAGATCTTCTCTATTAAAATGGCCGTATGTCTGTGTTTCTGGCCCTTGGCCACCATCTTCATTTCTCATGCCAGAGTCAAGATCCTGGATACTTACCAGTCAAAATGGCTTCTGTTGTGGGCAGAGGCATTCTGCCGGAGACAGCCAGGACTGCAAGAGAAGCAAACAGACACAGATAGGTGTTCTTATGCATGGATTATCCAAAGGCACTTCAATCTTCTCCAGATTGTTCCTCCAGATCTCACTTTCCCTTCGTCCACCCACACTCTCTCCCTGACACTACATGAACTCTTCTCTGAACTGAAAATAGATCCCACGGTTTTCACTTTTGACCACCCTTCTCCTTCCTGTCATTAACTGGCATCTCTTTGGCATGAGCCCCTCTATAGGATGATGTTCTGCATATTGGCTGAAAGTACTTTTTTTTTTACACTTGCAACAGATTTTGACCTGTCTCTCTATCTCTTTGTCTATAGTTGTCATCCTTCTTTGCACTTGTAGTTAGAGTTGGTGATTTCTAGTGACATGACTGAAAATCACTGCGGGTGATGTGACGAAGTTCAATTTTATGCTACTGAGCAGAGAAGTAAGGCAGCAACTACCAATGGAAGTGCACCCTGTTGAAAAAACAGCTGGATAGGTATATTTTGAAGCTGTGATTTTGGTTTAAGCTTGTCCTTTGATGGTTTATGTTGGTTTGAACTGGTCTTGAACTTGGACCAATTCAAACCAGCATTCTAGCCTCAAAACATACCTCACCAGCATATATGGCTTTTTTCAGCAGGGCAGACAGCCATTAAGCTGTTACGTGAGCAGGAACACCTTTTAGTAACAGTACCAGTACATTGAGTCAGTCACCTTAAGCAATTAAACGCTATACCTACTACATGTATAGATTTGTTCCATCTGATAGCTAGCAGTTAGTCACTAGAGATCATGTTGCTAAGCTAAAAACTCTAGCACAAATACTTCCAACATTCTGTGTGAAATCATTATTTTATTAAATGGAACTATTTTAATTGATACAGCATGTTAAAATGTTGATCCACCCTATGCCGTTCTAAACCCATAATAGCTTTGTTTGTCTTTGGAACACAATTGAATATATTTTAAATGAAATCCAGGAGGCTTGTGACTGTCCCCTCAACACAGTCTCACTGCAACTCGTCACATTTTGACCTTTGGTCAAAACCCTTTTGCATTGCTTTTTGAAGCTCTAGGTACCTCTTTTTAGTCACTTTTCGACGTGAAGGGTCCTCCATTGCTTTCTGTTGTTTTCTTTAATGTATTGGTTTTGTTTATCTCACAAATTCTTTCCCATTACTGCTAAAAATAAGATATTTTCTTTTCTTTCTTACTACTATTTTGTCCTACTCTTGTCTGCGAGACCCTGCTTTCTTTAACCGCACATGCACTTCACAATTATAAACTTCAATTGCGTTGGGTTTTGCAGATCCCAGGTAATGGTGGAGCACCTTTAGAACAAGGCCAAGATGAGATACAGTAAAAGACTAAATGCCTACTGCCTACTGAAACAACTTTCATGTCGAGTGCACAGAAGTCCTATGTGCCAGGTGGCTGTGTCTCACCAGTCTCTCTCCTCCCGTGGGTCGTCTAGCAGGACTCGTACAATGTAGAGCAGGCAGCTCAGAACCTTCAGGAAGAAGTTAAAGAGTCTCACTCTCAAACCTGCAAAGAAGAGCGTGAGGCCGTCACCAATCAGCATTACAAAAGAGCTTCACAAACAGAAACACGAAGCCGAGTACTCACGGACAGGACACGACAGCTAGAGGACAGCACATCAAACGCGCAGAAACAAATACAAGACCAACCAATTACCCAGCACCAGCTCCACAGAGCCACTCACATGGGTCAACAGCACTCCACGTGAAAGCAAAAACAAACTATCACCTCACAGGACAAGGAAAGCCACAATTAGTGCCGCCCCTAGGCCTGGGGGCAAGAACTCACTGGATCTTTGGTTTTTGATGAAGAACAGCTTCAGACGTTCCTTGAAAGTGTTTTCATTCACATAGAACTCTACCTGCACTCTAAAAGGAATGATGATGTTTGGTTGGAGATAAACAAGAGATGGAGAGGAAGGGGGAAGGACAGATAATGATGACATGTGTGAGAGAGGAGGTAAGAAAGTTAGATTTATTGCCATTGCGGTAATATAAAAAGCAATCAATTGAGAGCTACAAAGTGCTGTCGCTATATTAAAGTCTAATAGCTTTAGAAGGAAATGATGTTGCCTTTCGCGAACAAGGCAGCTGTGGTTGACCTCGCTATCTGCACTTACTTAATCTAGAATTATAAATGAGGGGGAGCGTAACTCTGGTGCTGTATCATTTCGCACCACAGCCTGCAACAAACAGAGATCTGGAACAGGAAGACAAAGAGGAATATTCCAGCTCATGTTCTGTCCAGCATCTGCAGCGGCAAGATGCCAATCACCATGGGCAATTTTTCAAAAAAACAAATGGAAATTTGTTTTCTTGAACTTACAAATGGTTACTAGATGTTTTAAAAGCAGACATGGGAAAGTGCCTGCTTTTGGTTAAGCACTTAAATGGATTCCTCGTTAAAAATGTTTGTTTTTTGAGCTGAAAAAATGCACAAATCAGTCTACTCAGAGCACGCATTTAAAACACACATCAGAAAACATCATTTATAAATAATAACCTTTTATTGGATTTGAATTAGACCTTAATAACTGATTTATTGTTGATTTGAAATTCCAGTGTTGTTTTATCATTACTGAGCATGCAAACATAACTAGAACCAACATCATTGCTATATAACATTTTGTTTTGGTAGATGTTTTATCGAAAACAAATCGAAGAAGTTTTAAGGGAACTGAACCCCCGTCTCATAATTGAACATACTGATAACACTGTTTAAAAGCTGTTTCATTTGTGGGTTAAAATAACTATTCACATTTATAGCTTTAAAGACTTTTAAAGGACTTTTAAATGGAAGCAGACCTGAAAGAGAGCTTTTATGTAGGCCAGAGAATAACATCCTTGACTGAGGTTTTTTCTCAATTAGTTGTTTAGAAGACACTTAATATTCAAGTAGTTTCATTGATTTGATTTCACTGATGACAAAACTTGAACTACCCCGAGCTGGAAAATGTATGCTATTGTCTTCTATAGAGCTACTTAACAGCTGAACCAACTTTTTAATAAATTAAGGAATTATGCAACACTTTTATTGAACTAAACTGAATCAACACTGAACTGACCGGAGCTGAATAATAACGCTATTGTATTGTTAGGGCTGCTTTGCAGCTGAATTTAAATTTGTGTCATATATGATGACATTTACATCACTGATTCTGTAACTTTTTTGAGAGGCTGCTTTGAAACGATTTGTTGCGTATATGGATGTCAAAGGTAACATCGTAGGGCTGGGTGAAAAATTATATAATGTCAACCTTGTGATAAAATTGAGCTGGACATTTTTACTTTTTATAGATTAATCTAACAGCCTATCACTGCAGAAATACAGAAGACAGCAGTCAGTGAGCTTGTCTATGTTCTGATGCAAAGTCGGGATATTCTATGGATTTCTGTTTAAATGAATAGTGTGCTTTGTCTGATACACAAATGCAAACTCACGTTGAGCTAACAGTCTGTGTTTCAGTATATGAGGAGCTGCTCCGAGAGTTACTTCACCGATTGTTTCGTTTGTAAAAAACTACAGTAAAGTAAGAAAAAAATTGTACCTCTAAAAGACCTTCATGATAACACAGCAAAATAAAAGTCTGGTTTGAATTGAGGGAATTATGACAAAAATATTTTACTACTGTATACTAAAAAATTATTCTCAAGTAATAATACTCACTAGAAAGTACATTTCCTGAGGAAAATGTGAGTAGTGCTTGCCTTCAGAAAACTCTGCTCTTGGTTGCTTGTTACCATTGAGTTTTATAGAATTCTAAGCATGAATTAGCACATAGCTAATCACTATTAGCATGTAGCACTGCTAGCATGACTACAATGTCTGAAGTCCAGTTTGCTAACATGAGTCAACTCCCATGTCTATGTTCTGATGCAAAGATATAGGTCTTGCTAAATGGTTGCTAGGGTACTGTATTTAGTTACTAGGGAGTGGCATGGCAGCTGCCAGTGATGATAATATTTTTCTGTATGAATTATATAAACCAACCCCCATGTCTCTGTGACATTCAGATTTAAATATATGCCTATTGGGGTTTGGGTTGCTAGGGTGCTCCATTATAGTTGCTAGGGCATGGATAGGAAGAGCTTAAGTAATTTATGATTGGTTGTTTTCTGCCCCGAGTCAGACGAGCTCACCCTCATCTCTTTAAGTAAAAATTTCTACGAAATTCCCACTCTGCGCTACGTCAAAGTTGACTGTAATATTAAGTCTATGGGATCTTTTATGGGCCGCATGATTTGATACTTATAAAACACAGAATAAAGAAAAAAAGAAAGGATTTCACGGGGCCCCAAATTAAAATATCTCACTCTATGGAGTGTAATTTAATCGGAAGATGAAAAAATCATATGGAAAGTATGTCCTTCTCCATTAATGCTGAATGTCCATCACTGTAAATATCAGTACTGTATAATATGAAAGAAATATTGTGATAATATAATTTTTTTTAAGTTAAGCTTTAATTTATACTTTTAATTATAGTTTTAATTTATGCTTTGAATTACTTTTCATTTTTGTATTTTCTGTTGTGATTTTCGTTCACTGTAACTTGATCGCTGTAACGTACTGAAAACAACAGATATTTTAAATACTGATGTCAAAAGGCTGTTATTGATTTTGTTTTAGGTGTTTAAGCTGCTAAACTTCCTTTTAAAGTCCTGGTTCATCTGTACACATAGAAAGACGAGTCAATATGATTGTCTGTGGTAATTGACATGTCGCCGCAGTAGCCGTCCTCGCACATTAAGCTGTAAATAACAATTATGTTCATTTAAAGGTCACTCATGGGAGAATGTCACATATATTGAGTTTGTTGTTCCAGCACGTTTCGGTTTTAATCACTTTTCCTCAGCTCCATCTACCCAGGGACTCATAAAGAGGCATTAGCCACAGACCAGATCAGTGCGAGCCGGATCACTCCGCTCTTTTAAAGACTTCCCCACAGATCTCTGGAGCCAGCCTCATTACCGCAGAGCTCTGCGTAATTGGACGGAAGCACTGAGGGACGCATAATATCCGGTGATTCATGTCATCACAATGAGAATAAAGACGAGAGGAGAGAACACGGGCCAAGCACATGTGTGATATGCCTCTCGTTCTCATGTCGGGGAAATGCGATAATGCGAATTCACAGTCCGTAAGGGGTCCCGGACCCCACGTCGTGGTCGACCCAAGCGTATCCTCTCCTCACAGCCAGAACCCCGCCTGACCATGCTGGGTGTTGCTATGGCGACGGAGAGCACCTTCGGGATTCCTAACACACACATCTAGTTGTAATAATCAAGTTTTGTGGGCGTGGAGGACTTGATTCATTCCCAGCTCCTTGAGAATAATGGCCTGTGCACATAGTCTTACCCAGTGGAAGTGCAATGATTGCACCTCCGCTGAGAATCCAGCATCACATCAATATGTGTGTGTCAAAAAAAAAAAAAAGCAAAAAAAAAAAAGCAAGTATCATCATTCTGCCACTGTGACGACTTTAACCATACTTTGCCTTTGTGTGCCTGAGGATATTTATAAAAGCATGTAACCAATGTCTAGAGAAAAAATTGACATACAGTCTATACAAGTTTGAAAACACTAGAAAATATTTAAATGGCATTATATTAGTTTTGCTCTCTCACTATACACACACATACATTCTAAGAGAAATCAAATGTTCTATTTGGAAATTCTTATGTCATTTTAACCAGTGTTATTCTGCTATCATTGAGATACAAAACTGTTATAAGAATCTAAGAATGTATTTCTTTGTACTGAATCCATATGCTTATTATTTTAGAATAACCAATAAGCATATGGGTTTCAGATTTTCTCAATGACATCAAGAGTGAAAAGTGTTTTTCATGTCCTTTTCTTCAGGCACTCTCTTTCTTTGTTGTACATATTCTGACCATTAAAGCCATAATGTATTCACTGCTAATTAGCTCTTAAGAGTAATTGGACCCGAGAACAGAGAAAGCGCAGCGACATTGAATAAGCATTTTAATGATCCAGTGGATAATATAAGGTGACAGACGCTTTATTAAATATACATCAAATCACAGCATTTATTGCCATTTCTCTAACAGACCATCCGGTTGGAACAGCTACACAGTCTCACGACCAATATGTACGTATTTTGCAAGGTGGCCAGTGACAGGTAGGTTAAGGGGCAGGTTTAGGTGGTCATTCGTACATATTTATACAAATTGGCAAATCAATTGGTAAAACACATACAATTTAGCAATTTAGGAGTGAGGTTATACGAATTCCTACAAATTAGCCACCTCATAATATAAGTTGAAATTGCTGTGAGATCAGACTGGAAATGAGTCCAATGCTGTATGTTTGTCATTCAACCAATGTCAACCAATTAAATTGGTAAACGACCCTGATCTCCTGCTTCACCTAACATAGTCTTTTATCACAACTCTGTGGTCGCAAAATAAAGCCAAGTAAAAGATGCAAAAGAGCATCTAAGTTATTTATCTATATTATCTATATTAACTTATTTTGCAACTAACATGTGCTTGAAAGCATTAAATCCAGTTTCAAGACTATGCTTTTAATGTACAGGTACATTGCTTCTGTAACAAGCACTCTTTTTAAAAGAAAGTGTACTACTCTTTCAAAAGGGACATGCAGCTTGTGATGAAGGTCCATCTGCTAAACACCATGCAACATATAAAGGAGATATTTCCTAACGCCATATAATAGAAGTGTTTCTGCTTTGTGCCGTTATATTAACAGACAGGCAAAGGACGGTAAACAGTGACGGGCAACAGTTGAAGAGAGAGGGAGAGGCCAGGGAAACTCAACTCTTGACTTATACATCATTAGCTAAAGCGTGTCTGCCACACGGGCCACAGCTGCAGCAGTAGATTCCTGTTTAAATGCATGCACGTCAGTCTATCATTTAGCCGTATCGATTTCACATTTACCCACAGTTATATTTCATGTAAAAGCGAACTGTAGTCCATCATGTCTAAGTAGGAAATAATCATAAACAATACGTTACTAAAAGTTGTTTGCAACTATTATACTTTAGTTGTGGATTTTAGGTTAGATGTTAAATTTAACATGAATAGCTGTGTGAGGGAGATACTGGCACGCACTGTAGGCAGGGAGTGCTTACAGTTTTACAACTTACAGTTTTATGCTGTTTTTATGAAGTTGCAAACTAATTTCGGGAGAAAAGGGTGATGAGACACAGCTGGTACCATTTACTAATTAGTCTCGCCTTCATCGTAAGCCAATCCGATCCTTATCTTACCACTATAAATAATCCAGTTTCCTTCCCTTTCGCATCTCGTTCTTGCATCCCCTCCGCCTCCCCTTCTCCACCGTTTGCTCCTTCCTTGGGGGGCATGCAGGTTTCGAGCTACTATGACAGTATGCCACACATGCTTATTATTACTATAAATGAGGAAGCGCGAACTAGTAAAGTATGCTTAAATCTTTTTGAAAAGGTGTTTTGTCAGCAGGACAGGACAGTACCATCAACTGAACTTGTCCCTCACAGCCTAATTTTCAGTCTTGTCAAAAATGAAAACACCCCTATTATAGATTTTTGAAAATTCCCTTTCATCAGTGTTGCCAAGTCTGCGGTTTTCCCCTGAAAAGCGATTGGGCTAGTTTTGGGGTAGATCTGAGCAGCGATTGGGCGGGTTTTACAGTTAAAACCTGGCAACCCTGGCTTTCATGCAGCCTATAACACAGCTCTAAGTGAATGAAAACATCCTGCAAAGGTCATGAGGGTAAGGTCAAGATGGAAAATTTTTATTTCCTTTAGCAAATTTAGCTCCAGTGTTTTCATGGTTGACCCTCACAATCTGTATGTGATTTGATGCTAATCCATGTAAAATTCACCATCGTTACGCATATCTTAAAGCTTAAAGAGTGGTTCTTGTTTCAAAATTCATCTAGAGACTGGAACATCATGAATGTCCTGCAATCACAGAATCATCCACCCAGTTTTTGTGTTCCTTTCAATAATTGTCATTAACACTAAGAATCTTATCACTACAGGACTCACCGTATCTCCAAACTAAACCTTGTCTTACAATTCATCAAAGGTTTTGATTACATCATTCTCAAAACTACACCATAAGATGTGTTATAATTAATATTTCCACTGTCTAGACATAAAATCTTCCATTTTATGTAATGCTTTTGCAGTATTTCACCATCCATCTACTCAAACATTCATACATGCTTCCATATCTTCTCTGTAGGTTCTCATTTGTGAAAAAGAATCAAGAATGTATAATGTACTTTGAATATAATAAATATAATTCATGCCTTTTGAGCCACTTGACAAATTATGTATTACTACTATTGGCTTTAAAAGATATCATTAATGTGCAAAATGTTCCACGCTTTTTATTTTCCATGCATGAAAAGTGGATGATAATTTATATAGCCAGGCTCCAAAGAGCACAAAAAAACTTGGTATTTTAAATCGTCACCCACTTCATGTATGTATGTAAAATAAAAATTTTTGCCTATTCTTTTCCCCACCTGCTTTTGTATTTCAGGTAAGAATATAAAACGAGTTTGGTATACCTTTAGGATGAACTGTTTCTTTAAAGCTTCCCTGCGGTCTTGCCCAGTCTCACAGCAAGCTGGCATAAAGCTCACCCAAGAGTCAATTGTTCCCGGTGTCATTTTCATACGCTATTTTATCAGCTTGTTTTCATATGGAAAAGTCTTTTCCACTTGAGGGAGTAACAGCAGTGTGCAAGTAAAGTGTAAACACCACCACATGAAAGGAGCTGAGCACAGGGTTTAATAACGCCGTTGACTAGTTAGCTAAAGGAAAGAGGGAAAAACATTAAAACTCATAAAAGCCTTTCAGCTCTACAGAGAAGCAAACACACTAACCCATACAGCTCCCATGGGGTTAATGCTGGGGATACTGGCAATAGAGTTGCTTTATCCAAAGCCAATTACACAACAAAAATGAATAAAATTACTTTTATTTTTGACTATATTAAACTATTAAATATAATCTTACCCTCTAATGAAGTGTCCATGGTTTCTCTTAAAATAAGAGGAGGGGGAATTAGCTTGTTTTTTTTTGTTTTGTTGTTTTTTTTTCTATCGCACACTCCCAATCCCTTGCCACTTGAAAGAACATTTCACTCAAAAATTAACAATTTGTCATTACATACACTATATTATTTACACTACATGTATGTTATTCCAAACCTATAAGACATACTCTCTTTTTTAGCACAGTGTTCATGGTGCTCTCTTCCATACACTTAAAACATTATGAGTTTATTGTATCTATCCATCTACATTGACCTCCAAAGTTTGAAACACCTCTGGCAAAGTGTGGTTTTGGATGATATCAGCGTCCATCCTTATAATTTTTTGGTGCAAATATTGTGCATTAAAGGTGCTACTGAATGGATTGATATAGTACACTGCTAAAAACAATAAAGGGAACTAAATAAATATTCTTATTGAATACTTTGTTCTTTGAATGTGCTTTGAACAAAACCACACAAAAATGATCAAAGGAAATTAAATTGATTAACCCATGGAGGTCTGGATTTGAAATCACTACAGGCTGATCCATCTTTGATTTAATGTTCTTAAAACAAGTCAAAATGAGGCTCAGTAGTGTGTGTGGCTTCCACGTGCCTGTATGACACCTGAGCATGCTCCTGATGAGGTGGCAGATGGTCTCCTTTGAGATCTCCTCCCAGACCTGGACTAAAGCCAAATGTCAAACGTCCTGCACGGTGTTGGCCTGTAAGCACAACCCCCACCTGTGGATTACAGGCCCTCATACTGTCCTCATGAAGCCTGTTTCTGACCGTTTGTGCAGACAAGTGCACATTTGTGGGCTGCTGGAGGTAATTTTTCAGTGCTCCTCCTGTTCCTCCTTGTACAAAGGTGGAGGTCCTGCTGCTGGGTTGTTGCCCTCCTACGGCCTCCTCCACGCCTCCTGATGTACTATCCTGTCTCCTGGTAGCGCCTCCATGCTCTGGACACTACGCTGACAGACACAGCAAACCTTCTTGCCACAGCTCACATTGATGTGCCATCCTGGA
>JAUCMT010000068.1:3531484-3543648 GCA_032357475.1 Enteromius thamalakanensis
TCCAGTTCTCCTCTGGCCGGACGCCCAGCACCTAATTTCCAGTTCAATTTTAAACACGTTGGATTGTGTGAGAACTTGAGAAGAGACTTGAGAGAACTGGATTGTGTAATAATAGCAAGCTTTTGCTGCTGGCTGAAGGGCTGTTAAAGTCAAAGAGATCAAAATATGAGACTGCATGAAAGAAATGTGCAATGCAGGATAAATTAGAGGCATGAGTGTGCTGCAGAGACAGCATTAGACAATCCGAATAACACCAGAAGCTTCTGATCTTCATCATAATACTAATGATATTAATAAAACGAATACAAAACTAATAGCAATCTTATTAACATCGATGTCTATAACCTATTCCATTAGGTTACTAATGTACAGTATACTATGCTCTAATTGCATACACTAATACTTCTGCTTCTAATATTATTGATTTTGCTACTATAATTTGGGATACTTCCATGTATTCTCACACTAATTCTGATAATAGTACGCATTTTCTGCTGGCAAAGGGATCTAAGAGATCAAAATATGACCAGACTGCATAAAACAACTATGCAAGGCAGGGGCTGTTAAGAAACCTAGTGTGCTGCCTAGCTAGACAGCGTTAAATAAGTTTTAAGACACAGCCAGGATGCACAATACATACTCATACTAATGCTCACATTGATACTAATGACCATTACAAGCTAAATACCTAAAACTACAACTAGTACTAAGCATTCAAATTGTGTTACCAGGAGGTTACTAATACTCATGTGCTAATATACTATTAATGCACACTGTAAGCTTATACTACGTACCACGCTATTATATGGCCACTAATACTTACAGATATTAATATGATTCCCTGTGCAGAGCTCATATGTAGTTATTTGAGCATGTGTCGTTGTTAAAACAAAAGCTGAGGAGTTGAAGTTGCTGTACCTGTCGTCGGTCTGCCAGTCCCCGAGCAACAGGTCTCGGAACCGGTACCGCGGCGGCAGCGGCAGAACCTCCTTCTCCAGCTCCACCATAGTCACTCGGCAAAGCGCGCAAACCGACGCGGCGGGGAAACGCGAACGCCTTCGACCTGGTTTATCCCTCCGCCGTGATCGTTTCAGGTGGCTCGCGTACAGAAAGTGTTGTCATCACTCGGGAACGGGAGACACGGGTCTGGAGCCACTATCACAGCAGAGCAACTGGTGCCTCCCTGATCTCAGCAGCTGTCTGCTCTGCGCGCGCTGGCACGAGACACAGCGCCTGCCTGGACATCCCGCTCCGCTGCTGACACAAGCGCTTTCATATCAGCTGTAACGGTTGCCAGTTATTGCTGCAGTGCATTATTTCACCATTGTCCTGCATTGATTGAGGCATGTGCTATTTTGAGCGATGGGCGAGTTCTTTTTTTAATAATCCAACTAGGATTGCAACCGGCTTGCAGTCATTATGAGGAAAAAGGCCTGAGACAAATCAAACACCTCAGCTTGTGTGTCAGTTTTTATGTGCCTTAATTTATCCATTTTACAATAATATATTGCAGTGAATTGCGCACTCAAACTGGGGAAAGGCATAGAAATAGAATGAAACGTGCAGAAAGTAAAGAGTGACACCTGTGGCGGGGTTTAACACGCAATACGCGGTTAGCATAATAATGTCATTTTAATCAAAGAAGTGAAATTTCCAAGCCGGAGTCAAATGAATTGTGTTGTCACAGTCGATTTCAAGCATGGAACAGAAGCCAAACAGGCTTTCAAGCGCAGCTCTGATGCTGTCAGTAACACAGGGAGATCTTGAGCCCTCTGCCCTCTAGCGGCTGCCTGCGGGAGAAGCCCGATAAATCAATCGTGTTTAGATCCTGAAAGGTTTAATAAACCCTCAATCTCAGGCTTTACAAGGTTTTGATAGGCTTTTTACAGGCACATCTGTTCGGTTGTGGCGTTAGAGAGAATGCTACTAAACAACACAGTAAAAAAAAAGCGCCCAGGGAAAGGCAAAGATGATGTTTTTAGATAATACAATGGCACACATATACACTGCTATTCAGTTTGAGTTTTTTTCAGTGTTGTTGAAAGAAATGAATACTTCTTATCAGCACGGATGCATTAAATTGATCTAAAATGACCGTAAAGATATTTATAATGTCGCAAAAGGTTTATATTCTGATGCTGTTGAACTGTGGAAAAGGAATACGTCAAGGTTTCAACACTGATAATAATAAGATACACTTTGTCATATCAGAAAATTAGAATGATTTCTCAAGGATGACACCAAAGACTGGAGAAATGATGCTGAAAATTCAGCTTTGCATCATTGGTCTTGATTACATTTTAAATTATATTCAAATACAACACAATTTCACAATATTACAGTTTTTACTCTATTTCTGACCAAATAAATGCACATTTGGTGAGCATAAGGCGCTTCTTTCAAAATGTAATGACCCAGGCATATATTTAAATGGTAAATGAATGTTATATATTTGTTATATAACATAAAAATACATGTTGTATATTTTTACTATACATTATAACATAGGGGAAATGTTTGAAATGCCATGGTATTAATGGATGAACAAATAGATATACAGTAATGAATGACAAATAATCGCATTTCCTGATATATATATCCTGAAAAAAGTAGGTAAACAAGTATATGCTGCTTAAAATTAAGAGAAACCCTTTTCAGCATTCTTGAACATTTGCTGTAAAAAAGTAGCAATGTGCGAATAAAAATGAAAAGACTATTTTATTTACAAAGCAAGGATATTTCACATATGTAAGTATTTAAAATAAAAAACAATCCATAAAAGCAGCAAGTCTTTTTCTGCTCTTCTTCGTGTAGGATACTCAGCTGACGTCGATGTTCACTGACTGCAGTGCCTCTACAGCCCAGCTGGGGTACTGCGCCCTGGACGCGAACATCCTCTTCATGAACGCCTTCACGAACTCAGGAAACCTTTGCTCTATGATGCTCTGACGCACTGACCGCATCAGGGTGAGCTGAGGAACCGTGCAGAAAGGACAGGAAGTGGTGAAATGACAACAACAATAAATACAGTATCTAGTAGTAGATTAATATAGTTACCTGGTAAGAGATGTTATGGATGGTGATGTGATGCATGGCTGCGGTGTCGCTCTTGAACAGCGCGTGAAGGTACGCCCGGCTGTGTCTGTCAACGAGACAAAAAAAAAGAAAAATGAATCACTATCATCTCTAGGTTTATGGTATAAGATGAGTTACTGAAAAATCAGTTAAATGGTAAAGCATCCATCTTTAATGATTATTTTAAGCGCAGCAGGCAGGTGCACATCAGCATATCATCCAGTTAAACTCCAGACAGATGTCTGTACCTCCTGCAGGTGGGACACTGGCAGTCAGGATCAATCGGCTGAAAGTCTTTAGCGTATTGTTTCTGTTTGAGCTGCAGAGATCCCCAGGGAACTAAAGCCGAGCCAAATCTCTGAAACGATCACACACAGCCTCATTAAAAATGGCAAGATTACAATAAGCATCACTGGTTTAATTCTTGTCTTCATGCAGCGTTACTATGAAAAACTCTTGTAGGTTTATCCTGACAAGCACAAGCAGGGGCTAGATCATATTTCAGCTTTGCATAACAGGAATAAATGTTTCATATTTTTTAATAGAAATCATATTTTAAATATTTCACTGTATTTTGAATAAATAAATGCAGCCTTGGTGAGCATAAGAGATTTTCTTTTTTTTTTTTTTTAAATTGTACTTTATCCAAACCTTAGCTCTAGTAGAAAGGGATGTGAACAGAAATCCATCACTTACTGCCGTTCGAGTCGGGAAAACACAGTCGAACATATCACAGCCCAAAGCAACGCAGACCACCAGGTCTAGAGCGTAGCTAAAACACATTAAACAGACAATCAAAATCCAGCTCGTGAATAATATAAAAGCAGAGCTTCAGAGGAAGTTGGGCTCACCCGACTCCCATGAGGTAGCGGGGCTTTTCTCTGGGGAGGTGGTCTGTGCTAAGAGTCACCATCTTCCAGAAATCATCCTTTTCTTCTCCCCCGCTCAAGCCTCCAATTGCGAAGCCCGGCACATCACGCTTGGTCATTTCTGATTGAGGAAAAGAAGCAGCAAATTTTGGGGATTCTCGGATGAACGCAAAGTTTAAAAGAGCAGTATTTACTCAAACTGGAAATCTTTTGTAACACTATGCATTTATTCACTCTCAGTGTTGATGTAATGTGTTCTAGTTAAACAAAAATATTCATTTCTTTAAAAATAAATACAAACAAATAAAAAAATCAATTAATAAAAAATGTATTGATTAAATAAAATAATTCATTAATTAAAATAAAACTAATAAAAAAAATAAAAAATAAAATTAATAAAAAAATTACAATATGTGATAATACAATACAATAATAATAATACAATACGATTTTAGGATTTTACAGTGCTAATGCAATATCGCCGCATCTCTGTGCTCTCATGCAGGCGCACAGCTCTTACCATCTAAACAGGCCTTGCGCAGTTTGGCATCAAGCCCCCCTTGAATAATGGCGAACAGGTTCTGTCGATCTGGATTCTTATTTGCTGTGATGCAGCGGTCCAGCCAGCGCACAGAGCGGTGCATGGCCTCCTCCACCCGCGGCCCTTTCACCGTACTGCTGACCACGTCATCCAGCTGCATCATGATGTCTGAACCTGCACACGTCGCAGAGTCACCAGGATTCCTTTAAGCATTCGTATAAGCTCTGGTTAAGAAATGATGATCTGTAACTTTATTCATACCCAGGCTGTTCTGTATGGCAATGGACTGCTCAGGAGTGAGCAGGATTTCTTTTCCATCATAAGGAGAACGGAACTTGACTCCCTCCTCCGTCACCTCGGACAGTTCCACTAGAGACACCATCTGAAACCCGCCACTGTCCTGATAAAAGAAACACAGGCGAAGCGCTTCGATAAGTAAGACTAAATAAATACATACAAGTAAACGCAAGTGATGTTCTTCTAGAGGGGCTGAGGGATGATTCATTCAAGCCACATCATTTTTTGAACTATATTAAAATAACCAAACTTGGAAAAATGTATTAATTAACAGTAAACATTAAATATAGATATATAATAATACTACTAATAATAAAAATTACAATACAATAACAAGACACATGATTATTAATATTTTATTTGTTTACTAATAATTGTTTAGTAATTTAAAATCTACTTGCTAATAAAATAGTAACGTTTTAAACTTATATATATAAATATAAATTAGGTCAAAATACTGTGAGAAGAAAAGCAATCATGTAATCTATTAAAAATAAGTAAACTGATTATAAGCATTTTAAATGAATCATGGATCATTAAATCAAAATATCAACACTGTTTTTGCTTATTAAAAAAAGAACGTTTGAAAGCAATCACATTAGAAATACAGCAGTCATCAAATCAAGAAGTCCTTCATTTCCAAGACCTTCGCCAGAAGTCATTATTAATAGAAAACTTATTTTAACATTATAGAAACTGCTGGGACCAAATGTGTTGTATTTGTATTAGTAGTAGTTGTTGTAGTAGTATGTAAATATTTCCAATAAGACTTTAACCAGACAGACCGTGTTTCATGATGATGTTGGGGAAATTTGCTTTTAGAAGTAATGCATTACAATATTGTGTTACTCGCTAAAAAATGAACTAATTACGTCACTTATTTACTTTTAATGGAAAGTAATGCGATAAGCTACTTTTTAAATACGACTACTTCTGGGAATAGTTTGAAAAAAAGTAAGAGAAGAATTACCGTTAAGAGATTTCTATTCCACTTCATAAATCCATGCAATCCATTGGCTTTCTCTATTAACTCAGGGCCCTGTTGGGACACAATAACAGATGAGTAATTTGATGACACTGTTACAATGTGAAGCGTTTCTTCGCTCATACCGGCCTCATGCCCAGGTGATACGTGTTTCCCAGGCATATCTGACAGTCCAGATCCTCCAGCTGGTCTACAGTGATGCCTTTCAGGGTACCCTGAGTGCCCACGGGCATGAACACCGGGGTGCAGACAGCGCAGTGCGGGAGAGTAAGAGTGCAGGCTCTGGCCTTACTCACGGGACACTCCGCCACGATACGAAGAGCGAGTGGAGCAACAGATGACACAGCTTTGACCGATGCCATACTGTCTTCAGACTCATGTGCGCTGCTCGGTATGGGCGCAGCCATTTTGAATTACGAATCACTTGAGAATCGTTCAATTGAGTCGGATCTTTTTGATGAACCTTAAAAGAATACACTTAGGGCGGTGACTCCTGAAAGATGCCATAGTCCCTTCCCAATAGAGTTCAATGGAACTTACGATCACAGTTAGCTTTTGGAAACGCACTCCTGAAGAATTCACGAATCAGTCTGAATCGATCCAAACGGTTCTTCCCTATCTGACTCATTGAACAGTCTCTTTTATTAATGTCTTCTGCATTAAACTCATAGATTTAGAATTTTTTTTTTAAATTTGAACTAGCTGGATCCAGCGGGTCTACCTACTCGGTTAAGGGACCACGCTAATCCTCTGTTCTTTATCGTTACAATCTTAGTATGTGTCTTGTCTCAGACAACACGTAAGGCCGGTTCTCTCAGACAACACATAGATTTAGAATTTGTATATATTACACATATAGAACTGAATCGTGCAAGAAATGTCCGAAAACACATTGTTATTAAAAGTTAATAAATACTACTACTAATAATAATAATAATAACTGCGTTAAAAACAGATTTTTTTTCTTACACATCACTTTATTTTAAACGTTCTTGAACATATTATGTCACGTCGAGATATCGGGGATAAAATTACGAGTTAAAAGAATTACTGAGTGGCTTTTGAACGAACTGGTTAAAAGAACCGATTCGCGGAAATGAGTCGGACTTCCCGTCTTAATCAATGACTAAAGAGTCTCTCAGTGTGTCTGAAACCATTTTTATTGAATATATTCTTACGTTCAAGTCTTTTCATTGAAAATGAATTGACGCGTCATCCGTCCAATAGCATTCGTCGGTGGTTGAAGGCAGAAATGAAAATCGAGCCAATCAAAAGACAGAACACACCAGGAAGCGTTCTGTCGGACCAATCGGATTTCAAGACATCGGTTGACAGGAGGCGGGACCCGCGTCACCGGTGGAGGTCGGATGTCGCCTGACCGGATGATAGCAAGAAGTTTTGTTTTGTGAGTTTACGAATGATTGATCCTCGGTTCAGTGCACGGATTTTAACGAATGCGCCCTAATACGTGTTATCTGCCCGTCAGCGAGTGTTTGATCAGTTGTTTGTCTTTGACGGACTGATCTAGAAGTGTTTGGAGGGTGGAAACTGAACACTTGGAAGTAACCCGAGCGCCCTGCTGCCGCGAGCCCGTTCCTGCGCGCTGAGAGACGGTCAGAAACCATGGGCAACCGGGGGATGGAGGATTTGATCCCCCTGATCAATAAACTCCAAGACGCTTTCAGTTCCATTGGCCAAAGTTGTAACTTGGATCTGCCGCAGATAGCCGTGGTTGGAGGACAGAGCGCCGGAAAAAGCTCGGTGCTGGAAAATTTCGTCGGCAGGTAACTTACGTTACGTTACGGTTACTAATTTCGCTTCGATCGCGTGCAGAGGTCTAGCTCGCTGTATTCATATTCGTCAAACTTAATAAGAAGACAAACGGCTCATTTGTTACTTTCTAGTTGCGTTTTTATACTCGCAGCTCGGTCGATTCGCTTGGTTGGGTTGTCATTCACAAACGGGAGTTACGCAGTTGACGCAGCCGCCGCTCGCTTTCATTCATTGAAGTGAAATGGGCGTTAAGTGAGAGCGCAGCGCAAAATGGGGAAGTTGGCGGCACAGTGCACTACTCACACAGACACAGACAGACAGACAGATGAAGTTTTGGTCGTAGTGTCCTTGAGAGCTGTATTGTGTCATATAGGGGACCTGTAAGTTATTAATCTGCTGCGTTTAAGTAATTTCCGCGTTCAAACCGCCAACCGCCACTTAGACGCTGGACGTTGACGTCATGCTTTTTTGTGTACATGTCCTTATAGAAAAACTGCCATGGTAGTGGAATTGTTTCGTCTGGTAACAGCACTGTAATTTAATATATAATAAATTATACATGTACCGTGATATTTGCGTAATCCTCAAAGGGGCCTCATGGAAGACCCTAATATAAAATGTAGTTCTACGGTATTTGTTTGTTGTTTTATATTTACGATTATTTTAACGAAAGAATTTGCTCCAAAGTTATAATTACTAAAACATTTTTACTTTTGAAAATATTTAAATTAGGTCCTGGTAATACCCTTTTTTGTCTATTAAACAATTTAAATTTAAATTGGTATTATTATTTTTTATTATTAATAGTAATGTAAAACATTGATACTGTCCTAAATATACTTACACGTATTATTACTGTAATGCATGGTAATATTAACTTTTGAAGATTATTAAATTAGATTATCATACCTACTTTCTACTTTAACCCAGATAGCTTGTAGTTTGTACAACCACATGACTTTTTACACACATACACACACACACACACACACATCAGAATAATTTGGAGGCTGTATAATCACATGTAAAGACCTTTTGCAATTTAAATGAACTATGTATATTATCTCAACATTATAATAATATGAAAAAAAGGGTAAAATATCCGGTATATGAGCGGTATATTTGCATATTTCAGATCAGTACCCAGTACTGTGTACAGGTACTTATCTTCTGAAAAATAAGGTGTTATGTATACAGGTGAGAGTGAATTCCCCCGTCCTGTTCCACTTGACCTTCAGTTTTGTGTGCTTGGGTTGCTGTAACCAGTTGTTTTGCAGAATTCATAGGTCAGTGCCACACCTGTGTCGCACAGCAGCGCTCCAGCACTGACAGGCCTCTCATCTAGAAGAGGAAGTCCTGCTTGGACAGATGGTGTTTATTACTGTCAGTTTTCCTTTGCCATTAGATTAGTTTGTGACCGGTACCTTGCTGCATTCATTTCCTCCCCTTCTTCTTGAAGCGGCTGCTCTGTCTCCGGTCCAGTTTCAACGAGTTTTGTCTTGATGTATTACAGAGAAAGAAGCATGAATCAGACTGATTGGGTGAAATTTAGTTTTCATTTTTCTTGGATGCTCATGTCTGAATGAGTGTGTCAATTTTCATCATTGAAGCTGATTAGTTGATTTTGCTGACCGGACGGTGTCTTCATTTTGAGTTTATTAACATTAAAATTATTTTTGTTTGTTGTTTTGAAATCTACCAATGGTCTTGAGGATGGATTACATTTTATTTATTTATTTTTTCATTTCAGAAATTGCAATGGGAAAAGGAAAGGAGTAAAAGCTGTCAAGCCTCTTCTTGTCTGTTATTTAGCTCTGAATGCAGAATGCATTATTAAAGCAGGTTTTGAAATAAGCTACATTATTGTCATTGGTAATGGTATTATCATGCATTACCATCTCTAGAGTTTTTGTTTGTTTGTTTGTTTGTTTTTTTTTATCTTGTTGGAAAGAATGCATAAAAACATTGGCTTGGATGTCAGGTTGAACAGGTTTGTCCATTACAGAATAACAGTCAGCAATCAGTGTTAGAACTGCTCTGATGGGCAGTATAGAAATTAGATATATAGCCTACCATATATATATATATATATATATATATATATATATATATATTAAAACATAATGATTAATTGCAATTTATTGCATTTAAAGTAAATGTTTTCGTTTACATAATATATTTATATTTACAAATTGATTTTATGGCGTCGTGTACATTCAAGACACTTTGGACAGAAAAATATGGTTTATATGGAAAATTAAAAAAAAAAAAATTTTCATATACAAAATATTATGAAGATGATGTATGCTGAATAATTACATATTCAATTGTAATTATACAATATTCTAATATTTTATATAGGCAACTAGCTTTTATAGTTTAATTTTACATAAAAAAATAAAATAAAAAAACAAAAATATATATATATATTAATAAATTTACAGACGCTGACTATCTTCAGTCTTTGTCCGTTGCATCCAACACGTTTTTGCACTGATGCCCCAGAATTTAGAAACCACTTGTTCTAACTACTTTGTGGTAGCGCTCATGTGCATTCAACTCGTAAATATGATGTATCCGACGTGACTTAAGCGCACCATGTTATTAAGCAATATTGACTACAGGCCCCTTTGGTGACTGGCTGCAGTACAGGTCATAAACCCCGTCCTCTCCATGTAAACGAACAGTAATTGAGTCAAAAGTAAAATAAAAATCCCCATTTGTTATCAGGCTGATATATATTCAGTTGTTTTTTTGTGATACGTTTGATTTCAGCTAGTAATATGATGCTATAAAAACAGGCCGTGTTGTTATGGTCAGTGTCATTTTCTCACATGCTTTCTCATATGCTATGGCTTCTCTGTTTTGTAGTGGAAGGAAGTGGAGAGACGTCGGCCATCTTTTCTACAGTCTATGGGTTAAACCCACAAGACTTGTGATAGTTGCACGTATCACCTATTACGTGAACTTAGAACTTACCATACCTCTATCCTTCACTTGCTGGGTATTACACTAGGTCAGACCTAAATTTTGTAGAATATGAAAATAAAATGCACTTGGAGATATATATATATACACAGAATCTATAAAGCGATTTATTGAGCTGTAATCTGGTGAAGTGTACCAAGTAGTTTGTTGCTGGATCTTTGTCCATCTCTGGCAGTCATGTGACCGTAACAGTCACTCTGTTGTGCTTTTATGATAGTTAAAGAGCTTTATATATTGCACAGATGAATCATTGTTTGATATGTGTGCGTCACACCCACACGCTTGTGTAGGATACATGTCCTGAAAGACTTTCCTTTCACATCCACTGTCCTTAATACACAGGTTCACGTCAGAGAATCGTAACCTCATGTAAGGTTTTCCTGGACCAAAAAGTTATCAAATTAGATTTGGAGTGATTCCTTTCTCTTAAACGTTTAATTAGCTATGTTTGTAGATAATATATGTAATTTTTTAAGTTAGTTTGTTGAATGAATTAGTTGGGCAGACTCACAAATGGTTATTTATTGAACTTTGTCTGAAATAATATAATAAATAAATAATGTAATATTCTCCAACCAATGAAAATGGATGCTAAATAATTGGTAAAAAAGTATAATTGTAAATACTAATCCTGTTTTTCTTTTTACATTTTTAATGAGGGCATTATCTGACCCATTTTTAACCTTTTTTTTTTTTGGTGGGGGGGTGTCCCAGTAAGGGAATTTTGTCATGTTTGCGATGAATCACATAATAAGGGGTTTTAGATGAAATTTGTTTTCATAAGCTTTGTCAGACATGTACAAATAACATCTTTGTTTGTGTGTGTGTGACTGCGGTGGTTGTGATGGAGGCAGGGCAGGGCTGGGCCGTGCTCCAGGGAGGCCAAATGGAGTCGCACCGCTAGTGTTTACCTGACACCTTTTCAGCTCATCAGGAATTTCTGGAAGCTCTGGTTTCTATTCACACACTTTGTTAAGCATTCCAGTATTCATCTATTTCATCTAAAAGGCTATTGTCACTCAAATGATGTTTGCATTGCACTCGTGGGTATGTGCTAGTACTGCTGTGAAAGTTTGGTAAGCTTAATTGGTCGTTGTTTACGAGTCTTTAGTTGTAAGACTATAAGACTCAGAGGAATAGTTTCCTGGAACGGGCCGTGTCTCACAGGTGGTGTCATTTGAATTCACTCGCTCCAGTTTATTGAGTTTACGTGGGCTGCTTCATGGATTTAACTTGGTTTGATTGCGGAAGAAACACAGCCGAACTCTGGAAAAAAAGGGTTTCAAAATAGGTTTCTGATTTGATCATACTGTGACTCAGCACTTGTCTTCTCATGACTCAACTTTAAAGAAGTCCTACAAAGCCAGTTTTCCTCAAGCTTATATGATTATTTAGGGTGTTAATGGAAAGTTTGTAATATAGTTTGTTTAAAACTTCTCAAAGATAGTGTAAAATACACTCATTTTACCCTAACAGCTCTTTAGAAATCACTCTGTTCTGTGTACTTCCCCTTTAAATACTCACGAGCTCCGCTGACTCCGCCCCTCTTTCCTGAGGCACTCTCAGAGGATCTTTTTTTTAGCCGTATTCATAGTGAAACTTGCTAATTAGCACATTATTAGGAAAGGCGATTTGC
>JAUCMT010000068.1:3553224-3570013 GCA_032357475.1 Enteromius thamalakanensis
AAAATCTTTTTGAATCGAAAATCGATTTTGAATCGAATCGTGGCATCAAGAATCGGAATCGAATTGAATCGTGAGATAGTAAAAGATTCCCACCCCTACTATATTGTAGTTACTTCCTGGTAACCAGTTACAACTGGTTTTGTTTAAGTTTTTGGACCTTTGTTAATGGATGTAGAACAGGTTTTTCTTTTTTTTTTTGTCTGACTGATTTTTATATTTAAAATCTTTTAATGAATATTTAGAATTAAACTATAGGTAATGTGGTGTTTTGTATTCTATACATATTTTTTTATTTTAATATAATATTTTATGAATTTCAGTTTCATTTAAACTACTACATAAAATGTAACTAAAATGTTGTTTTGGCAACTACAAAAGGGTTTTCAGTTGACATTTATTTTATTTCAGTAACTACTGTACTGCTACCTCCCATGGTTTGTAGGTGCTAATATTACTGTATGGTTTTCATGTTTTTTTTTATGCTGAAATGTCACCGCTCTGAACCACACACTCCATCGCTCTGTTTGCAGAATATGCGGAATTCTTGCACTGCAAAGGGAGGAAGTTTGTGGACTTTGATGAAGTCCGACAGGAAATTGAAGCAGAGACGGACAGGATTACGGGGTCCAATAAGGGCATCTCTCCTATTCCCATCAACCTGAGGGTTTACTCCCCAAACGGTAATGCAGCACAAGACTCCCTCAGACCTTTCCTCAATCCACACTTGGCAGCCGTTGTTAAAATGTCACTCGTCTCTTTCTCTGTTCCACAGTATTGAATCTGACTCTCATCGATTTGCCTGGAATGACTAAGATTGCCGTGGGCGACCAGCCGGTAGACATCGAGCACCAGATTCGAGACATGATTATGCAGTTCATCACTAGGGAAAGCTGCCTGATCCTCGCCGTCACCCCCGCCAACACTGACTTGGCCAACTCAGACGCTCTCAAGGTGGCTAGGGAAGTGGACCCACAAGGTGAGGATTGCTGGGAGGGAAACACATGAATAAAATCACAAAAAGATGTGTATAGAGTTCACATAGTCAGGGAAAACCTGAAAACTATACCAAACTATAGTGAGGTCACATTTGGAATGGTGTTTTTCAGTGAATCAACCTGACTTGAATTCTGCTCCAGTGATAATTAATGACAAGTAATTAATTGGTCCAAAAATTGGATTGAACACCAACCCTGATGATGTTGTTCATGTGTTTGTTTCAACAGGACTGCGTACCATCGGTGTGATTACTAAATTGGATCTAATGGACGAGGGTACAGACGCCCGGGATATCCTGGAAAATAAACTCTTACCACTGCGTAGAGGTGGGCAGCTTGCACTTCACATTACAGCAGTATCATTTATAGGCATTTCATGTCACAGTAACCATACTCTACACTTCTATTCGAAACATTTGGGATCAATGATGATGAGCCTTCAGAAATCAAATATCTGTGATGAAAAGAAAGTTCAAAACATCGATAGAACATTATTAATCTGAGAAGGAAGTCTGTGTAATGCATCCTTGCTGAACCAAAGTATTCATTTAACATAAAATAAAAATATACTGACCAAGCTTTTCAACATCAGTGCGTCTTATGTACTTAAAATTCAACAAAACAATCTCTAGGAGAAGCAGAGGCTTCTCGTATATTTTTGTTGACTATAGTATGAAACAGTTCTTTCTTTCTTGTCCTGACTTGTTTTGGACGTGTCCTGTCCTGTATATTTACATTCCTTTCTGTTTCTTTGTTACCCTCACATGTAAATAACATGAAGCGTTCAGATCCACTGATACCAGTGCATATGTCACTCACAGTATAAACATTATTGCAAAGTTTCGCATTTCTATGATATCCAGCCCAGCGTTTATTGCCGCATTACCTGTCCCAGGTTTCATTGGCGTAGTGAACCGAAGTCAGAAAGACATAGATGGCAGGAAGGACATTCGTGCTGCGATGGCAGCAGAAAGGAAGTTCTTCCTGTCCCACCCCAGTTACAGACACATGGCTGAACGAATGGGAACACCACACCTGCAAAAGGCCCTCAACCAGGTAGGACCAAATCACTCGCAAACAGAATACGGTAGAAATAGATCTGCATAAAAAAAAAAAAAAAAGATTTGTGTACAGTAATGTAGATAAATATACCTCTCTGTATATCACTTCCTCTTCTTATGTTTTTAGCAATTAACCAACCACATCCGAGACACGCTACCCGGCTTGCGCAGCAAACTCCAGTCTCAGCTTCTCTCTCTGGAAAAAGAGGTGGAAGAATATAAGAACTTCCGCCCGGATGACCCTACGCGAAAAACCAAGGCCTTGCTGCAGTGAGTGTTTACTAGCTTCTCATGCGGTTTCTGGGATAGGGCAGATGTTTCTAACACTTGAGTACGTCTTTCAGGATGGTCCAGCAGTTCGGTGTGGACTTTGAGAAGTGCATCGAGGGCTCTGGAGACCAGGTGGACACCGCCGAGCTGTCCGGAGGTGCTAGGATTAACCGAATTTTCCATGAGCGCTTCCCCTTCGAGCTGGTCAAGGTAACGGAACGCTTCGGTTTGAGTTGGTCTGGATGTCTGGAAATACTACTTATCTTTAGATAACGCGTCCCGACACGTTCCCGGGGAATATTCCCGGAATATGCCAGACAGGTGCAGTGAGGTTTCTCTTTCTCTTTCAGATTGTGTTTGACGAGAAGGAGCTGCGGAGAGAGATCAGTCACGCCATTAAGAACGTCCATGGTGTCAGGCAAGTGGTGTCCCGTTAAGGGGTAGCGCTTGTCAACCCTGCAGGCCATATGGTGGCAAGAAACCGCAGCACTTCTTATATCCTCTGTTCACGGACTAATATCTCACTCTTTCACTCCAGTCACACACTTTCTTTCTCTCTCACTCTCTTGTGTGTTATAGTAAGGCCATGCTTTCACAACACAGCTATCAGAATCGCTTTAATGCTCAGTTTTCTCATCTTGTTTTCTTAGCTATAAAATTAACCATGTTACCATTTGCACATTATCATATTTTGCAGGTAATAAGCTATACTTGACTATAAGTTCAAAATTGCATTATAGAGATTTAAAAAAAAATAGCCTTTTAAAAGTCAATTCTTTTATATTCAGAAATCATGTAAAATAAAATAGAAATACATTTAAAGCTATATACAAAAAATATTAAAATTATATACGAACATGTATTTTAGTAACAATGTGTATTTAACTGTTCAGAACAGAACAGTCCTGAAAAATCATTTTAAAATGTATTTAAAAGGGTTAAAGCTGTCATATATTATGGTTACATTCATTATAAATAACATTTACTATTAAAGACAAACCTACAAAAATGCATCTGAAGTGAAACTGCAATTACCGGTGCATAAGGAAATTTGCTTTATAAATAAACCTGAGCTCATCTACTTCACACATTTGATGCACATTCAAATTCATGTTTTGCTTGCTTGACGGTACGAGCATTATGTAAGACGTGTCGGAATATAGGTCAGATGGCAGAAAAAAAACTTGCGTAAGACTTACATTCTGGAAAATAAAAACATCTCATTTTGGAAAATATAATGTTTTTTTGTTTGTTTGTTTTTTAAACTTAATATCAAGAACTGATAGTTCCAGGAACATCGCTTGGAGAAACTAAATTAATTCCTATTTCGGAGTAGGGTCTAAAAAAGTACCAGGAACTATCGGTGACGTAAGTGTACGCTGATTGGCTAAACGCGCTACGAAAACGCACATGATTAAACATACACTGCCTAGACATTATATCAACTTATTTTTTTATAAACGCCATTTACCTCAAGACTTTGTTTACATTGTTCTTCTTCGTTTTTCATTGTTGAACGTCGCTGTTTACTTTTCTGCTACAGTAAGTAAGTACAGTAAGTGGGTGCGAATGCAACCCTTCAAATGGTACTGGCAAAGAGTTTGCGCAAAATCGTCCCAGTACTGTAGTACTGCACTTTTAGTTCTGGAAATAAACCAGTGCGAAAGGCCCTATTGACCCGGAATCAGCAAAAATGTAATCTGATACCAAGACTTTGAAAATATGATCTTGAATTCAGACTTGAGGACCAAAAACATAATGATGTGATCTTAGACCAAAATTGAGACTGCTCTTGGTTTTGACCCAGACTCAACTGAGATGATTACTATGTGTCTACAACCAAAATAAGCACCACTAGGCCTGGGATTGGTCAATATATTTGTATGCGACCGTAAAAACTGTGTCATGTGGGCATGGCCTAAAGTGATTTTGAGAAACCTTGTCTCTGAAATGTCTAATTGAGTTCTTTTTCCCCACAGCGAGCCACGCTCATCTGTCCGTTTATTATTTAGAGCTTTTTTTGTTTTTGTCTTTGTGAGCTAAACTTTATCCCCCCCTCCACTTCACCTCCAAGTATCCTAATTTCACACGGTTTCACTTCTATTTTAATGTCATTGTCACAAATATCTGTCTTTAAGTTACTTTTTGGCACTTCTGTTGTTTTGATTTCTCCTCACTGTTCGTCTCTGTCTTCTTACGTCCTGCTGTCTGTCTGTCCTGTGCGTTCTCAGAACTGGGCTGTTCACTCCAGATCTGGCGTTTGAAGCCATCGTGAAAAAGCAGATCATTAAGCTGAAAGAGCCCTGTCTGAAATGTATCGATCTGGTTATTCAGGAGCTCATCAACACAGTCAGGCAGTGCACCAACAAGGTACTGCAGTACCCCAGCCTGGCCACAGGGGGGGGGGCTTCCTGTGAGGGGGTCACACTACACCTGAGACAAACAAACAGGGCTTTCGTTGGAAAGCACAGAGCGAGAGGTTGAACGTGTTTGCGTGGCGGTGTGACCCTCTCGAACCCCCTCACGGCTGCCGTGTGCGCTGGCTCTGCTGTCGTGTGTTGGGGTGTTGTGACGGTCTTGTGATAAGGAGATGAGCGGAGAATGTCACTCTCTGGTCATCTGCGGTCTAAAAGGGACAAGCCAGGGGTTCTGCAACATCCTGAGCACCTCTGTAGCTAAGGGTCAAAATGAAATGTAAGGCCAGTTCACACCAAGTCCGAGTTTAGAATAGGACGGATCTGAGAGATGAAGGGGGCGGGATTGGGAAAGGTCCTCAATTTAGGATTTGAATATTTTGAGACACTAATTAATTGCATTATCAATCATAAAAAAGTACACGGCTGTAGCAAACGTATTAAAAAAGTACTTTTTTAATAATACACTTAAAACTATGTAATATATAATTTTTTTTCAGATACCTAACTGTATTTGCATTTGAACGAAAACGTATTCTAGTTGAAATATATAGTATTATAAATAAGGGATTTATTTATTAAATTTATTTAGAAGTATTGGTTTTGATTATTTGAAATAGAATTAACTACGCATGTATTTGTCATTTTATAATTACTTTAGTAAAAGTACGTTATGAGGCTTTTTCACCAATTTAAATAAACAACTGATTGGTTTGAGGGCCTCTTATATATGCAAGAGTCATTCCTTATATGAAAATAACTTATGAAGAGTTTATAAAAGTCAAATTTTCAAAAATCGGACTGGTTGGTTACTAGATATATTTTTGTGTCTGCATATTTGTCGCTAACTTTTTTCCAAAGCCTAACTTAAGGCAGACACATGCTGAAAAAAGATGCAGTAATTCACCCTATCTATTATAAAAAAACATTATAGATCTTATTGTGACTAATTAATTATGTATTTTATAATATGGAGAAAAAAAAAGTTGTTGCCATTTCATTTAGTTTAATTTAAATTCCGGTTATTTTAAATTTAATGAATGTAAAAATATTTATACTGTGTACTTGGTGTGAATATTTTTAGTGTGGAAATATTGCAGGAAATATTGTGTCTGTTTATTGTGATGCAAAAAAAAAACAAAAAAAAACTGATGGATGTGAAAACCTACGGCTCCCCCTTTTGGACCTAGTTTGTATCTGTTCATAGATAAGCAATGAATAATCAACTAAAAGTCCTCTCTCTTTTTATTCTTCCCCTTCTTTCTCTTTACTGCCCTTTTTTAAACACCTCAACACTACTTCTCTCCCCTGCCCACTGGCATCACCTTGACCCCTCAGAACGGGGTTGTTCACCCCTGATCTGGCCTTTGAGACTATAGTGAAAAAACAGATCCGCAAACTGAAAGAGCCCAGCCTGAAATGTGTGGACCTGGTGGTGTCCGAACTCACCACGCTCGTCAGGAAAAGTGCCAACAAGGTAACAAGGGAGCAGCTCGAGAAAAGGCGGAGTCCAAAAAACTCCCAATCGCTCCATTTCTACGCGCTGCCGCCCACCCAGCTTTCCACCTTTATCAATCAGCCACGCCCTCTCCGCTCATAGTGCGTGTCTGGAATGTGTCCATGTGACCCGTCCGAAGTTCTGTTTCATAATGAGTCTTACATTTACATATCCCATCATGTGAATCCAATAAAAACCATCCAGATTGTTTGGAAAAAAAATTGGGTGTTTCCAATCTGAGTCAGCTTTAGAGCCTCAGTTCCAGTGTTTGTCAGTGGCCCATCACCTCCTTTCACTCTTTGTTGCTTGTGTAGCGTGTCAGCGAGCCTGAACCACTGACCGTAGAAGTAAAAAAAAAAGCATACAGAAACAGACACTTTGCCTCCTTCCCCAGACACAAAAGGCTGCTGCTGTTGTCATAGCAACAAAGAACCCATCACCTGCCATCTTGTGGTCATAGGTGGTACTGCAGTTCGAAACTTGATTCTGTTCTCCCTCTTTTTAAAACTTCCCCATTTTTTTCCTTTCTTAAATCGCTGTTTCACTCTCAGCTTTGGAAGGGTATGGGGGAGAATATAATCTCAAAGTGCAAATGTTTATTATAAAAAACAACTTTATTATTTCTAATACATTTTTAATGTATCCACCTTGGACATTGAAAAATGGAGAGAAAACAATGCGTTTTTAAATCAAAACATATTAGTTTGGAAAAGGCCTAAGCTGATTTATTGTTCCTTATGTCTCTTCTATTACTACATCATCAGAAAAGATTGTTAGATACGACTGTTAGGTATTGCGTTGATATTAAATGGTCTAAGACTTGATAGTACCAAAGAAAAACTTTTCATTAGTTGCACTGAATCGGTTGTTAATTATGAACTACTCTGACTAAATCAGCGAGTAAGTGAGCCATTTAAGGGCAATAAGTTTGATTAAGAAAAGATATCACTTAAACATAGCATCTTTTGCCTTTGATGCTATAGATTCAACAGCACAGTATTTTAGTGCACGAAGTCAGAAAATAACACTATTAATTAATTCTATTCCTAGCTGGGAGTGAACGCTGTCTTACCTGCAAAACCTGCTGAAATGTTCAAATCTGCATATGTGTGAGTGTGTGCACGCCCGCTCTCTCTCTCTCTTGCATTAGTTCCTCTTGTGCATGGTGGCTTAGCAAAAACTAGTCCTCAAATCGACCTTTGCGAAAAGGTCTGATCGTGGTTAGCTCCTACCGCTTTCACATCGCAGAGTGTGTATGTGTGTTTACGCACGCGTGTGTGTGTGTGTGTGTGTGTGTGTGGTTGTGCGTACCCTAGCATCCGTAGCCTGCATCTTTCTGTTGTTTTTCTTTACAGCTAGGCTCTTACCCCAGACTGCGAGAAGAGACAGAGAGGATTGTCACTACTTACGTCAGAGAGAGGGAAGGCAAGACCAAGGACCAGGTGCGAGACTGGCAAGAGAAGAACCGCTTTTTTTTTTTAAATAAAGTTAATGTGCACTTTTTATTTTTTATTTTATTTTTATTTTTTTACCAGGTGCTTTTGCTGATTGACGTTGAGCTGTCATACATTAACACAAACCATGAGGACTTCATTGGATTTGCCAAGTATGTGTAGCATCCGATGCGGATGCAATCCAAAGCTTGACCCCCTAACTTTAGAACTGCTTTTTGTGTATTTGGTCTGCTCTGCAGTGCAGTTTATTCTGACTTATTAAGAAAGGGAGTGGCCAAAATGTAAAGCAATGATTATATGTTTGCGTATATATATATATATATATATATATATATATATATATATATATATATATACACAAATAATGTTTTTTTTATTAATAGTTGTAAAAACATTTCACAATATTATAGTTTTAGCTGTATTTTTATTAAATAAATTGTGAGATATTTATTTTTGTCAAAATCTATAAAAATCCCTCGTCCCGCTTTGGAATAAAATCTTTCGGACATCCCTATCCTATATTATCACCTCTGTAATGATCTTGGGGCATCAACTGCAATATTTTGTAGGTTACTTGCAAGATATTTTAAACCTAGTAACGAGTCTCTGGAAGTCACGTTTGGACTGTGTCTCCTGTTAAGTGCAGTGGACTAAAAAGATCAGATTGGGTCCCTATGCCTGTGCATTATGGCTAATGCATTGGACGTAACTTAAGTGCACTACAATTAATAGTGCATGTCTTTGGCCTCTTAGAAACCTAGTGCACAGCTAAAGAAAAGACTGATTGCATGTGAAATGCTTGCATGCTCAGTTGGTTGCTGTAGAGCATTCGAGAGTTGAGACAAAGGTTGTCTACAGCATCAAGCCTGTCTGACCCTGCTCGCCCTGCGTGTGTCCCAAAGCGCATGCCTTGAGTTTGTCAGGGCACTTCTTTTAACGGTTCTCATGCCGTCACTTTCAGTCTTGACTTCAGACGGATGGACGACGGTACCATACCAGGGTACAGCAACAACAGGTGCGCTAGCGCCCACTTAATCACCCAGTCATCTTAGATAGAAGTAATGCAGACCACTTCACTCCTGTTTTTTCTCCTGCCCCATTCCTCCTTCCTGCCTTAGAGCAGGATCGCTCCCACCCAGAGTGCCAAGGAGGTTAACACAAATCATCATTGTACCGTTGTGCTATTCTAACAATACAGCCAACGTTGTGCATTCAGTGCATGATCAGTGGTTTCTGTCTGTTTTCCACACCTGTAGCGCCCAGCAAAGGAATATCGTCAACAAGAAGAGGGCTATTCCCAACCAGGTACGCTTTTCTTTGCTTTCACATGCTCTTCAATCCAAGTTGACACATTCACACCCTCCACCATTCAAATGAAATGCGAAAGGGCCTAATATTGAACCCTGAGGGACCCCGTACACACATCACCTTTTTTAATCTACCCTGTGGTTAAAAACTGAACAGTATGTTTCCCCAAGGTGTCTATCGCTTATAAATGTTATCAACTACACAGTGTCCTTAGCAGGTGTGATATAATGGAATGAGCAAGGCTTCGGTTAAACCTCCGTTTTTACCTTTACCAACCGCAAAAAGTACTTTGCAACCCCACCTAGACTAGTCTTTGTAACTATATATAAAAGTGTTTAGCTTGTAATACTAAATAGAACAGGATTTGGGTAATTAAACAATAAAACCAATGTTTTATCGTTCTGCTGTACAAACTGACATCATGACCGAACTCAGCTCTATGTTTTACAATTGTCACTTCACGCCTGATTTGGATGCGGACTGTGTCATTTGAATGAATATTGCTTACCACCAAAGAGTATTTTTCTAACCCAGTTAGAAAAAGAAAAGAGCCTGCAATAGGTTTATCGTGTATGAAGGTTTCAGTGGAAATGACATAAGCAATTTTGTTATTAGACAGGGACATTCCCTTTCATTTCCTCCCTCTTTTGAGAAACTCTGCTTTCACTAGCATCACAGCGGTACTAGCTGCTAGTAACAATGACGCATGACAAATGAGTAATCAATGCATTGTTTTTCTGGTTTTGTTTCTGTCTTGCCCTAATTTAATGCGACTTCCTTTTTCTGTTGGAAGTTTAATTCAGATTGTGCATGGTTCCAGCCGTGACAATGACACAACCTAGTAGATAATTCTGATTTGTGGTACTGTCAGTTAATCTAATTGCATGTAACTTTGTTCTGTTGCTCTCTCTCTCTCCCCCTCTCTCTCTCTCTCTCTCTCTCTCCCTCTGTCTGCTTCCAACTTTTTTTTTCTCTCACTGTGACTGTTCTCTGTTCTTTGACTCACTCCATCACACCCTTGTCCCCTTCAAACCTTTCCCTTTCCGTTTGAAAAACACGTCTCTCTTAACCATCCTCCTGCACTTTCTTCCCTTTCTTGCTTTGCTTGGTTTCTGTGTCTCTGTTTCATGTCTTCTCCCCAAAACTTACCCCACCCCCGACCCTCCTTGTCACTGCAGGGTGAAATACTGGTAAGTACGAAACAGCTACAAGCCACGCCCAGTTAGAGGTCACCAGCGCTCATCCAGTCAGGAGAACTGAGGCCGTAACAGGTCAACGAACTCTTAATTAGCGGTGTGGGTGGGATGTCTGTGTGTAAACTTGCCGGCGAGATTTATAAAGCTGATGGTTTCTCTTTTACTCTGCAGCTAGGTGGCCTGAGACAAGGCGAAGCTGAGAAGGTATAGTCTGGTGGAAAAACCCAAATAAAAATGTGAATCACGGCTAGGTTTTCGATTACAGTTACGAGTAATCAGTAACTGACGTCAAATCCACCATAAAATGCCCACTGTAATTAGTGGCATCACCTAACATTTGATAATTATAGTAATTAAACCGAGAGAGCATTACTAACCATTCCTTTAAAAAAAAAAGTCACAGTGCACATTTTTATTTTTTAAAAATGAGAATATGGAGTGAAATGGAGGCCTCGGTTGTCCTGTTGCTGGATGTGAGTCCTGGCAGCCCAGGCTGGGTGAGCAGAGTTTGCCTTGTGGAGAATCAGCCTCTACGTCACCATGGGGTTATGGTGGGTGGGTGGGGCCAAGAAAACATCCAATCATACTAGAGAGCAAAACCCAAACCCAGCATAACATGTAGAGTGTGTTTGGGTTTTCTTTATGTGTGTGGTGTGCAGTTTGAATGATTTTTTTTAAATGCATTTGCTAGTAAGGGCTAATCACAATTATTTGTTTCCACTAAAATATGATTATTTCTTCACACTAACAACCTCTGAGGTAGGACTGGGCTATATGACTTTTATAAAATCACAATATGTTGGAACGTTTTAGCTATATTTCATATGATTGTATCCCAACATCCATGATATGGCAAGTAAATTCAAAAGTAAAACAATAAACAACTAGTGTATTTTAAGCCATGCTGATATAAGAATTGAAATGCTTATGCTTTGTAACAATTCAGCTATAAATATGCATTTTATTTGTTTGAATAATAGCAAAATGAGCAAACTGAATAGTTTTGAGACCATTGCATGAGATGATTGAATTGAATTGGAATTTAAACTAATTAAAAACTTAATAACCAAAAGAATGGCTTATTGTCATCAGAGTAATAACTGTTGCTTAATTTAGAAACTGATTTTAGACCATCAAAATATTACCCAGCCCTACCATAACAGTTATTTGGTACTTAGCTGAGTTTTTTTTTTTTTTCTCTTGGTGTGCCATAAATTGCCAGGATGTGGCAGTATTGGGTTCCTTTTGCTAATCAATTTAATAAATTAGCTTCTCAACCTTAGAGAAATTCTTTCTGGGGCAAAATTAATTGGGGGATTTCTGTCGGGGTAATTAACAGTCGCCTCTCACAGGTAATCATCTAATCATCTCATCTTTAATTCAAAATCATCCCTTCTATCATCAGATTTCTGTTTGATCAAATTTCTGATCGCGTTTTGCCAACTCTTGGATTAACTTGTTGATAATTATGCGTTTCAAATGTACATAATATTAGGATTAATTGGTGCAATAAAAAGACGGCAGTAAGAACGTGCAACGTGGAAGAACGGTGAAATCCAAACACTACGGAAAATAGGGTCATGCTCTCGTTTCTTTTAGTTGTGGGCGGCAAAGGGAAATTGGATCCATGTTAGAGAATACAGAGCCCGAGCCAGGCTCCGACCACAGATATTTGCTGGGTTTCTGTCTAATGAAAAGATATTGGAGAGCGTTTTTGTGGTCGTTTGCTCGGGTCGCTACAGTACATCCTAGCACGAAGCGCCTGAGCCGTACAGTCCTGGTGTTTTTTTCTTCTCATCGGCCTCTTCTGTCTCTTTCCTCTCTCAGAGATGGTTATCAGATTTCTTAAGAAGGTCGATGGCATTTCCCCACCAAGGCAAACGATCTATATAGCCTGGAATAGCTTTATGTCTGCGTTGTTTCTCTGACTCTAACTCTAACCCCCTCTTCTCAGTTTCACTCTGTTTTTACGGAGAACAAAGCAAAACGGAAAGGGAGAAAAGGGATAGTACCGTAAAAATGCTTGCAGCACATTTTGATGATTTTTTTTTGTGGAAGAAGTATAGTGTCATTGATCCCAACGTAAGCTGTAATGTGCATTAATAATGCAAGTAAGATTCTTTACAAAGCAGTGTTTCTCATTCCTTGACTCTCACAGGCCTTTTAATCCTTAATCCTCATAAAGGAACACTGAGATTGCTTTACCACTAAAAACTGGAAGCCCTTTTCTATTCCGTTTCCTTGACTAACCCTTTATTTCTCCAGCTCCTGTAGCATCTCTGTGTTAACCAGTACAACCCTTTACCTACATCTTCTCTCACTATTCCTTCCCGTTCTATAGGTTTTCACATTTGAGTGTACGTCTTTCTCCATTTAACACCACTAACGGCGTTCTCCTTTGTTTACCATCTTGTATGCTTGATTTGTACTCACTAATATTACCCTAACATACCTCTGCCGACCTCTGACCCCTGTTCCTGTGACATGCCAGTGGGTCTGAATGGCATCTGCCATCACTTTGCCCAGTGCTTTAGAAAGAACTCCTGTTGAGGGGAAAAAAATCCACAAGCACAGCAAAATTGTTCCTTTGTTTTTTATTGTTGCTCTATTTCAAGACTTCAAGACACTCCCCAGTGGTTTTGTTAGTGTATATTCAGAGTTTCTAAAGCACTTATTTCTGACTAAGCTTTAATTGCTGCCTTATGTTCTGACTCTATGCAGAGTAAATACTGTAGTCCATTGGTTCCCAACTGGTGAATCGCAACCTAAAGCTAAATGCGAATAAAAAAGTGCATATATAGTAGTTAGCTTTTTTTAGTATATAGCTAGTAAATTACAGTACTGCTGTTCCTCGTGGAGTTATAGTCATCACATTTTTGGTTTAACATAATTATTTGAATGTTTATATTTTTGCATGTTGATGGGCCCATATTTTCCATAGTTTGGCAAATTTTCACATACGAAATGTAGTAATTTCAAAAGGAATTCACGCAATTGGAAATTCTGACAAAAAAGTGATTTCTGTTATGCATTGCTATATCCCTTATGAAAATTAACTATGTTTTTACTACAATTAAAACCAAAAAAAAAACATGGTTTCTATAGTACCAACAAAAAATAGCCTTGGGTTTGCTACACTAACCATAGTTTAACTACTCTATTGGTAGTAAACGTTTCGTAAACAATTAGTGATCTATACACCAAAAAAAAAAGAAAAACTTGGTTACGACACATTTACTATAATAAAACCACGGTTTATTTTGAAGGGTTTGATAATGAAACTTACAAACAATGGACATTTTTGGCCCAAACTTTTTATCAATGGACCATTTTGCATGCAAAATTTAAATCATTTTTCGAAACCAGAACCACTGCTGTATCACACAAAGCAAATCAAACGTACACAAAATATTTCCAAAGCAGGTAAGCACAGGTTTACACAACATGATTTTCAGGTATGTTTGTCATAGGACACAAGCTTCCAGCGCAAAAACTGTATGTGTCTCATAAATGTTTCCCCACTCTTGTGGCATGCCCTATACCCTCCACCCCCACCCCTCCGCCCTCTGTCCCACAGGTGATCCGTAAAGGCTGGCTAACCCTCAACATCAGCATTATGAAGGGCGGCTCCAAGGAGTACTGGTTCATCCTGACGGCCGAATCGCTGTCCTGGTACAAGGACGAGGAGGTGAGATTCATCTGTTCTTCATTTCGCCTTTACAGTTCCCCCCCTCCTTTTTCCCTTGAGCTTAAAACTAGTGCCGCTCGAACTCCATGTGTGTTTGAAATTAGTGCAAATGTTAGCTGTTTTCCAGAGTTCTTGTGGCTTGACTGGTAGAGTGTGGTGCGAGCAACATCAAGGCCTTGGGTTTCATTCCCAGGGAGCACATAAATTCATGAATCTGTACTTTAATGCATTTGGCAGACGCTTTTATCCAAAGCAGCTACAATGTAAACGTCTCACTTTATTCCCCAAGAGAGAGTGTTCATATGTAAACCCCCACCCCCTCCGTCCAGCAGCGAATGGTAGAGTCCCTTTGCTCGAGCCACGGGTGTGTGTGTCCCTGCCCAGCCTAACCAATGTGCGGACTACTGTTCAGCTGCAGCATGATGAACAGGTAGTCTGAACACTGGGCAGGCGGGGGGGAGGAAAGAGGGCGGCTGGACCGCAGGTCACTGCCCCGGGGACCGCACACGACTGCAGAGGAGAGTAAACAGTTCAGACAGACACACTGATAAAGCCTCGATCTCACTTAACCCGTCGAGAACATGCTCGGCTCGCTACTTAAATACAATAAAGTAACAAGAACTATTGATGTTTGGAATCAGCAGCAAGTTTAGTTAACAAAATCCCCGTAAATTTGATTCTCAATACTGTCAAATATGTTGTTTTAATAGTAAAGTATGATTTGCGTAATTTATTGTAAAAAAAAAAAAAAAAAGCGTAATAAGTATTTTTAAAAAAAGTTTTTTTTTAAAAATCATACGGAATAAATTGTAAGAAGTAGGAAAAAATTATTCGAAAGTGGAGGGAAAAAAGATTCGGACATGCTACAGTACGTTAGTGATTATTTGAAAATATGTCATTTGCACGAAAATAATACGGTAACGTAAAATTATGACCTTGATTTTAAGGGGAAATGTGACTTTATTGTGCTATATTTTTACTTCTAAATACTTTTTTGTATTGAATAATGAAGGCACACAAAGAGTCAAGTAATTAAAGCTGGACCGCATATTCAAAAAAAGTCTGTAATAAGTAAAATATTCATCTAAACGTATTGAAAACGGTTGAAATAACATTACTGAATATCCAGACATTGGCTGTTGGTAATGTTTTCGTAAGAATTCTTCTCAAATGTAGATATTCAGTATACTCACATGTCCGCTGCTGCGTGGCAAATGCATGTTCCAGGCCTCTGCAGTTTCTTCAAGAGGAATATGGACCTTTCTCCCATCATGGCTCCGTTTTCGCATTCTGGATCGTGTGCCGTTTACGCTTTCTGCCGTTGTTTTAGGAATAACGCTGAGAAATGTTCCTTTAGCAGTGGTTTTCGGAGTAAAGAGAAAGCGATAAACGAAGAAAAGAGAGGCGAGGAGCGGGACGAAAGTAGAAAAGGGACGAAAGGGGAGGCAAAGTGACGTGGCAAGCGCACTGAAATGTTCCAGCCGGGATCCGACTTTGGAATTTGCAGGAAATCGTACTGGGTTACTGGGGGGTAGTTGTGTGTGTATGTATGAGTGTGTGTGTGTGTGTTGGGGGCAGGGAAGTGTTCCTCTGAGTGATGTAACTGTTGGGGCCGTAGCTGTGCAGACATAAACGTTTCCAGATGCTGCTTCTCAACTCAACAGAACGAGTTGGCAGCATAAGTCCTCATCCAGACTCCTCCTCTTCTTTTTCTTTTCTCTCTCTGTGTCTCACATCCCCCTCTCTGGCTTGGCAACCTGGTGGTCCTTCTTTAAAGGGACAGTTCACTGCAAAATGAAAATGCGGTCATCATTTCCAAACCTATGTCTTCAAGTAGCATTTTTATATACATCCGTTGTTATATATTGTGTTTGGAAACGCTGAACACATCAGCTTTTGAAATGTTGTGAAGTGAGGTTGTCGTAACTCTCCCTCTCTCATCTCCCTCTAATAGGAAAAAGAGAAGAAATACATGCTTCCTCTGGACAACCTGAAACTCAGAGACGTGGAGAAAGGCTTTATGTCCACTAAGCATATTTTTGCAATCTTCAACACTGAGCAAAGGTCAGGGCTGACTGCAACTCTCTCTGTGTTTGTGTATTTTGGTTTGGCGTCGGGCCGCTTCATGTGTTCGATCTCCCTCACAGGAACGTCTATAAGGACTTGCGTCAGATCGAGCTGGCCTGTGATTCGCAGGAGGACATGGACAGCTGGAAAGCCTCTTTTCTCCGAGCAGGAGTTTATCCTGAGAAAGATCAGGTACTAATGTTTAGTTTGCACACATTTGCAGTTTAAAACACTCCTCCTTCCTATATTGAGAGTTTAGTCTTAATATTACTGGCAACAAACTACAAGCCCCTTACGATCACCAAGGCTGTATTTGTTGCAAATAAATACACTAAAAACAATATATATATACACACACAGTGGGTACGGAAAGTATTCAGACCCCCTTAAATGTTTCACTCTTTGTTATATTAGGGTCATTGTCTGGAAGGTAAACCTTCGACCCAGTCTGAGGTCCTGAGCAATCTGGAGAAGGTTTTGGTACAGGATATCCCTGTACTTTATCTTTTCTTCGATTGTAACCAGTCGTACTTTCCCTGCAGCTGAAAAACTCCCCCACAGTATGAAGCTGCCATCACCATACTTCACTGTTGGGACTGTTGATGAGCAGGGCCTGGTTTCTCCACATGTACCACTTAGAATTAAGGCCAAAAAGTTCTATCTTGGTCTCATCAGACCAGAGAATCTTAGTTCTCTATCTTGGAGTCATTCAGGTGTTTTTAACTCCATGAGGGCTTTTGTTGCCATAAAGCCCCGACTGCTGGAGGGCTGCAGTGATGGTTGACTTTCTACAACTTTCTCCCATCTCCCGACTGCATCTCTGGAGCTCAGCCACAGT
>JAUCMT010000068.1:3570113-3586406 GCA_032357475.1 Enteromius thamalakanensis
CACTCCTTCGTTCTTTTAGCTGTGTGTTTACGGGCATTGTCTTGTTGAAAGGTAAACCTTTGGCCCAGTCTGAGGTCATAAGCACTCTGGAGAAGGTTTTGGTCCAGGATATCCCTGTACTTGGCTGCATTCATCCTTACCTTGATTGAACCAGTCGTCGTGTCCCTGCAGCTGAAAAACACCCCCACAGTATGATGCTGCCACCATCATGCTTCACTGTTAGGACTGCATTGGACTGGTGATGAGCAGTGCTTGGTTTTCTCCACACATACCACTAGAATTAAGGTCAATTAAGTTCTATCTTGGTCTCATCAGACCAGAGAATTTCTTACCATCTTGGAGTCCTTCAGGTGTTTTTTTAGCAAACCCCATGCAGGCTTTAATGTGTCTTGCACTGAGGAGAGGCTTCCGTCAGGCAACAATGCCATAAAGCCCCAACTTGTGGAGGGCTGGAGTGATGGCTCACTTTCTACAATCTTTCTCCCATCTCCGACTGCATCTCTGGAGCTCAGCCACAGTGATCTTTGGATTCTTCTTTACCTCTTTCACCAAGGCTCTTCTCCCCCTATAGCTCAGTTTGGCCGGACGGCCAGCTCTAGCAAGGGTTCTGATCATCCCAAACGTTTTCCATTTAAGGATTATGGAGGCCACTGTGCTCTTAGGAACCTTAAAGTGCAGCAGAAATTTCTTGCAACCTTGGCCAGATCTGTGCCTTGCCACAATTCTGTCTCTGAGCTCTTTAGGCAGTTGCTTTGACCTCATGATTCTCATTTGCTCTGACATGCATTGTGAGCTGTAGGTCTTATATAGATATAGATATTTCCCAATCAAGTCCAATCAGTATAATCAAACACAGCTGGACTCAAATGAAGGTGTAGAACCATCTCAAGAATGATCAGAAGAAATGAACAGCACCTGAGTTAAATATGAGTGTCACAGCACTGAATACTTAGGACCATGTGATATTTCAGTTTTTCTGTTTTAATAAATCTGCAAAAATGTCAACAATTCTGTGTTTTTCTTTCAATATGGGTGCTGTGTGTACATTTAGGGAAAACAAAATTAACTAAAACAAAATGAATAAAGGCAAATGGCTGCAATATAAAAAAGAGTGAGAAATTTAAGGGGGTCTGAATACTTTCTGTAGCCACTGTATATACACACACACATACTGTATGCAAAGCAGTCAACATTTGAAATGGTTGAAAACCTTTCATCAAAGTTCATCGTCTCTTCTCATATGGTCGGGGCTCATATGGTGGATGAGAAATTACAAGACGAGCAGAGTGCCTTACGAGCTGTCGGATAGAAAGCATGTAGAACGAGCATATGTGTTGAGGAAACTGGAAATGACCAATCAGAAGCTAAAAAAAAAAAGAAAACCACAGAAGAAGAAAGTTGAACATGGCAGTGCCACA
The DNA here is from genome assembly GCA_032357475.1 of Enteromius thamalakanensis. Taxonomy (NCBI): domain Eukaryota; kingdom Metazoa; phylum Chordata; class Actinopteri; order Cypriniformes; family Cyprinidae; genus Enteromius; species Enteromius thamalakanensis. The sequence goes on from JAUCMT010000068.1 coordinate 3,571,532, forward strand.
GAAAATTTGAACTGTCGAGAAAGAGGAGAAAATCACTGAACTCTGGCAAAAAAAACGAGCACTGAATGTGATTGCCTCGGAAATCGGCAGGTTTTAAAATTGTGCCGTGTACCACTGCATCCGTAAACAAAGTCGCTTGTGCGAATTCACACAGTGTACAGCCGCATTTAGACAGTTTAAAATATATTAACAAATCTATTTTTGTTTTTGACATAGTTAGCTGGAATTATGAAATTTGTTAAAGATGGGTCTTTTACATTGTTACTGAGTTACTGCTATGTTATTACTAAGCTAACTGTGTAAGTGATCAGCCAGGAACAAATACACTGCAATATGTTAAAAACCCTCAAAATACAGAAGCTACTTAGCAGCATGTAAACAACAGCAACAAAAAGAATTTGATCAGCAGAAGTTGTTTTAGAGGTTAAGAAAATTTTTACACTTTGATGAAAGATAAAAGAATAGTATGCACTATCCATCCAGAGCTATATGACCACGAACATATTTAAGACACAGGTCACTTTAGATGTAATAGCATATATAATTGTACGGTATAATAACCATTCCACCTATAGAATATCCCCACAATTCACAAAAACAATGTGTGTGTGTGTGTGTGTGTGTAGGTGGAGTCAGAAGAGGCCGCTCCAGCCGACACTTTCTCCATGGACCCTCAGCTGGAGAGGCAGGTGGAGACCATTCGTAACCTGGTGGACTCTTACATTGGTATCGTCAACAAGACGATCAGAGACCTCATGCCCAAGACTATCATGCACCTCATGATCAACAGCGTAAGTACACACCGTCTCGTGTTTCGCTCATCTTGAAACATATTAATTATACCTTCTCCTCTTTATAAACCTTTCTTTCCTGTCCGGTCGTCTTTCTGTCCCCAGGCTAAAGACTTCATCCACTCAGAGCTGCTGGCGTACCTGTACTCCTCAGGAGATCAGAATAGTCTGATGGAGGAATCTGCTGACCAGGCCCAGCGCAGAGAAGAGATGCTGCGTATGTACCACGCCATAAAAGAGGCCCTCAACATCATCGGTGACATCAGCACTAGCACTGTGTCCACTCCTGTGCCTCCACCCGTCAACGATACCTGGATTCCAGAGACTAGGTTTGAAAACTGTGACCTTCTGTGTTCAGAATGAATTGCTTATATACAGCATAGATTACTACTATATAAAAATCCGGTTTTCTTTTTTGGAATACTATGGCTTGTACCAAAAAAACCCGGCAGCTGTAGTTGCCTGAATTTTACCGTAATAAAATATGCAAGCCTCATTTCAGGTTTTACGGTTTTAGCTTAAATTTACATTTAAATACCACAATTTCATTAACTGATGTAATGTTGATATACCAACCTACTAAAGTACTGAAATCTGTTTCTAAGAATAGTTCAAGCTATTCTTCTCAGTTATTTCAACAAAATAGCATTTTTTTTCAAAAAACGGTGTGCTACTGTGAAATAGTTTAATCCAATGTCTAATACTGTTTTTTAACCATATATAATAGTGGACCTTATCATTAACTATTTAACAGGTTTTTGTTGTAGCTTTTGTTTGTTTTTTTGTTTACAGTCTTTTACCGTTAAATTCAGAGTCATTTTTTAGATAGCAGTGTAGTGTGCAACAAATGCACAGATCTTTGGCACATTTCAGACTTGCACTCTTATTTCCTGCCACAAACAAGCACTCTCAAGTAACCAAGGCCTCAAATGTGGTTACTCCAAACATTTCATAATCTTGAACTAATTAGTTTGCATCCTGTTTCAGGAGTTTTACCTGAAGAACTCCACCAAGAGCATACCTGGCCATAAATGTAGTGTACCTACTAAACTTGTTTTGGTGTCCTTTATAGCTGTTTTAATACTTCATTTCTTCTTTTCCTGTCCTGTGTAGCCCCACCCCCCAGCGCAGACCGCCTACATCGGCCCCGCCCCCCAGCAGGCCTCCAGCAGTGAGAGGTCCAACACCAGGCCCGCCTCCTCTTAACCCCACCTCCTCCTTTGCAGCTCCACCCATTCCCTCTCGCCCAGGCCAGCCCATTAATGCCTACAGCAACAGCAGTCAGGATCCCTTCAGTGCGCCCCCTCAGATCCCCTCCCGCCCCGCCCGTGTCCCTCCGGGCGTCCCCAGGTAAGACACTAAACCTTCTGTGACCTCCATGTACAAGTGTATTCCCACTGAGCATCTTACAGTATGTCTAAAGCTCAGAAGACCGAAAATGAACAAGGTTTGACTGTTGTACTGTTTTTTTCAGCTCCTATTCTTCTCTCTCTAGATCATCTTGTCTTTTCTCATCTCTTTTTATCTAGCATCATCTAGTCCTCGTCTTTTGTCTCGTCTATTCACCATCTAGTCACCTCTTCCTGACTCATCTATTCTCCTATTGTCTTTTCTCATCTCATCTGCTCACATCTTCTCTCATGTAGTCTTGTCTCTCCTTATCTCATCTCTTCTGGTCTCACTTCTCTCTTTTTTTGTCTTTTCTCATCTCATCTGTTCTATGCGCTTATTCCTTCTCTTTTATCATTTCCCTGTGGTTGTGGGTATGTCTCACCTTTGTTTCTCACTATTTCTCCTCCTACAGCAGAAGACCCCCTGGCGCTCCCAACCGGCCCACCATTATCCGCCCCGCCGAGCCCTCCCTGCTAGACTAGACCCATGTGCTGGCCACCATAGGCTGACAGAAAGAAAAAAAGAGAGAGCGAGAGGAAGGGCTGGAGAACTGCACTGAAACATGTGCATATCCACAAATACAGCCTGACCAATAGACCTAAATAATCCACTCAAACTGTCCTCTGATCAGCGCTGCTAATCACATCCTTACTTTTACAGCCCAGAGGTCTAAATTAAGCACATAAATATTCATATAAGATTATTATTGTTGTTATTATTTTATTCAAATGTAGAGTGAACTAAAGGGTGCCGTGGCCTCCAACTTTCAGTCATTTCTTCACTCACATAGGTCAGGTGACCACCAGGGGGTATCCTACTCAACTTGTAGACGAAGCAACATTAGACTCGTCATGCCTCCTCTCTGACTAGTGGGATAAGATGTATACAAGCACTGTGCAAGCTAGTTGCTGTTAAACTAGCTCGTCTTCTTCCGGTTCTTGGGTAACTTAAGGGTGGTTGAAGACTCTTTCTTGTTATAGACACACTTCTTCATGTGTTTTATTTGTTTTCATTCTGTGTCTTCTTGACTCTCTTAACTTGATATGCTGAAATAAGACACCATGACCGTTGTTGTTATTGCTATGTGGGGTTGATTTCGATCTGATTTGTTTTTTCATGTTCAGTTGGCCGTTTACATTTGACGTCCTTCAAAACGACTGTTAATTATTACTCTATAGCGGCTAACCGATCAGACAAATGCAAAGTTCACAAGTCAAAAACGCCTATTGCGTTCGGGAAATTTGGTTCTTGAAAAGCACTTCTAGTTTTCAAATGATGGGAATTTCTTAGATAGTCAGAAGAGGAGGTGCCGTTTGTATGCAAATGATCTGTTTATACAAATAATAATCTGTGTATATGAATATTATCCTGGAAAGCACGGTAACCACTCGCGACGGGCCGATCCGTCAGAGCTCAGAGCTCAGGTAACATCCGACTCCAAATCTCGTAACAGTTTACGCTAGCTTAGCGTTCTGATCGTTGTAACTTGAATTAATCTGCAAGCGCTTTTATTTTTCGCATTCAGGGATAGCTAGGGTCGGGGGAGCGGGAAGAACATCAGGACGCTACAGGAAGTGGGAATGCACATGGTCAATGAACGTGGTACATGCAGGTGTATTTGGGGTCTGGGGGCGTTGGCTTTAAGGAACCAGTCCGCTCTTGCCTAAAAAGACAATTTCTGAACGCAAAAAAACTGAACCTTTAACATAGAGATCATAGTAGATAGTACTAACACGCGTATTATTTATAACCTGGGCATTGTGATTTTTTTCATTCGATCCATACGACATTTCGATTCATCCCTTCAGTTGCGTTAACAGTAGTTGAACTGAATTCAGTGTGAACGCAGTTTCCCGTTGATCCGGTTTTGATTGCAGAATCTTTTGACGTTTGCTTTTATTGATGTGTGTGCGAGAAAATGCGCCTAGTTTTTTCTGATTAACTTGAGGATAAGAATAGGGATTTGGTGTAAGCGGGAGCGGGTCTTTGATTTTAGCATCGATTCGTTTGTAAATACTCGAAGGCTTGGAGTCGGACTTGAGATGAAGCATAAAAATCAGCTGCAGATTTCAGGGCTGAACGCTCTTTAATCACTCCTGTGTGTTATGGCTACGGTGATGGCAACCGCTGCTCCTTTTTCAGTCGTTTCAAGGTTTGAATTAAAATCATACTCAAGCTGTATGTTTCCCGATTTGAAATGACTTTAGCATCTGTTAAGAACTGGATAACGCCCAGATCACTGCAGCCATAACTTTTCCTCTGGTTTTTGGCTATGGTGACCCGATCCCTGTCTCTCCCCTCTAATAATTGTGTCCTTTTGTATGGAGTGAGGGACTGAGGACATACTTAGCATTCTTTTTTTATGCTTTTGGAATAACAAATCATTGTCAAGTGCCTGTGTAGCAATTAAAATGGACTTGGAGCAACATGCACAATGAGAATTGGAAATGAGATGATAATAAAAGGTGTTGTGTAAAATAAAGATCTGGTGCTCTGGTGGTCGGTGTTTCCTTGTGTGACGTCTCCTCGCTGTCTGCTTGATTTTCCATGACATGTCTCTCCCAGCATGCATCTCTTCCTTTCTGTATTCTCATGGAAATAAATCAAATGTAGTCTCACTAATCTGTTACTGCGTCCGAAAAACCTCATGTCCTACTTTCAGTGTTGGTACAAGTAACACGAGTTACGTGATGATATTTACTTTTCCAAGTAACTAGTAAAGTAACGCAAGTAATAATGTCAAGCACATTTACAAGCAAAAATATCTCCAAAAAATGTGCTTCATTGTGTTTTTTTTAATTGCTGAAGAGTATTGAACTTTCTTCTATTCTACTATACAGATGTAAATTTAAGTTTTCTTCAGCCTAAGGTTTATGCATTACAGTTGTGTGAGAGGGCTTTTACATTTGTAATGCACTACTTTTAAAAGTAACTATACATAAAAACTGCCTACTTTTGAATAAGTACTTATTTTGTATGTTCCCAACTTTGCATCTCTCTTTTGTCTGACACCCATTTTAGCTCTACTAATGAGCTGATGATCTGAATCGGGTGTTTAATTAGGTAGACATATGTTGCGTCCAAAATCGCATACTGCTTAAGTAGGTAGAACATTTAAAATTGACCTTTAAAACCGTACATTCTATATACAGTAGTATGAATGTGGGTAGAATGAATAGAATTCGGACGTACTACATCCGCCATATTGATGTTGTCACGTGTCACACGTCGTCATAACAGCGCAAAAATTTTAACTTTCAACAAGTCGTTTGTTTAGATGTGGCTTTTTTTTCACGATAAACAACGTTGTTTTTTTTTTGAGGTACTTACGCTTAAAATGAGCCACGTCTCCGTCATTTTTCGAACTTGAATAAGACTTGAATATGACAACTCCTCTTCCGGAGCATCATGGGATAGGAAAGTGTCCATAGTATGCCTACTATAGAATTCTGGTAGAAGTAGGTCATCCGGGTACTTCGCCTACTGAATACTATGCGAATACTATGAATTTGGACATACTACTCGCCTCGCATGCTGTTTTCCGTGTACTATATAGTAGAGAAGTAAGCGATTTCGGACGCAGCAATGGAAAACATGCAGCGCTGGAGGGCCTCCAGAAATGTGGTCTGGAACCACTGTTCTGTACAACGTTTAACACAATCTCATGACGAACTTACTATTTTACATTGTGGCTAATTTGTATGAATTCATACAACATAACTTGTAGGCTTTATATGATTTTCTTATGCCCCTTTGATGATGTTTAGAGGTGGACCTTCAAGGTTGCTTTTTTTTATACTATAAACTGTATGCTTTTGTACAATTCAAAACCATACACATTCATATGAAATCACCACCTTAAAATAGCCACATTTTCTTGGGAGCTCTAGTTGATTCTATACTATAGATTAAATCTGAATGTATTACATATACACACTCAAGATTTGAATTCACCAAAAGTATCCATGTAGACTATGCTATGAATTTGGACATACTATATAGGTACATACATACATATTATTTTTTTATAATTTGTAACTTTAATGTGCGAGGCTTTCGGTTGCTTCCAGTTATTGCGTATCCCAAACTTGTATTGCTTATATACTTTCATAAGAAGTGTGGGTAATTCTGTTTTATACTGGTTCTATTTGATATAGGCCTACATAATATAAAACATAATACAAATAAAAAACATTTTATATTAGATGATGCTATATTGTCTGAAAGAAGTGGAAGTACCTGGGCAGTTTAAAGCATGCATGGTTCATGTTGATATCACAGGAAAAAAATAAGAATGCCAGTTTTCTGATTTACCAGTAATGCTGAATCCTCCTGCATAAAGTCAGTTTTGGCATCCACCCCATGTGTTTTTGACATGTTAAAGATAGTCACAAATTGAGAATATGAATGCTATTTCCAATTATAGGTGTTTAAATGTTAGAGAATCCACTCCAAACTGCTTTTTAACCATTTGGTTAATTTGGATGAAAGTGTGAACGTATTGGTCAATCAAAAGTCAGGGATATAGCTAAGCAATACCATTCAAATTGTGTTTGTGTTCATCGTAAACTCAAGCCATATGGTGAGGTTCCAAATGATCTTGATACGTTTTTGATAAATATGCATATAAAGTAAATTTAGCAAGAAGCTAAATATGGTAATCCATTATTTACCGTTTCTAGACTGATAGTTAATAGTCCCATTACCCTCACTTTTCAACTAAAAATGTTAAAAGAAATCCAAACTTACGAGTCAAAGCACAAAGACTAAAAATTGAGTAGCCTACTGCTGCATAGCTGCTTAAACATCCATTAAAGTATTTCCTTAGCATGCACTAATTCATAAATTAAGGACACTGTTTTATGTCATATCAAACACAATGGAGCATGAGAGCATGCAGGGTTAAGGGTCTCAAGAACAGAAATAAGAACCACTTCTTTCTTCGTAAAGCTGACCTTTTACGTATGATTCATCATTAGCACGTTTCCATAGTGGAAGTAAAAAGAGAGAGAAGTCCTATGTCATAATGGAAGACCGAATGTGACTAATGACAACTGTTGTTTTATTATCAGCATGTGACATGATGAGTAATGCAAGGCTCATTTTTTGCAGCTTTTCTATCAAAAATCAGCTGTTTCTACATAATAAGTGGTTTCACAACTTTCGAGATATCAATCCACCCCCTTCCACATTCACACAGCGTACACTGTCATAATGAAAACCTCCGTATTTCTTAGTTCATCAGAGTCTTTCGAATTACTGTAAACATGCATATTTCACTCTGTGCTGCACGCATATGAGATTCTCACTGCTGATCTGTGCTTTTGGTTGCGGTTGTTGAACAGACGTCCACCTCCACGACGACCAGAGAACCAGTGGTGAAGCTGATCCGGTGCTCTTAGGAGGATCACCATACAGCGCTCTACTGCACCACGAGGACATGATGCCCGTTTCCAAAGGATATCAAAGGACCAATATATTGGAAAAAAAGTCGACTTAAAATTCTTACGTGATTTAAAAAATAAAAAAAACGACCAAAGATGAGGTTGTTTTAGGTATTGCACAGTAGTCTTGTATGAACTTTGCTCTCATTTTGATTTAAAAAATGTGCTGACCTACCTTTTTTTGAGCAGTCTAGGCTCTAGTGGTTGTTTTTCCCATTAGGTTTCTCTATAGAATAAATCTAATAAAGTGTATTGATTGTTGAACCTTTCTAAAGCAGCTCACAAAAGCAATATTGCAAACTTTGATTTAAATAGATGTGAAGCACTGGTGAATCTAAAAAATGATACAATGTAAATGAATGACTTGAAGTCATTGATATTATATATTAAAAACAATATAATTAAGATATCAGTGGAAGTACACAGTTATAGAAAACGTAGAGTGCACTATTGACATGCTGTATTTTTGTAGGCCAACCCATAAGTAGGCATCAAACTGTATCCTTTGACAAAAAACAAATTTATATTTTATTTTGATAGTCCACTTTAGACATTCCACTAACTATACGAAGCTACATGTCAAATAATTCTTATTTGTTTGCATCTACATGTCTGCTAACTCAGAGTAGACTGTCAGTGTAGGGTTAAAGCGTTCGAATTTATTAAGCAGATAGTCTGCTAATAATCTGCTAGTTGACATGTAGTTGCAAAGTTACTTACTAGAATGTCTAAAGTGGACGATTGAAACGATCGAATTTCTGTTGGCTTTTGGTTTGCTGCAGAAAATAGGCTATGTTCCCAACAAGAGCTGATTCTTACACATTAGGTTGATCATGAAACGTATCTCACATGACCACAACTAAATATTAAAGCCTTAACACAATCACAAGAAAGCCAAGATACACAGGGGTCACATGACTTAGCTTCGCTAGTGAATAGATGAGTCCCTGAACAACCATTTATTGCCATTTAACCACTTGTGTATGTACAAGTATTTTAAGGTGTTGAATAAAAAGTGTTAACACGAGTTTGTGTACGCCAAAAAAAAAATACCTGATGGAACCAGAAGATGTAAAATGTAATAAGTAATTTCCAGGTTTTGGTCTACAAAAATACATCAGGGGACTACAGGAGGTGCGTTCCCCTTGACTTTTAGACATCCATTAACAAATTGTTAAACTTCCTCTCAGGGCAATCCATGCGGCCCATTTTGAAGTGTGTTTCACTTTGTAAAGTGGCCAAGGCAAGTTTTAATGGACAGGCTGTCTCCCCGAACATGAGAAACGGTTTACTGTAGTGATTCTAGGAAACTCAAATGATATTTCAATTCAACCAATCGCAAAGTTCCCAACAGTAGTAAGCACTCTTGTGAGCAATGACATATATCAGAGTCAAAAAGTTGAAGAGAAGTTAGCAAGTAAAGGGCATGAAAAGCAAATTCCAATGCATCCAGGGAGATAAACATGTCATTTCAGTTAATATGAATGGGTGGCTCCTGCCAGATCAGGACCAGGACGTGATTGCTTGACAAGGAACGTGACCCAGCTTGCAAAAGTTGATAAACAAGTGTGCCAAATGCCTACTGAATAAATGATGTAAGATGAATATTTGAGTCATTAACTAAGCATCATGCCTGTGAATTGTTTCATTGAACTCTAGGGAGTCTTATTTATAGGTAGTTTATGCTTGTACATAATTTTTACTTGGCTTTGTTTAATAATTATATGTGTATATTATTGCAGGGTGATGGAAGAATATAAGAAACACTAACCTACAGATCAACCTGTAGAAAACAGAGAATAATGGCAACAAGTATTGTTATGAAACAATGTAATTCTGATTCCCACTGTGCAGTAATAACTCAACTCATTGCAGTCAGCAATTGACTTGAAATGTAACATCAATAACCCAGATGAGTTTTTAATTCATTCTGCATTTGCTCTTGCTACGCCGCATACGCCTGGGCTGCATTTCTTTCAAATGAGATGCTAATGCGCTGCATAATAAACCATTCAAAGCAAAATGTTCACTTGGATTTTTATTTATAAATCCATAAGAAATGTTAATCGCAATGGCATTTATTTTGCAAGTCTCATAAATTATTTTAACCACAGTGTTTTAAAAGTCAAGTACAAAATTACATTCAAATGCTTCTACAGTACTTCAAGTAAATTTAGTGTTCAGCAGTGTAAACTCTTCGAATTAAAACTCTGAGAAACAGTCGGATAGCTCCAAACACTTTAATTCTAGCGTAAACTAGAGGGATGTTTGTGGATCTAAGAGTTTTCACTTGTCCTCATTTAGGTCAACGTACAGTGTTCCAGCATCATCCCTGCTATGTGCTAACTCTGTGTTTGTCCCTGAATAATCGGCGCAATGTGTAGATCTGGGTGACAGCCACGCTGACTATGACCAGCAGACTGACACTGGACCAGAAGGAAACCCGCCACAGGTTATCCTCCAGCAGGTAACGGTCACGAGCCTCGAACGCCCGCAGCGTTGTCTGTAGCTGACGGCTTCGCTCCAGGTTCTTGTGCACAGCGTCCATTGTGTCCTGTGTGTCCAGAGAAACCATGAGTTTCCATGAATCATTTTGAAAAGATTGCATTTCAATTGCAGATGATCCGTGCAAAAATTAGAACATTAAAGAACATTTTAACTGCAAATAATTAAAACTGTATTTAACCATTTCAAAAATAGAGTGTCTATTTATACTAAGTGCATACAGCATGACTTGTTGGCAGAGGCTATTTGCACTAACTCCGCCCACCAACATGTTTCCGGGACAATATTACAAAAGAATATAACTCTTGTCATCTCCAGTGGGGCAGATGGTAAAATGTGTGCCAAACTCATTTTGACGCAATTAATTCAGGGTTTAAATCTCTAACTTTTTCTACCTTTTCAAATTACCAATCATATCAGAAAAGCTTTTTTTATATACAAAAGGAAATAAAAATAAATAAATTATTTAGGGTTCGGATAGGTCTAGGGAGGGCTTTATTATCCCAATAAAGTGGCATCCATTTAATAATTCAAATGAAAATTAACAATCATAACTTCAAATCAAATTATTATTACAAAATGTTTTACAACGTACTACTAGGTGCAGATAATTGCCACTATTTGCAATAAGTTTTGTAAATAGCAAAAAATCATGCCATTTTAACAGTTTAAATAGAAGCTATAGTTACTTGCACTTAGAGTAAATAACATATATCACTAAGAAAATAGACTAGAATAAAAAAATTTAATATAATTATAAATAGCCTCTATTGTTGTTTACACTGCCTTAAAAAATGTTGTGGAAACAATGTGAAAATACCAGCCTGGTAGCTTTTCTTTAACCCTAATAAAGCCTACTGTGTAATATTTGGCATGCAAATTATAAATTATCAAAACAATGTTAACATAACCTGAAAAACCTGCAATACACAAATCAACTACAAGCCTTCTGTTGTCTGACTGATATAGCTTATATTGTTTAGCAGGTAAAAGGCCTTGTAATGTAGCTAATTGTAAAACCATCCACTTTCAGCTTGTGATAATATTGCTATTATAGACCAAATTACATTTGTTACTCAGTTTGATCTCCATATTCTCCTATATCACATTATATGAGCAATATAAGGCTTAGTGTATGAAATAATACTCATTTAAAAAAATATATTGTTCACAGAACGGATTTTACTGACATTTATTTTGTATGTCTTACAGAGTTAAGAAACCTTATTGTGCCATTATTAAAAAATGTGGTTTGCGTACCCTGATATCCTCCAGTTTGTACTCCAGCGAGTCCTCCGGTTCAGCCAGAGCAGCCCAATCTTTATCATCATCCTCCTCCTCCTCCTCCGGTCCATCCACGATCACCTCCACGTACACCATCTTCTCTGAAATACGGCTGAAGCTGTTGTCAAAGCAAATCCTGTAGTCGCCATCCTCAGTGGGGTCCACCCTGACAGCCAACCCCGGGATTACAATAGTGCATGTCATGACTTTAAGTAATATTGTGAAATATTAGATAAAAAAAATATAATCCATACATATAAGTCAATGGTCACTTAAAATGTTTGGTAGCAAATCATCTTTTGTTTTCATAGTAAAACCTATGGAAGCTTATTTATTTTATACTATTTCTATATGTTGTCTATAGCACACCTATTCAATGTATTATTATTTATTGTTTTATTTATTTTATTGGTGTGTGTGTGTTGTTGTCTTTGTACACTGGAAGCTGTGACACTAAAACAAATTCCTTGTATGTGCAAACATACTTGGCAATAAAGCTCTCTCAGATTTGAATAAAAATGGTAATTGCAAGATCTTTTATTACAATTCTCACAATTGTTTTCTCAATGCGAGTTAATACCTAACAATTAAGTTTTTGTTTATTTCTTTGAATTGGACATTTTGATTTTGCAATTGTATGCTAACGTCTCAAAGCAAATGTCTCATATTGCAACTTTCACTTGTTTCCTAGGAAGTCTTCAAAAAAAGTCAAAAGAGTGAAATTAAAAATACAGAATTCAGAGAACAAAAAAATTATTGCCATATAAAGTATGTCAAAATTATGATGCAGGCTTTTTCGATACAATTTTCGAAAAATAAACTCAAAAGTACAACATTGCAAACTGAGATTTCAGAGAAAAATGAAAATTCCAAGAAAAATGTGAGAAATTGTGAGAAGTGCAATCAGAACTCAAAATTATGTGATGTGCACTCGGGTCTCTGAGAAAAAAATTAATAAAAATTCCAAATTAAAAGTTTATAAAAGCGCATTTCTGAGAACATGTCAGAATCGTGATGTAAAAATTCACAACGATCTTTTAAATAGTTTTATTCTGTGACGGAAATTAGCTTCCGGTAAAGTAGAGTAATAACACAACGTCCATTTTTGTGTGAACTAACCCTTTAAGAACGCTTTTAAACATTACTTTTCATTTGACTATACCTGGTAACGCAAACGATTCAGTAAACAGGCAACTGTTTTCTGTAAATTCAGTTGTGGTCACTGCCAGCCCTGCAGCAGCAGACATCATGCAATTTTGCAGAAGAGGGCATGCAAATACTGTGGGTTATGACGGTCCGAAACTATGAGTGCATGATTCAGCCTTGTGCACTATAGGAAGCTTACGTGTGTATGCCATCTGATTTTCTGAAGTCGGAGACCAGTCTGTATCCGTGCGGGGAGATCAGAGTGAAGCCGACGTCCAGCCCAGAGCCTGCAATGACCTACAGATACATGGACAGGGAGATCGAAAAATTCAACAGCGTTCACAACCCACTTTTTTTATTTCTGTAAAGTGACATGCACCTGAGCGCAACAGGACAAATAAAGACAAAAATATGCATATGTAAATTCAAATGAGAAGCCTCCTGTCTTCCACAGACTGATAAAGTAGCCCGTTGAGTATTCAGTCTGCTGTTACTAGAGATAAAGTGTGGCAAACAGGAACTATGTAGCACTAGTGATCCTGCCAGCAGATGGAATGAGCTTTGGGCCAGGCCAGCTGTCCCGCAGCTGTGCCTGTTTTTAACATAAAGCAGGATGGCTCCACAAACGCACCCCAGACACGTGGCACAGTGAATCTTCTGAGAAAGGTCAGCCCACAGAGGACTACAATAACTAAGCTTCTGTGAGTAAACAGGACTGAATGAGGATTGCTCAAGTATGCAATCAAGTATGACTTCGATGTCAATAATATTGAACATCCCTCCAGAGCTCCACAAACATGAAACCAAACCATACACACACGGTTCATGTTATTAGTAGCCTATGTGATCACAGGAGACTTATGACCAAGTACAATCATTCATAAAAATGCACTTTGACCAAAACATGCACCTGTGAAAGGAAATGTCCTGCTACTTCCTGGTCATTACTGTCAAGCAAAAACTGCAATGTAACGCAGCAGTTAATAAGAACCTTACTAATCAATAATATTTCAACCCAAACTTATGCCAAACAAAACTAGTTACACTCAACTAGACGGCTTCACGAGTTATTTCTGCATCTCAGATTTGCTGGCGTGACCTCTCGAGACATTTCAAAATCATAAGTTAAATAACTGAAGTACTTCAAATATGTTATTGACCTGGTACTCCACTTCCATGCTACCGTTCATAGTGGCTGTCTGGAAGAAGCACTCGGTTGCTCCGGGAGGTAAAAGGAAAGTGAACTCGGTGTCCTTATTCTGTCCGAACGCGAATACCAAATCCACGCTGAGCGTCAGAAAGAGCAGCAAACACACTGCGACGCGCGTCTCTTCACACCGCTCCATGACTCTGCTCTTCACAAACGCTCAAGAGCCCGTCTGCGCTGCGAGCGGCGTGACCACTCTAGGACGCTATCATTGCCTTCTACGCTGATTGCAAGAGCATTGTTTGGACTCTCGTGAACTCGCGGTGACAAACAGCCGCGATTGAAGTTTGATAGCTTCGCTGATAATAGACGCGTAGTAGTTTTCACGCGTCGCGTAAAACGCGCAAAAAGCCTCGTTGATTTGTCCACCCACTGTTACCGACGTCAAGTTTTGACACGCGCCTGTCTACAGTGCAGGAAACATGCATGTTCTATCGTGACGCTCTTATAAGGTTAAGTGCTTCTGTGCACGTTTGGCTATTTGTGTCGTACTCTGTCAATGAGAAGCTTGTAGAAGTAGCTAAAATTGTGAGCGAGCACAAGTCGTTACCTGATAGCTTATATTGGGCTTATACCACACTATATTGGGTGCTGTAACGTTACAGATACCCTTCTGCAACACTCTGTGAATGCTAGGGGAAAACATATGCTGCGTCCGAAATCGTATACTGCTTAAGTAGGTACTATATTTAAAATTGAACGTACTACCTGACCGTTAAAAGGTATATGAATTGAATTCGGTCGTACTACATCCGCCATATTGATGTTGTCTCGTGTCATGTGTCGTCACAACAGCGCAAAAATGTAAACTTTCAATAAATCATCAGTTTTTTAGATTGTGTTAAACAAGTTTAATTTAATCACAATAAACAATGTTTTTTTTTTCTGAGGTACACTTTCCACCATTTTTCGAATATGATGCCTCCTGTCCCGGAGCAACATGGGATAGGAAAGTGTCCATGGTATGCTTACTACAGAATTCGGGCGGAAGTAGTAGGTCATCCGGGTACTTCTCGCCTAGTGAATTTCAAATTCTATGAATTCGGACATACTCGCCTCACATACTCTTTTTCGCGTACTATGTAGTAGGGTAGTATGTGATTTTG
>JAUCMT010000068.1:3599687-3618777 GCA_032357475.1 Enteromius thamalakanensis
TTGTTATACTGAGTTGACTGTACTCAAGTTTTTAGGTAGTCTTTACAAATAAAAAAGTTAACTGAACTAAGTTATAGTAGCTTAGTCAACTCAGAAATTATGTATTAATTTACTTGAAAATTCTGAGGTAATCAGTTTCCACAGGTTTTCTAAGTAAACTCAACTCATTACTTTTTACAGTGTGAGGACTAGGCCTGAGATGCCGTCTGGTCCTGCTGTTTTCCTGGTATTTATTCTCCTGAAGACCCTCCTCATGTCATGCTCGGAGATGATAAACGCGTTTCCAGTGCTAGCAGTGTCTTCTTGCCTGCAGCCATTAGTGCCACTAGCACTCACATCACTAGCGTCTTTAGCTGCAGCCTCAAAGCGAGTATACAGCGCAGAGACATGTCTGCGTTCATCGTACTGGTTATTGGTGCCTTAAAGCCTATTATTGTTCTTAGTCCCTGCCACAGGCTCCTAGAGTCACTCTGTTGGAGTTGTTTCCTTCCGCAGCACTGCTTCACATCCATCACTGCTTTCCGAACGTTGTGTGACGCAGCCTTGTACTGTTAAATGTCCCCCGATGCAAGTCCCGCCTTGTAGGTGCTGGTACGAGAGCTCAGAGCGTGCCAGAGGGTTTTATCCACCCACGGCTTCTGATTGGGAAACGATCTGATAGTCGTTTTTGGTATCATCCCCTAGTTTCTCGATGAATCCCACAGCTGCCTCCGTAAAGACGTTGATGTCATCAGAGCTTTTTCAAAACATTTTTCAGTCTGCGTCATCAAGTGCGTCCTGTAACAGGACCAAAAAATGAGTCTGTCCATGGTCCATGGTGGCATTGTCAGATTTCCCAAATGGTGGACAAGATTGAGTCTTGTAGCCGTCCTTGACCATTGTATAACAATGATCCAGTGTCCTTTCCCCCCTGGTGGGGCAGGTGATGTGTAGATAAAAGTTCGGTGTTGTGTTTGGTGCTGTGTGAGTGCCTCATGCAGCTCACATAGAGCAGTGACCGTGTCTGCTTGTGGTGAAATATAAACGGTGCTTATTATGACCGATGTACACTTCTGAGGAAGATGGTCAATAGTTCCAGGTTGGGTGTGAAGGAGCGTGTAAGTGGAGCAACACACGCAGCCTCCCCTTGACTTCCCAGATTCCAATGTCCTGTCCATGCGGTGAACTGAGAAGAACTCGTCCGGCTGGATTGCGTGTTCCGGCGCTGCTGGGTTCAGCCATGTCTCGGTGACGCAGAGGAGATTGCAGTCCCGAATGTCTCTGGAACAAGTCCATCGAGTTTGTTCTCCAGTGACTGGACGTAGGTGAGCAGGATGCTAGGCAGAGGTGTGCGGTGTGCACCGGCTCTCAGTCTGTTCGTGACACCGGCTTGTTTGACAGCACTATGATTTTATTTATTTAATTTCCATTGCTGCATTCCAAATGAGATAAATCCACCTCCAAAGGATACTTTGGAGCAAGAACAATTGTGGCCACTTTTGAATGATAGATATGTAAAAATTATTTCAAAAATAGGCCTATCACAAGTCAAGTCACCTCTATTTACGTATATACTGCTGTTCTCCACTGACCAGACCAGACCAGTCTAAAAGATTACTCTCATGACTCTTTGTGCACGTTTGTTTTGCCAAACATTAATTGGATTGGCAAGACAACACAGAGGGGTCTTCCCCTACACCCTTCATCTCGTCGAAGTGTTCACTCTGGAGGGATTGGAGTATAAGGGGGAGCACTCAAAAATGGAACACAGCCCATCACCATCAGACGACTGTCCAACTGCTCAACGTTAATCAGTAAGTAAAACAGCACCCTCTGCTGCCAAAATATGGGAGTTCAAGTGACAAGGCCTCTTCACCCCCTGCCTGACTATTGTCTGTGGTCTGACATAGATGCATTGTTGAATTATTGTTTGAGACAGCTTAAATAAAGGGAAATGAAATGTGTGAAATGAATGCCGAAAGTAATTTCCAATCAAAACGAGACACAAAAACATTAAATTAGCATATTTCAATTTCATTTTCAGCAACATAGGGTGAGAAAGAAGCTAGGAAAGTGACTTCAGGAAAACAAAGATTATGAGATGTGAAAAGAAGCTGATGAATGACGTCACCGAAGACAAGATTCCCCTCAGCAGCAGAAGCACATACAGCGGAAATGCTTCTGTGCTGCTTCCTCGTCCTGTGGAGGTGGATTGTTACAAGAGTGGGCTGTAAAATTAGCATTACTGACCTATTAGTGGCTAATATGAGGGTGATTGGCTTTTCCGATTCAGGGGAAAGACTTGAAAGAAGTAAAGAAAAGAAAAGTGGAACACCCACTCAGGAAAGATGGAATGTGAACCAGTAGAATTAGCACTATTTGTTTCCCCGATTCTCTGTATGCATTATTGTTAATGCGTAGGATTATCAAAGACCTTATCATCTCATCTCCGTCTCATTTGAGCTCAAATGTAAATTCAGTTTAATACTTATACGCCTTGTACTTTAAAAATGATGACTTCTGTTTTTGTGAGACAATTATAGTGCATTCAGGCCTTTTAACTGCGGAGGTAACGTGAGGTAACGAGTGTGCGTCTTGATTAACTCATAAAGGGCTCTTCCAAAGCTGCAGATGAGATGACGTTATGGTTTACGCACCCTTTCACTTTCTTTTCAGAAAGAGGGTCCCGCTATTGACTCATCAAAACACAATGTCACAGTAACACAGAATGATGACATATGGTTTCGAGATCTAGGAGACACATGACGAGAACATACTGCAAGGCTTAGAGGTATAAAATATGGCCCAGTTTAGTGCTAGGTTATGAGTAAATTAGATCCTAACTTAAAATAATTATTGAAGATATGTCAACGCTGAAACACGCATCTAACTAAAGATGTTTGCTGATGGATTCATGGAAATGAGTCACTGCTGTGAAGCTGTGCTTCTGCCCCCTCACTCCCACCTTGATGGAAAGTCTTATCATTGTCTGTCTTGTTCTTATAAGCATATCAGCTAGTCTACCAACAGTATAAATGAGTCACAAAAAACAAATAAGCAAACAAATGTACACTGGAAGAAAGTATGTAGTTCTTTATTCCAACTTGTATTCATTTTTTTTGGTTTGTCAAATACTGATAATATAGAGTCAGATCTGCAAAAAAAAAATGAGTAACTTTGTTTTATCTTAGGACATATACTAAAACATCAATTCAGCCAAAAACTTTGTCTTTACATTGTCATAAGTCAGTACAATGTCTTCAGTTTTCAAATACATGTAGAGGCATGTAGAGAAGATATATACATAGAATTTTATTTTAATAATGTTCATTAGATGTCTAATTATTTGAATGTCCAACTAATGACCTCACATGCATCAAATGATGTAATTTATACATGTTATAAACATAACCTATAGCTTTTAATATCAGATTGTTGGGTTGGCTTTTCAAACTTTTCAAACCAGTGGCATTTGCTTTAAAAGGAAGCTAGTGATTTTCTCAGAAATACTTTCACTTTTCTGAGCTTTTTGTTAACTGATTATAACCAGCTGGTGTCAAAAAAGTTTTAGTGGGTGTATGAAGACAGCTCTTCATGCAAATGGGTCAGAGTATGTTCAAGCGTTGTTGATTACATTAACACGATCCAGTTACATTTGGCTGTCGTAAAGTAGCACTTTTTTAATTCATTCTCACAGCTTTCATTACAAATGTTCATCCTAAAAGAGTATACAATATATTTTTTTGTGAAATGTTTTGCTTGAACAGGGCTTTTGTTTAAAGAAATGCTTGTTTCCCAGCTTAATCCAATGACTTTCATAGACTTCAGTATGATAAAACATTTCGCTGCCGCTGAATAATCAACAGCCATAAATAAACATAAATATGACAAAATAAGAAATGGACAAAAAACACACACATACAGATATATTGCCACTCTTAATATACCACCTGACCAATGACATATTTGTTGGCGAAAACTTGGAAATAGCATATACTTTTAAAAGTAAAGGTTCTTCACAGTGATGCTGTTGAAGAGTGGTCTTCTATCCAGGTCCTCAGGATCCACTGCTCTGCACATTTTGCATGTCTCCATTATCTTATCTTTCCTAAGGAACTAATGATTTGAATCAGGTGTGTAAATTAGGGAGACATGCAGAATGTGGAGAGATGTGGGTCCCAGGAACAAGTTTGAAAACCACTGCCGTAGAAGAACCATTTTTGGTTCCAAAAAGAACCATCTCTTTCATAGCTTTTTTTAATCGGAAGCACCTTCTATCACCACAAAAGACCTTTTGTGAAACAGAAAAGTTCTTCAGATGTTCTTTATGGAACCATTTAGTCCAAAATGGTTCTTCTGTGGCAGTGGTTTTCACACTTGTTTCTGGTGACCCACAGCTCCACACGTCTTGCATGTCTCGCTAAATTACACACCCAATTCACATCATCAGCTCCATGAACCCAAATGAGTGTGTCAGATAACGGAGAGATAAATGTGCAGAGCAGTTTGACCTGAATAACAGGATTGAAAACCATGGCATCAAAAACACCTTTTCAGAGTAGTAGCATACTACTTTCTGCCATATCAGTTCATCCAAATAACTGTGTCATGAAGGTTGTTTGAAACCTGTATGAGTTTATTTCTTCTGTTGAACACAAAAGAAAATATAGTGGAAATTGTGGGAATCCAAACAATTTTTGGGTTCCATTGACTTCGATAGCATGGACTAAAAAACAGGGGAAGTCCATTCAAAATATATTTCATGTTCAACAGAACATACAAACTCATACAAGTTTGGGGGTAACGAAATGAAAGAATTTTCATTTTAGGTTGACCCATCACTACTCGTAGTATGCCAGTCTGAATTCAGCTTTGTTTCTTTGCTTTGTTGAAGGAAGGTATTCCGATACCTTCTTTTGTGTGCACTTGACCCTTTGCTAAGTTCCCATCTTTGCTGCCACTAGCTGTCACTGGTTTGCCTTTTGAGACTTGCTTTTGCTATTTTCTATTTCTATGGTGGTTTTGTGTTGTGTGTTTGGCTAGTTTCAAGAAATTATCCAGATGTATTGTTGTTGAGGAGCTTAAAATAGCGACACAAGATACCAAAAGAGAAAACAAGCAGTGTTTATTATCCATTCTCTTTAGATAAATCTTCACACGTTCATGTTGAAGAAATGGTGTGTTGACTTTAATTCTTAACGTGTTTAGCATCAGTTAAGGAGACTTAGATTTGCTTAACGAATGTCACCCACTTAATCTCATTCAATTTCTGTTGACTCAGGGGCTGTAGTGTGGACTAAGGTATTCACAATACCAAAGCAAGTGTGCTGAAGAAAAATTTGGAGCAGTTCGGGGCTTCAGCAAAGGGTCGGTTTCACACAAATATATATATACATACATGTATATAAAGTGCTTTTATAGGCTGCTAATTTTACACTGGTAACAATCAATTCGGCCACACATGGACATTCAGTGATACTTCATCCATTGAGTGGGGAGAAGCTTAAATAAAGGCTGGTGCAGAGAATTTTGGAGATGTCACTTTAAGAAATAAATAAAAAAAATGCCTTCAGTGTATGCTTCAAAACCCGGCAGATCAGTGCGGCGGGAGTCCACATTCAATACTGTCACAAATCAATTTCAGTCTTTGATTTAGATTCATGTTGAATTAAGCTTGATCACACCCAGGTAGGTTTCAGTTTTCTTTTTTTGGATTTTGGCTGTTGGGTTGCAGGTCACAGTTACAGTATCTCCTCTATCGAGAGGAAAGCCTTTAGCCATGAAGACAGTGGAGAGTTTTGATCCATTGATAGTACCTTCTAAAATCGCCTCATTTCTTTTTTTGGATTTCAAAGTGATTGTACGGTTTACGTTCTCATGAGAGGCAAGGGTGACTTGCAGGTACAGGAAATAATAGCCAGACTCTTTCACCAACAGCTCTGTCTTTCCCTCGATAAAAACCCTAGAAGTCAATGTGTTCCACTTGAGTAACTCCACCATGTCTAAGTCATTCCCTGTGAACAAATAGACAGAAAAGTCATGCTAAAATAAAATAATAATAATAAAAAGATACTGATATATTTTAAAGACATGAGATGCCCCTATTAAAGATTTTTGAAAATGATATGACGTGAATGAAAACATCCTGCAAAGTTTTAAATCTGAAAGTGCACCGTGTATAAAGTTGTTTTCTCTTAGAAGAAGGAGTCAACTCTGAATCATTGAAAGGAGTCCCAAACCGCTTTATTTTGACGTCAACATTACACATCAGCATATTGACAAATAGTTGGTCTTTTCTCATTGGTCTGAATTAAAATGCTAATTCATTCTTTGCCACTAGGCGCTGCTTTTGGAGCGTTAAAAGCTCACAATTACTGCTTTAACTGAAATCAACCAATCATCGGGGTGGGAAAAAATTAATCGTTTAATGAATCGTTTGGTAGTCCCTGAACAAATAAGATAAAACATAAATGCACATTATAAGAAAATCAATTTTTCTTGTTGTTGTTATTTTTAACCTTGCATGCGTGTCAACCCAACACAGTCTCACGAGCAATTCGTACATATTTGTACGAGATGCCAAATTTGTGCCAATTCATACTAATTCATACGACATCACTCGTACGATTTCGTACAAATTGTCTAAAACCATGTGGTGGGTAGGTTTAGGGGCGGGGTTATGTTTAGGTAATTTGTACAAATTAATACGAATTGCCATCTCGTAAATAAGTACGAATTGCCGTGAGATCAGGTTGGTTAACCTGTTGTTTGGGACTCCCAAAACCAAAATATGAACGTTTCATAAACCATAATAGTAAGTCTAAAAGGTTAAACATTGTGACTTACAAGCTGGTGAAAATTCTGCCAGAGGATGCTTTTTGGACTCAGTTTGGTTGACTTTTTCTGGATTCTGTTGGAGCAAAAGGAATTAGTTAATGTCAAGGCTTTTAATGTCTAAAAAACATTGTTAAAACCATAAGCTGTAAACATGTATATAAATAGATACTGTAGACAGACATTACTAAGGTGGTTTAATTACTAGGTTCCTCTGGGTGGTCACTAGAGCACTGCCAAGAAATGGATATTTGTCCGGTTCATTCCAATCTGATGTGTCTAACCCCTTGAGTTTTTTTTTTATTAAACATGCAACAAACTCTGCAAAATGCAGTGCTTCTGATGTCAGAATGAAAAACATTATCGGTGAAGAGGAGGGGTTGTGGAGTGGCATTTCCCCTCAGTGGAGTGATGTCATTATGTCTTCTTTTGCTGTTCTGTGGTTGCTGGTTTGTCTTCACCAGTCCAATATGTCTACATCTACATCTACTTTTTTTTTTTTTTTTTTGCGCGTGTGTGTGGAAAAAGAAAAACATTTCAAGAGAAAGTATAGTTTCAGAACTAAACCAATTTCGTTTTCAAACATCAGAATCAAGTTCTCATATCTTATAGGTGTTACTTTTGAATGAAACCGCCAGCTAACCTTTCTAACACTATCACATCCGAATCGTCAGAAAGTTACCCCAAAAATACAATTTCTTTGTGTTTTTTCTTTTCTTTTCTTTTTTTTGACTGAGCACTACTAAAATCGTAGCACGTTGTTTGTGACAAAACTGTGACTCAATGATGGTAAAGTGGAATTGCATCAGATGCTGATTTGTATCAACAGAAAGTTTCATTTCTTATTTTCTGAATTGTGCTTGCGCATGTTTTGACATGTTCACGTGGTAACCGTAAGAGTCAGCCTTACAACCGGCATGGTGAAGTACTCTACACTGTTCAGATAGAACAAAAGCATCTTCTAGAAAGTCAGATCGCTCCACTCTTCTGGAAAAAAGAGGTGATGATTGAAAGTGATATCTGCAATATTGATACTGAGTTTCCACATTGATACTAAATGAGCTGTTTTCTTACTGTATATAAATGACTCACTGTATTGTACAGATTAAAAGAAGAGCGCAGATCCTTTTTTATACAGAAATACGTTTTTTTGTTTATTTATTTGTTTTTAAATAATTGATAAAAATAACTATTTAAGTTTTGAATGATCAGTTCTCAGCCAGGCTGCCTGGATATACACTAGAACTTTATACACACTCTTCATATTAAAGCTTCCAAAATTGTATTTTTTTTTTTTTGCAGTGATGCCATAAAAGAACCGCTTAGTCAACAGTTCCTAGAACTGTTGTTTTTGTTTCCTTAGTCTGAGGAACATTTAAAAAAAAGTTCCATGGATGTCAAAAGCTCTTTGTACAACCATCAATGCCAATAACCTTTCTTTTTAAGAGTGTATCTGCTGGCCACTATTCTATTCTGTATGGTATTTTAGAAATGTTATAGTCTTACTACATTTTTAAACATGGAAACTTTACATTCCACGCAAGCTTTTTTTATTGTAAATAAAGGTTCGTTTGGTTATTTAAACGTTCTTTACACTTAAGAAAAAAATAGTTACTTTAGGACCTGTTTATTGAAAGTTTATTTTTTGAAGATCCCAGATTTGTTCTTCTATGGCATCGCTCTGCTAAACCCACTTTTTACAATGCTTATTTTTTGAGAATGTGGTTACTAAACTTTAAATAGTATATGTCGCTATTTGCAGTACATCTGTAAATTACTCATATTTGTAATGGTATGTTAAATTGAGCTTATGTACTTCATTTTGCCCTGTCTGTAAATATAAGCGTGCTGTGATTACACATATCTGCGTTCCTCTCATCTGCGGTCTTGAGTCAGCAGCCGCTGTGGTCTGACTGTATCCCACCAATATACAGATACAAAATAAAAAACAGAACCTGAAACAATATGACCAGTTTACAACATTCAGTACCACCTGCCTGAATGTCACTTTATGGAATTCTTAAACACAGGACATGAAGTAAACAGAGCTGCAATCTACACTAATGGATTTTGCACAATAAACATTCCAGAAGTGGGTTTTCATTTTGGGTTCCTCAAAGAAACTTTCAGTAAACCAGTAACCCTCCACTTTAAAGAACTGAAGTGTTCAATGGATCTTAAAGCTTCATCAACGTCAGTAAGGAACCTTTATTTCAGATTTATAGATTTCAGATCTCAACCATACCTGCAGTGCACTAGGAGCTGGTGATTCTCTGTGGATGAAGTGGAGAGTTATAGACGTGCCCAATCCTAGAGTGAGCAGGGTGGCCCAAACAAGCAATCCCCGGATCAGTCTCCTCTGATGTGCCAGAGCAGCTCCACCTCCTCCACCACCCCAGTCACCTGTTTTATCACTGCAGTACTCGGCAGATAGAGACATGATACCCGACAGCCTCAGTGCAGGCGTGAGAGATGAGTGAGCAAACCAAGACGAAAACACTGGCGCTGATAACGTAGAATGAGCCTCTTGTCTTCTGGTTGGTCCGTAGACAAACCTCAGAATGTGTCAAGCTTCCTGTATGATGGCTTGATGTTTGTGTAAGTGAGTGTCTGTGTTCCTGTTTAGAGTTTCTCAGCAGATGTCCAAGAGGAGTGCTGTAGTGTACTTTCCCCTAAAGCATGGGTGATGTGCAATATGAAACACCTCTCATCTGGGCAGGGACAGGCCCTCCTACTCGCTGTCAGGCGGTGGGAAGCAGATGTCACAGTCCCTTTAATAGACTGCTGGGAGTTTTTATTCTACAAAACCATAGCGTTCTGTAGACCACATGTGACGCACTACATGAGACCTGTACTAAGGCATATACTGTGCTGTTGTGTACAGGTGTAGGTTTCGTTTTTTCTTGCCCGGACTTGTTTAGTGGTCAAAGTGAACTTGTTCTGACACGTTCAGAAAATAAGGAGTTGTGCCACCACTTGTAGCACATTGCATTACAGAAGTACTAAAATATATGTGCCATGTTTTTTTTTGCATACGTTGCTATTCTGATTAAACGCTCTGATATGTGTAAAAACAGGATGCTTAATCAGCAATGCATCTGTATAAAGAATAAATAGATAACTTAGATATTTATAGTTTAACATGTATGTGTAAAACATAAAAACATGTCTAAGTTATATTCACCAAGGATGCATTTATTTGATCAAAAATACAGCAAATATAGTAATATTGCGAAATATTATTACACCTATTTTTTTGTTTGAATATGTATTAAAATGCAATTTATTTCTGTGATGCGAAGCTGAATTTTCAGCATCATTACTCCAGTCTTCAGTGTCACATGATCCTTCAGAAATCATTCTGATATGTTTATTGTATTATTTAAACATGTAAAAATACAAAATATTATTTTTTATAGTGGTAAATGGTTGTGTGGCTTAATATCTTTCTGCGATATGATACATTTTTGAGCAGTCTTTGATAAATAGTTTTTTTTTAAAACAGTAGTGTAATGGGATTTTACACTGAGAGAAAATCATATTTAAAAAACTGTCTCATTTCTTGTTATTTTGAGGTGTCAAATGAGCTAGATATATTTTTGGCAGATTTTGTGACACACACCCTAATATAGTTATGGACAAAATCTATATTTAAACACGTTTTTTACGCGCATGACCGTTTTATTAAAAATATTTGCAAAAAACACACACATTTAACTTGTATATGATTGCACATCTGATGGTATGACCCAGTTGTGGTTTCCCTTTTGTGACCCAGAATCATGCAAAAACCTATTTCTAAAAAAAAAATGGAAAATGATTAGTAACAAAGCATCTCCCATGACCCTCCTTCAGTTTCACCTCTTCAGAATGCGCTCATGCCATGTAATCATTCAAGCAAACCACTCAAATCATTTGAAGTAAAGTAATTGTACACAATTCAGTAGAAGAAAATGTGTGTGTGTTGTATATGTCATGCCCTGTACATATCGTAAGCTCCAGTCTGTGGTTTACCTGTGAAAGTTTACACATGCTGTGCACGTATGACTCTTGCTATTTGTCATCAGCCAGATAAAGTGTTTCAATACACCTGCAGAAAAATAATAAACCCATAAACCACAAAGTGAGAAATGATGAAATACCAACACTTTCCAAAACCACAAGAGATTTTCCCAACTTTGGCCTTGGGTGAGATAATAAATCAGTGGAGAAGAAAAGTCAAAAGAGGAACCTCGCTGTTTGATTGAGAGGAAGCGAAACAGACACAGAGGCACATTTCAAAGATTAGGTAATCTATCTGGAGTGAGCGAAGTTGATGACTGGTCAGTCTTTCCTCACCAGAGGAAGTTCAGAACCGTGGAAAAAAAAACACCTGAGAGGTGCGGGGACGTGATGGGAAAGTTATATATATATATGGTGAACATGGTCGTGTGTCTATAGCTGACCTTTCTCTCTCCTACTCAGTTTCCATCTTTTACCAACTGACCATGTTGACACCATAATTACATGACATCATAAGCTAATGAAGATGCGTGGAAAGTGATGCAGGTACCGTTTTAGGTTCCTCAAAGAGCCCTTGCATGGGTGAATAATTCTTACATTTCTTTCTCAAGAACATTTTAATAATCTTGAGAACCTTCTTCCATTCTAAAGAAACTTTTACAGACTGGGGAAGTTCCATGGATGTTAAAGATTCTTCATGGAACCAAAAATGCCAATGAAGAACCTCAAAGGAACAGTTCACCCCAAAATGAAAACTGTCATCGTTTACTCGCCCTCAATTAGTTTCAAATCTGCATGCATTTCTTTGTTCTGCCAAACACAAAGGAAGATATTTTAAAGAAAGTATGTAACCGGGCTGTTTTAGGTCATTGACTTCCATAGTTGTAATAATACAATGGGCCAAAAACAGCGGGATTACAAACTTTCTTCAAAACAGCTTCTTTTGTGTTCGGCAGAACAAAGAAATGTATGCAGATTTCGAACTAACTGAGGGTGAGTAAATGATGACAGAATATTCATTTTTGGGTCAACTATTCGGTATATCACTACTTTAAAAGGCTTTCAACTAAAAGGCTTAACAACTAAAAACGTGTATTTATTGAAATAAAGCCCATGGAGGATTTTAAAGGTGAGACATTGTACAATGCCAAAGTGTGATATTAATCCAGCTCAGGGTGGATTTGCTGCTGTAATTTTAATACGGCCACAGCTATCTATTCACTTCAATGGACTCTAAGACTACACCTTTTAATGAAGTTCTTGCAAATAAACTAGTTCAAGCGGAACAGCGGACGTTTAATCACAGCTGGCACTGCATCACCTAATCAATCTCCTCATTACACCTGCCCAATCAAATCCCCTGTTGCTCACTATAAATAGCCCTGTTGTCTTTCCTTCCGCACCTCGCCTTTTGCGCAAGACCGCACGACCAAAGACACATCCTACAAACACTGTCTTTCTTTGACTCGTCTGCCTAGCGTTACCTCCATGAGGATCCAATTCCTCAGCCTGCCTTTTAACAAATTGCTACCGTTCAAGCTCATCGCTCAGACGGTCCCTCACGAGTACCCACGGCGGCTAGCAGAAACCATAGCAACACGGCTCACAATAACTTTCCCAGCGAGACGCCAAGAGGACCCCCCCCCAGCCAGCCGAATTCCTATCCGAAGCTGCATTCCTGCGCACTCTTGGATCTCATCCTACTCGCCAATCCAAGTGAAGGAATCCACATTACTCACCACTCGCCAGTCCTCCGCCCTTTCCTCAGCCCCAGAAGCAAAACAAAGCCCAGCGCTGCAAGGTAACGCGGATCTGGCAGACGCCACCAGATGACGTCATACACAAGCATGAAGTCATACGCAAGCCGCGTATCCAGGTCGCCAGCACGGCATTTACTTTCACTTCCGATGGACACGCAACATATTTTATGCACCAATTCACTTAATTTCAGGTTCATTGATTTATTTAGCAATGGTTCCTGTTGTTTATTACTATTGTTGTATATTGTTTACTGACTGGAACCGTTTAACTATTTCCCTGTCCTCGCCTCCGCAGATGTTCACCACCTCCATTAAGGTTTCGCCGGCCTCTGCAGAGGCAGCCCATCCCCTCACCTCTCTCTACCATACTGCCTCCGCAATGGCTTTTCTCCTCCCAACCTTCGCAAAGGTTCTCTATCTTAAGCTTTCCCCTTTCATGCCTCCGCAGAGGTTATCTATCTAAAGTTTTTTCCTTTTCATGCCTCCACAGAGGTACTTTATCTAAAAAAGCTATTCTTCGTCCCTCCCCACCTACGCAGAGGTCTCCCATCCCATAGCTACCTTAAAAAAGCCTCCCCAGAGACAGCCACCTTTCATCTGCTGACGTTCTGATATCCAGCCCACTGATATCCAGTATCCACTGGAGCAGGGTGGTATCACCTTATGTTTATATTGTTTTGCTTGCTTGCTTTTCCAACCCACTAATCCACGTCTCTGTCTCTACCAGCAGGTCGCCTGACGATCCAGCTCCCAGTCCACCCTGCTCCATACACATTATAAGTCTTTACACAATTTAACATGCGTTTAAAATTGAACTGGAAATTAGGTGCCGGGCGTCCAGCCAGAGGAGAAATCGACCCAACTAAGCCCGGTTCTACCAAGTTTTGTTTTTTTTCCCATTCTCTCATGGATGGGGTTTTGGTTCCTTGCCACTGTCGCCTCTGGCTTGCTTAGTTGGGGACACCTGATTTCTAGGGATTATCGTCGACTCTGCATTTGATAAACAAAGTTTAATCTTGTCATCTTACATTACCATCACTCTATTTTTTCCCACTTGATAATGTTCAGTGCTTGCTACAACCTGCTGAGTCTGACCCGTCCAGCATCCTGTTACCAAGCTTTTTTGGGGGGCTCGCATCCGGCTGCTGTCCTTATCTAGCATTTTTTTGGGGGCATGCAAGGACCGAGCCGGACGCCAAGCTCTAGCCCTAGCTAGGGTTCAAGCCTCTAGGGTTCGGTGTCCGCCGTCCAGGGCTTGACATTGGCACCCGTTCACCCATCAATTGCGGGTAAAATTTGGCTGTGGCCACTTTGGCGGGTAGTTTCTTCTTTGGAATGACACTATATTTTTGTTGTAGTTTTTTCTAAAGGCATCTGATATAATAAACGCTTTGCAACGTAATATTATGCACATAAAACTCCCATGAGCAAACTCCCCGATACAACTTGTTTAGAACGTGCATTAACGTCTATGTTAGCAGTTATAACCTATTGTGTCTAATGTGTCTTCAAGTCGGGAAACCCTGCCCGTCGGGCAATCCAACACAGTCGCACGAGCAATTCGTACATATTCGTACGAGGTGCCAAATTTGTGCTAATTCGTACTAATTCATACGACCTCAGTCGTACGATTTCGTACGATTTGTCTAAAAACACGTGATGGGTAGGTTTAGGGGCGGGGTTGTGTTTAGGTCATTCGTCCAAATTCATACGAATTGCCATCTCATAAAATACGTACAACTTAGAATAAATTGTATGAATTCGTACGAATTAGCCACCTCGTAAAATACGTACGAATCGCCGTGAGAGGAAATTCTGCCATTACTTGTTCACCCTCACGTCACTACAAACCTGCATGACTAATATACAGAAGATGTTTGGAGAAATGTTTTTCCATACATTGGAAGTCAGTGGGCTTCAAGATGGTTTGGTTCCCAATGTTCTTCAAAATATCTTTTAGCTTTCATAGGAGGAGGAACATTTTGCCGTTTATTAAGCTGCAGCAAAGGAAAGTTCGGTCACTTGGCGGCCATATTTGCAAGGCCTCCATGAATCCAAGTCCCATCTAAATGAATGGGGGAGCCTTGAAATCTCAAAAACTATTTGCCGTATTCAAAAGTAAATTACTTATTCTATGCAAACCAGAGTTTCTAACAGCAGCTGCAAACACTGACGTTACTAATCGTTACAATCAGCGATTGGCTTTATCATTTAAAAGGCGGGACAGTTTCTCCCAATCATAAGTAATAGCACTGAACGTCTTTGCATATCTACAGTCTTAGGCTGTGCTCACATTTATCGTTGCTTGGAATTTTTTTTTTTTAAATTGCTAGAAAACAAAGAAGTTCTACTCTGATTTTACTCATGCTCGTTTTAGTCATGCAGATTTATCGGGTTGACCAAAAGAAAGCGGCATGGTTTGTTTACACCACAGTTAAACTTTGGCAAAATTGAGAAGTAATTCTGTTAATGTGACCGCACATTCAGGCTTACTACTTCTACACAACAATTTAATCAACTTTAATTAATTCAAACTGAATTATCTGCCAAGTTCTTACCAATAGCACTGCAAGAGTTCGGTGAACTGCTAACTGTAGGCCACTTTCACTTCCAAATATTGTGCTTACCAAAATTTCCAAATTGACCAAAGACACACTTCTGATACCAGACTCATATTTATAGCTACTGGAACATTTATTAATAAGATTATAAACATCAGGTTAATGGAACACACACCAACCAAGATTTGTACTACATTGTATGGATAAAAAAACACTCTATAATCACAATATATGCTAGAATATACAACAACTCGTATGCTATGTACCATAGATAAAAGAAAGCAGGTTTTGTAATGACATGAGGGAGAATAAATCACCATAATGCAATCACACATTTGATCACGGCAAATATATATGTTGCTGTTTTTGTTAAATCCAAAGTCAGAACATCCTTTCCTCTGTGAACTTACCATCTGAAGGTTTTTCACGACCGGTTTTGCCCTCTGCCGCTGTAGAGAAGAGTTAGTAGAGAATATATGAATTTCTAGAGAACGTGCCAACATTTTCCGTAAGAATATTGCATAAAATAAACGCATTTACAATCACAAATCATTAACGGCTGAATAAACACCTCCTTCTTCAAGTCTAAACATTTGTTTTCGCCTCAAAGCAATGAGAGACACCTTTGCCACTAAAACAAACTATTAACCAGGTCCCTTTATACGAGCGTGGCTCTTGTTCTTGTCTGATTTCATCTCTCGTTCCTGGGTAACATCGGTCTTTACCAGATGAATGCTGCAAGGCTAACACGCTAAACCTCTGAAATGCGCCGAACGCTGCCGAGTTTACATCCCAGAGCCTTGACCGACATGACTGCGCCGCGGCCCTTTCTTATGGATTTGTGTCAGTCAAAGTATGTGAACTTTACACAAAACCTTTTGAAAAAGGCACTCCAGAGAACTAATTCGGCTCCGGCTGACGGATAGAAGGGAGGGAGAGAACGCAAAGAGACAGTCGAAAAGAAAACAGGCGCGAGAGACAGCGCGGAGAGAGGTGAGAGGAAGACAGCAGAGGGAAGGAGAGAAGAAAAGAGGGCTTTTCTTTTGTTCAATCTATCGAGTAATGGCTGTGTTTCCTGCCAGAAGTCTCGTGTCATCTTCGATGACTGGCTGTCACATCATATCAAGCCTGTCTCAACATCTTAACTGTCCCATGCCACAGTTTTCACCATCTTCCCTGGCATTGCATCTCCGCGTTCAAGCGATTCGCTCAACTGGATACGTTTCATCACCTCATAACCAACAGGAAACGATAACGGCGCTCAGCTGCTTTGGGCTTAATTATTCAGCTGAAATTAACATTAAGATTATGAGCAAAAAAATGTATAATTGCCTGCTGCTTACCATCTTGGTGTGAATCCACTGCTGATAAGACCTCGAATTACCTAAAAAACAGTGGGATAGTTAATATTCAATATTCAAAATAACATGCAGAAAAAAAAAAAAATCATATATAGACATTTCAAAATTTTACTCTTTTGTAATATCAAAGAAAAATGTACTGCATTCAAAATCTATATAAATATATATATATATTTTTTTTTATTTGGTGCAGATTTTTTTGCGCACCAAATCAGCATGTTAGAATAATTAATAAAGGGTCACATGACAATTAACTGTAAAATGCAGCTTTATAATAACTAGAATATTTTTTTTCAGACTTTTATATTGCAATATTTTTGCAATATATTTATACAGTAAATATTTTTTTATTGTATAGTTTAAAAGATGAATAATAAATACAAATTAATAATGAATAAAAATTAATATCCGTGTATATATATTGAAAAACTATTTTTTACATACACATAAACCTTCTTTAATATTTCTTACTTTCACAAAAGAAAATCAGCAAATATCTGTTTTGGCTACTTCTATTAAAACAGTAAATTGCACAAAGCCTAACGCTATAATAGCTGCTGCTTCCTGAGACTAATAGTCATACAAGTGTGTTTTCACTCATTGAAGGATGGAGAGGTGGCACTCACTTCTACAGAAGCGCCCCTCTGTGATCTCCTCTTCATAGACGTCTGTAAAGCCCCTTCCTGCGTTTAATTTGGCCAGTCTGCCTTCAATGAACTGCCGTCATAAATTAAAGTATCACAGGTTATTAAGGAAGAAGGGGGATGGAGAACAACACCAAAACAATTCCACCTAGACTGCCCCAGACGTGGTCACTGTGTGTAATTTACATCAGGTGATGGATTAACATGGCAGAGGAGAATGTTGCGTGAGCAATGCCTTTTGGGAAGTTTAATTTCCTCTCTTGTCACGTAGACGACATAAAAGGGATCTAATAAATATGCCTATTAAAACTAGGCCTATGACATTATGTTTTCAAAAGTATGAGGGTATAATTTATTTGAAACTAGTTTTTAAGTGTAACAAAGGAAACAAAACAATAGATAACTACACAAATTAAGTAAACAATAGATAACTAGATTTTGCAAATAAAAGTCACCAAGTGGGCAATATAGGTGGCTAAATTTAAGGAATAATGTGAAAACTTTTATTGAATATGTTTGATAAACATAGTCTTGCATTTAAAAGACATGTAAGTTAGCTTAATAATAAATTTTTATATATATATATATATATATATATATATAGATGCATAGATTTATTAAAGAGATCATAGAAAAAAACATTTGATTATTGAAATATATTAAACCTAAAACAGATTTTTAATTTGAACAATGCCGTATGAACAAGAAAATAAGGATTTGTTGGAAATTGGTGTATTTATTTTGGTCCATAAACTTAAAAACAAACGGATAAAGGATAAAAGCAATCAAGCAATACATAATTGATCTGCAGTTTATCTGTAGTTTAATTTTACAACATTAATATAGTTATGTGATGTACTATTTTTACTTATCTTCTAATTTTAAAAAAAGAAGAAATATATATATATATATATATATAATTTGTATATTTTAGCAGCACATGCCTGCATATGTAGTGCATGTGCATAAGAAATAGTGTATTGCATATAAACGCATGTTGAAATGCTTATACAATCTTAAAAATAAAGCTTCCAAAGGGGCGTTTTTGCAGTGATGCCATAGAAGAACCTTTCAGTGAAGGGTAAAAAACGTAACGATTATTTTAAAAATAAAAGAGCTTTTTTTGCATTTGAAAGATTCCATGAGATGTTTAAGGTTCTTCAGAGAACCACTGATGCTAATAAAAAAGCTCTCTTTCTCTCTCATGCATCACTAACAAATCACATGTGCTTCTTGATTTTTGATTCATTTTTATTTTTCAAAAAACATTCATTTAATGGGCCCACTGTAGTAACAGGTCTCAGGTGTCCCAGTAACAGGATAAGGACATCTCTAGGGGTCAGCACCTTTCATTGGACTCCGCTACAGTGCAACTTCATTACAGTCTCTATAATGAGTGATGAGACCACAGGGTTCAGCCTCAGCCACCCTACAGCCCAATTACAGCATGTGATCAGGTCAAATTAACACCTTATACGAAACCTTATCCTTCAGCACCTGGTTACAGACACACTCTTGTCCTATTAATTGGACACTGCTCCTACCCATCTAATTGTTTTAGGCGATATTTAAAGATGGATATCTGGGAACAAACACTTGATGATTGAGTTAGTGGTGTTGATTATTTACTAAAACTGCGCTTTTTATTTTTAATGTTATATTAATGTTGCGAAATGGTACGTTCAGGGTAAACGCAATATATTGGTGAATGAAGTTAGGCTCCAGCCAATGTTGCCTTGAAGTCAGCCATTGGGGAGCGATTTCTTCTTCAAAAAATAGTTTTGGATATATAAAATTGGATTAAGTTTGGTTTGCGTCAATCACAATGTGAGGTTCCACTTTATATTAGGAGCACTTTCTATTCGCTTGGGCGATTGATCATGCATATGCCAACAAACCAATGAGAATGCGCAGCAATAATGATGATTCATAGCCATTTGTTCTGAACA
>JAUCMT010000068.1:3618877-3629108 GCA_032357475.1 Enteromius thamalakanensis
GCCACATCCAGCATTTGTATTTCATTTTGTTCAAAAGTGAGCTAAACGATATCCAATATGTATTTAGCTCGGGCTCACATAGCTACTGTTCTACTAAAGAACGTTTTTCTTTAGTATTGTGTATTTGTTTTTCACTGAATGCATAGAGGTTCAATATGAAAATAAATAGATAACGAAAAATTACAGTGAAGTGTTAGAGACATTTTTTTCATGGAGCGAACATGGAGCGAGGATTAAGAAAGGAGGGACGGGGAGCGAGCGAGGAGCGGGAAATGGTAAACCCGGAGCGGAGCTGGAGCGGAGTGATCATGAACTGCTCTGAGCGCGGAGCGAAATTCTTGCCGCTCCACTCCGCTCACATACTCTGGCTGGCACTGCATCACCTAATCAACCTCCTCATTACACCTGCCCAATCAAATCCCCTGTTACTCACTATAAATAGCCCCGTTATCTTTCCCTCCTTTTGCGCATCCCTCCTCCACCCCTTCTCCGCCATTTAGCTGCTCTCACACCTTCCTCCAGGGGGCATGCAAGGACCGAGCCGGAAGCCGAGCTCTAGCCCTAGCTAGGGTTCAAGCCTCTAGGGTTCGGTGTCCGCCGTCCTCTCGGCTCGCCCCCCCGGACAGCACGCCACATATGCTAAACTTTATCCTTCTTGATTATGAGGAAGCGTGAACACTTGAAACAAGTATCAAATAAACAATTCTTAGGCAAAACATCCCTTTACATAGAATTTTTAGTTTCACACAAACACATTTGTGCATACTTCGGTGAATACAGAAGTGGTTCTTTTGTTGTAATTGTTGATTGACATCAAAACTATATTTTAGGTAAAGACTACATGATAATGGGCAACAACAGTCCACTTGGACAGGAATACATACAGACAACAGGGCCTTTTGTACTAAAGTACTGGAATGATTTTCCATAAAAAAATTTCCCAGTACCATTTGAAGTTTTGCATTGGCACCGACAGAGGGTACTAAGAAGTGACGTTAGCCGGTCGACTGTGACACCGTTTGCATGTGGCGTTCAACAAGGGAAACAAAGAAGAACATAGTAGAAGTCTTCAGGTAAATGTCGTTTATAAAAGAAATGATACAATATCTACACAGTATATGTTTACACTGCGTTTTAAATCATCGTGGGTAAAAGCATTTTTGTATGTGTTTAGCCAATCAGCGTCGACCGCGTATCACCGATAGTACTTTTTTAGGCCCTACTCTGAAGTAGGAGCTAATTTAGTTTCTCCAAACATTCCTGGAACTAAAATCAATCCTAGTTCCTGCGTTGGGAACACATCAAAAACTGGGTAGTTCCACACTTAGTTCGGGGTACTACGAAATAGTTCCTGCGGTCTGAAAGGCCCTTATGTTTTATGTGCATTTACTAAACTTGAAACTGAAAAAGGTGGGAAAATTATTAAATTAACCTAATTCAGTTCTTAAAACTCTAATACACTTCACCAGTATCTAACGTGTTTAGACTTAGTCATCAAAATTCATGTCCTTTCAGAAGTAATGCGAATTATTTAACAGACATTTAACAGAACTAACTAATACATAAATAAGAAGCATTCTCTAAGTCGGTGAATGGTTTCCAGTTTATCATACTGGATCAAAAAATTACTTGCCATTCACTGTAAAATATTTCTGTAGAAATTACAGTATTATTCACAGCTGTTTGCCAGTAACTTACTGTAGATTTAAATTTATGTTATTTACTAGCGACAGTTTGTTCAAAGATAAATGAACATTAAACATTAGCAAATCTTTTCTTTACAGGACAAATAATATAAAATAACAGCAAAGCATTTCTAAGAACCAATATCAGAAGGAAACAGAAAAAGATTGAAGAGGATTTCTGTTTCCCAGAATGCTTTTTATGAGGCTGATTTATTCTGTAAAGATAAAAGATTTTTTTTTGGTTTATTGTTCATTTATATTTAAACAAACTGTTGCCAATAAATTTGATAAATATAACTCTACAGTAAGTTACTGGGAAACCAGCTGCATTTTTACAGAAAATGTTTACAGTGTTGCCAAAATCATGTTTAGTTTGATAGACTTGACGTTGCCAGGTCCTACTTTGTATTTAATATAGGCTATATATTTTAATTTATTTCATATGTTACTTGTTATTTTTTCTGTGTACTGGAAACTTTTGACACCAAGACAAACTCATTGTGTGCGCAAGCATGCTTAGTAATACATCTCTTTTTGTTTCTGAAACAAACGGTTGTTTGTCTCCACCTACAGGTCTTACGAATTTCGACACATTATGTGACGTTCTGTATGGGCTGTGCGAAACAGAGATTACTGGAATGAAAGTGACAAGATGAGTTCCATAATTCAGTTGATCCACACCATAAAGTTGTTTATTTTGTGAGAGAAGTTTTGTTTGCATATTAAGCAAAGACACTTTGTACATGTGTCAAGTGTAGCTAAAAAACAATACATTTTTAAAGTTAACCAACTCATTTCAAATATTATAATGTCTTATATAACTAATTATACAATTATTAAACATTACATGTAAATATATATCTTATATAAAAATAATTTGACATTGTATTATATATTTATAATATCTAAATATATAAAACTAAAAAAACCAAGTACATTTCGTACGCAAAGATAATAAAAATAAAGATTTTTTTCAACAATTCAACTCCTCTTTGTCCCTTACCTTAACAGTAGTAATTGTTTGGCAGTCAATGGACAGTCACAAGACTCCAAAATATATTCTGAAGATGAATAATGCTTATACAGGTTTGGAATGACATTGGTGTAAGTGATTAATGACCAAATCTTTTTTTGAGGAACCCTTTTAAAGACTTAAAAACCATCTTACCGTAAGACCAAGGAAATAACACTCCCTCAGTCACAGAGCAATCCACCCTTTGAGAAAAGACTTCATGGCTGTGGACATCACAGACAGTTGAAACTTCCTCATTTATTCACTGTTGGTGTGATAGGGCTGGAGAGTTGCACAGCCTGTTTTGGAAATGGCAAATGTCATTGTTAAAACAGTTCAGCAGATGGCAATATTTCCCAATTCTCCAAAGTTCACCAGACCTGCAAATAACTGAAAACCTCAAACAAAATCACAACTCTACTTGTGCGATGTGACTTAATATTATTAAATATTAGCCTATTTTATATTTATCGATGGTGTAAGCATTGTGAAAGGAGTCTCAAGGACAAGGTTTTCTTCATGGCCTCTCGCTCCAATAAAAAATAAGCTGACTAGAGTTTTAGATTGGTTGGAGTTGAAAGACAGTAAGAACTAACAATTGCCGGTTTCAGGAGAAAAGAGGCAAGAGGAGATGAAGAAGGAGAAAGACTGTGCCTCAATTCCTAGTGGACTGCCTAGCTAGACAGCATTTTAGGAGCTTGCCTGCCCATCCAGTAATAAATGTTAATGATAAACAAACTTGGCTTGCTGTCCTCAACAGAGGCTCGGCTTAAGCACTGAGTTAGACCCCCGATGCATGGAATATTAGGAGAATAACACAAATAAAAGAGGAGATGGGGAGGTGCATGGACAGATACTGTCCAATTTGAATTTTCAGTGGGTACTGGGAACTTATTGCGTGGAGACAAAAAAAAGTTTCCAGAACAGGTTTATATGTATCTTTTTTTTTAATTATTTATTCAATGCCACAGAACAAGATGTATTTTCTATTCGAAAGGTTGAAATACTGCTGTTAATGGTGTCTTTATAACAGTGCCTTTAAAGGTGGTCCATTTGCTAAGAAAAACAAACTCCATAGTGTTTTCATGAATTTCAAAATAAGGAAAAAAATATATGAATAAAAGAAAGAGTTGTAATAGTGGTCTGAAGAAAAATTTTTTTTAAAGTTGTAATTTGATGCAAACGCCTACAGCCTGTATAGTTTAAAATAAAGTACATTTTGCACTAAACTAATGGCCGTTAAAAACACGTTATCACATTTGCCCGCGAAATTTTGTCCACGTGACGCTCATTTCGAACGCGCCGCCACAAGAGAGAACAAAATCAACGAACAAAAATGGTGGTCAATTGAAGAGGCAAGCTGAAACAGATTGGGGTAACATTGACAAAATAAGTTTATCATAGTTTCACATAAGCTATGACAAAACGGTGGCTTTTTAAAATTAATTTAAGTTAAAACTTCTAATTGTTCAAGATTGCGTCATAAAACAAATAACGTTATGGTTGCAAGATGGACCTTACCTAATTGCGCACCCGAAAATATTGTCCCTAAGTAGGCAGCTTTGCAAGTTTAAACATCAAAACGCTGTCTAGGTAGACAACTCACAATGTTTTGAGACACATCCTCAAAGAGGG
The DNA here is from genome assembly GCA_032357475.1 of Enteromius thamalakanensis. Classification (NCBI taxonomy): domain Eukaryota; kingdom Metazoa; phylum Chordata; class Actinopteri; order Cypriniformes; family Cyprinidae; genus Enteromius; species Enteromius thamalakanensis. Next base: position 3,623,210 of record JAUCMT010000068.1, read on the forward strand.
CGGAGTAACGACACTAATACCCACAAATCAAAACACGATCCGCTTCAAGTTTTCTCTCGGTTGTAGAAAGAAGTTTTGACATGGAGAGGAGGATGAAAAACCTTTGACTGACATATGTTTTCAGGAATGTGTTTTTCTCCATCATGTTCAGATGACGATGGCCAAACTGCAGCTGAAACTTTTTCATAAGTGCTGGGGAAAGGAGTTTTCATGTAACGTTAAGAGAGAGCGGACCAGGATCTGTTCGCTTTATTAGTTAAGACTTGTGTATACTTCTGTGAGCTATTTATCATCTGCACGTGCGCTTGTTTGTGCTGAGACCCTTACTGGATACTAACGTAAAACAGATTCACAGTTTCTACTCAACTTTGTTCCTAAGCTGTCAAATTGGCTTTATTTGCGCCGTATAGGACAAAAAAAATCTCCGGTAATAATATTGAATTAAACGGACACCATGCAGAAGCTGAATTCGGTAAACAGTCACATGGATTTCCAGCAGCGGTTGACGGATCACGGCGGATCCGGGGACACGGCGAGGGAGAACGGCACGAAACACATCCCGAGTCCCGCGGAACCTGTGGATACGGTTCAGTGCTCCGGCAGAAAGATGCTGGTCGGGCTGGACATCCTCTGTCTGCTCGTGGGTAAGAGAAAGAAAGTTTGGGTGACACTTTGCGGTAACTTAAATTATGGTGTTAATGACAGAATGCTATGTTATTAGATTATTTGCAAGTGGATATTATGAAATGTCAGCAAAACTTGTACTGGGTTAAACTTTCTAAGTATTAGCAACCTTTATATGATGCTTTGAAGTCATTTATTTAGCATTATATAATGCAGTAATAATGAAGGTTATTAAAAGTGCTTGAAGTGTTTTTTCCACCACCTCCCCTCCTATTCAAAGAAAACAAGTTTAAAACACCACAACAGATTTATTTGCGAGTTGTGGAACATTCTCCTCATCTGTTTATTCCCTCATAGCAAAAAAAACAAAACTTTTTTGACAGTTCTCCACAAAAGATATTGATGTTTTACTGCTGTGTCCAAACTTGACATGGGAACAACATTTGAAAAGTGGAGGAATACAGAGTTGCTCTATCCGAATAATCCTCTCAAAAGCCAAATCAGAGCTTAGGAGAGGAAAATAATAAGTTCATAACCTCTGCGCACGTGGTGTGTGTGTCTTGAGTTTAGAGTTGGCAGGAAAGTTTGTCCTGGGAAATTCAGCCGTATCCATGGAAACAAGCAGTTCTCCAGAGAAAAGTGAAACTGCCTTTTCAGATGCCCTGAGCTGCATGTGTTGTTTACTTTGTTTGGGCTTTACTTTATTGCAGCTTTCATTATAACAGTATTAGTTTCACTGTAAAAAAAAAAAAGTGAAACTGCACAATTGTTACTGCTCTTACCCGATCCAACACAAATTGATACCTATATTTTTTATTTTTGTAGGATGATTATAGCAAATAAAATAATATTATGTTTATATATATATATATATATATAATTTTTTTTTTATTAGCCTGGTTAATATAGGTCTTACCATATTAGGTGACCTGAACTGAACTTTTTTTTTTCATGTAGATAATTTCATATTAATATTTGCGCACAGACTATATACTGAAAATTTAAGTGTTAACTGAATTAACTATTTTTCCTAGTTTTTTTTTTTTTTTTTTTTTTCAAGTAGGCTACTATCTAAACATCCTTAAATCTAGATGCATTTACTTGGGAAGCGAAATGAGATACTTAGTAGCTTTTTTGCTTAAAACAAGCAAACAAACAAACAAATAATCTTGTTTTGCCTTTGAATTATGTTTAAAAAAAGATCAATTTTCCAGAAAACAAGACAATATTTTAAATATCGGGATAAAAAAATAAACCAAGACAAAAATACTAAGAAATATTTTTTTTTGCACCGCATGAACTACTAATCAATTCCACATTTATATTAGTTTGTTTATGACTAATTAATGAAAGTTATTATAAAGTGTAAAGTTTCCTCGCCACTTCCCAAAGACTTTTGATCCCTACAAATCCTAGCAAAATGTTGTCCTGTTAGTTTGTTGACGCAATTAGTGTTTTCTGCGATGCTGCAAGTAAGCATTAGTGCACACCCCGTTGCTTTCAGGTCATTTAATGTGTCACAACAACATTCACAACAGGGTTGAGGGGATAAACACTTCAGTTATGTTTTTTTTTTTTTGTCGTTTGGCTTTTGGTGTGCCAAACAGAACCTGTCCAGGCAGACAGACAGGTTACAGTTCACCGGCTTGACTGTGTGGATCATTCACATATGAGTAGGCCTCCAGGTAAAAGTCCTCATCCTACAGAATCTGTTTTTAGAAACAGGTCTAGTTCCTGCTTGAAGTTTATAGAAGAAAGGGCCTCCTTTGATTTCGGATGACTGTCACTTTCTGCCTTATGACCTTAAAGTCATGCGCTCAGCAGTTTGGTGTGCTCTAACTGGATTAATACCTGATTAAGAAAGAGGAGTGCTTATAACCTTCTGCTGACAGACATGGAGAAAGTCAAGAGTAAGCAGAGAGGAACTATGCCGTGGGATGAGGCATGACGTGATAAAGGACGAGGTTATTTGCGATTGCTTACTTTGGTTAACACTGTACACGCATTTCCCATTTTAATACACATGGAGCTTACGTGACTTCCTCTTTAATGTTTCTGTGACAACTGTAATAACATTCAGAGCCACACGATGCAGCTCATTTGTCCTGTATTGATCTGAAGTATTGAAATGGCGTATTTTGTGACAAGAAGTACACTTGAGGTCTTTTAAGACACTTCATTGACTCTTTGCGAATACCCCCACCCCGCTTAGTTACTGTTGCTATGTCCGACAAGCCATGCTGCGCTCAAGGTACACGTCATGTTTTCGCGCAGGGAAAAAGATATCGTGGAGCAAAGAGGAACTGGACAACACACACACAGGATACTTCTCAGCTTTATCATGTTGTAAGAAATTCAGTTTAGTTTTGTGGCTCTTTAGTGTGTCATGACTGAGCATGACACATTAAACTCCCTGTGAACGGTCAACTGCATTGCAGTTTAATGAAAATGTCTTACAGTTTAATTTATATTTAAAAAGTGCTTTTTGAACCACTTAAGTACATATTTAAATGTAATTTTTGATAATTACTTTGATTGTCTTGATAGTTCACCCAACAATTCTTTTATGAATTACTCACCCTCATGTTGTTACAAACACCTAAGACCATTATTCATCATCCAAACACAAATTAAGATATTTTAATGAAATCTGACACTATATAGACAGCAATGCAACTACCACACGTTTAAAGCTAGAAGGAGGGTATCAAGCACATGTATGACACTTCATGGTACTCTTTTGAACACGTGTGGAAGACTCACGGGGAAGAGAAGAAATTGTTGAGCAGTCATTAGTTGAAAAGTCACTAAAAGTATTCTTTGTAGCTTCATAACATTATGGACAAATCACGGATGTCACATGGACTCTTTTAATGATGTTACTTACTACCTTTCTGGGTCTTGAACGATGCAGTGCTGTCTATGCCGAGTCAGAAAGCTCTTGGATTTTATCAAAAATATCATAATTTGTGTTCTAAAGAATTCACATTTTTTGGGCAATTAAATTTTTTCCCTTTAAATTTTGGATGTACTGACAAGCACTTGTGGCTAACTAAAATGTACTTAAGGGTGATTTCTATCTATATTTAAATATATTACTCATTTTTTATCATGTTGAAGGTTCAATTTTGTGCGTTCGGAAAATATTAATTACATAATTTGTAGGCCTGTCACGATAACAAATTTTGCTGGACAATAAATTGTCCAAGAAATTATCACGATAAACAATAATATTGTCGATCTGAAACCTTTTTCATCTAGAATAATGATAATGGCATAATAACGCATGTACGCCTTTCAAAATTCAAAAACGTTTATTTTTAGACTATAGACGCTTCTTTCCCATCTGGGAAAACTGCAACGGATGATTGTGTTTTAGGTGCATGTGCATGTTTGTTGTGTTACCGGTTTTAGTCGATAGTGTTTTACAACAAACGGACATACCGGCTCGCTCAGGTTAAGTGGTTCACCGCAGTCATTCGGTTTCAATCCGAAGTGCTCCCACACGGCAGCTGTCGCGTTTGGCTTTGCAACCAATTCCATCTCACAACTTGCGTCCCGTCTTTGCAGTCGCCTCAAGCCCTCCCGCCTTCCCACACAAAGTCCATGTGACTGACAAGCGTCACCTCCCCACACAAAAGACAATGCAACTGACAAGAGGGTTCGCTTCTACACGGATAACAAACAAGTATGCAAATGAAATTATCGCGGCCGAAAAAATTATCGAGGTCATTTTTTTAATCGCGACAGGCCTAATAATTTGTATTATTTATTTTTAGACTATCCATTTGAAATATTACCAAAGTGTACTTTTTAAAAGTGTTATTAAGTGTGTTTAGAAGCATGGACTTTATATATCATTAACACTATCTTATTTGCATTTGCATTATGCTTTTAAGATTTGACATAAACCGCATAATAGCATTAAATACAATTAAGCGCGCTGTTTGTTCACAAGTATATGTTGGATTGAGTGAATTCTCTAGATAGGTATGTTTCTGAAATCTGTGACTATGACCTTTGACTGGACACAAGTTAAATTCAATGTTTCTTGGCAACCACAAACATCTTTCAGATTGGCTAATGAACTATATTATTTAGTTAGAAACTAATATGTGCAGTTATAGTTTGTGAGTTCACTTACCATTTCCTGTTTTATATTATATAAAATATTTATAGTATAAAAATCTGCTCGGTTGAACCGTGTTCAAAGGTGAAAACAACGAGATCTGTGAGTGCAAAACAGCTGAACTCTGTTGTATACTAATACTGGTAACAGTAAACAGCCTACGTTTAATGAATAGCCTAGTATTTATCAGCAGTAATTTATTCTGCATTTTCTTAACCGCATATTTGAATGTTTGCTAAACATTGGGGTTGTTCACTGTATTGCTCCTGGCTTACTGCGGTTGGAGCTTGAGACTATGGCAGGCTGAAGGATTGTAGCTGATTTGAGTGTGTTGTTTTTCAGCAGTGAATATGGTATTCATGCCACGGCATTCTGATCCACTTTTAATAAGCCAACAAAGCTGGAATAAGAGCAGCTTTGATGGCGGATCTGTCGGAGAAGCTCTTGCTGTGCATGTGAAAGTGAGCTCCGACTGCATCAGCAACGGAAAACAACACTGCAGATTGTTTACAGAGGCGCTCAGACACGCTGAGACGATCGATCACTCGCTTGGCTCCGCTTCTCTGCAACTCTTTTGTCAGTACATTCCACTCGGCCAGACTGCGATGCATAAGGAGGTTCTGGAGAAATGCTTGCCCTGGAGATATGCTTGAGTACCTGTGGTTTGAGCGGGTCAAAGGTGAAAGTGTGAGAGAAAGGTCACAGGCATACCTGAGTGTGTGTTGTGAGAGAGCCTGCTGAAACAAGCACTACTGATTCCCTATCACTCTCTCCCACAATGTCACAACAGTGAAATTGAAAATGTTTTTTACGGTGGGTACGGAAAGTGTTCAGACCCCCTTAAATTGATCTTTCTTTGTTTTATTGCAGCCATTTGCTAAAATCTTCAAGTTCTTTTCCCCCCTCCTCATTAATGCACACACAGCACCCCATATTGACAGAAAAACACAAATTGTTGACATCTTTGCAGATTTATTAAAAAAGAAAAACTGAAATATCATGTGGTCTTAAGTATTCTCAGCATTTAGTAGAAGCACCCTTTTGATTTAAAACAGCCATGAGGTTTTTCGGGAAAGATGCAACAAGTTTTTCACACCTGGATTTGGGGATCCTCTGCCATTCCTCCTTGCAGATCCTCTCCAGTTC
>JAUCMT010000068.1:3635520-3646585 GCA_032357475.1 Enteromius thamalakanensis
TCTGTGACATCATAAGAACTTAAAAAGGTTCTGTGACATCATAGCAACCTAAAAGGGTTCTGTGACATCATAAGAACTTAAAAAGGTTCTGTGACATCATAGCAACCTAAAAGGGTTCTGTGACATCATAAGAACCTAAAAAGGATCTGTGACATCTTGAGAACTTTAAAATATTCTTTAACATCAACCTAAAAGAGTTCAGTGGCATCATGAGCACTTAACAAAAAAATTTCTGTGTCATCATACAAATTTAAAAAAGGTTCGGGGGCATCAGTGAAACCTAAAAAGTTCCTTTGACATCATAGGAACCAAAAATGTTTCTGTGGCATCATGGGAACTCAGTTCCTGCCGGGTCGCAGCTCTGCAAAGTTAAGTTCCAGCCCCACTCCAACACACATGCCAGATGGTTTTAAATAAGTTCAATTAGAGTAGAAGTCTTCAGGGCTCTGACAATCTCCAGGAACTGAGTTTTGCATCCCTTTTCTATGGCATCGTTGAAACTTAAAAAGGTTATTTGATATAATGGGAAATTAAAAAGGTTCTATGCCATCATAAGAACTTATAAAGGTTCCTCAGACTCTGCTGGCAATCATCCTTTTGAAGACTGCTGTAGCTTTGTTATTTGTTTGTGCGTGCATCGCTCCTGTCTTCCCCTCCAGACCTGCTCTTTGTTCTTGGTGTGATTCGTCTTTAGTGTGAGCTCATCGGGGTAGACACAACAGAACACCAACCAACAACAGAAAGAGTAATGTCACCCCCTGAGCTATCTCTCTCTTCACGGAGATCAGCTCTGCCTGTCTACCCAAACAGACACTCTTCCAGACAATAGCTTCAATTAGATGTTTAGTGGATGATGGTCCTGTGATCCAAAACACAGCCACAGTGCCAGAGGGTATATCCTCTGAACGGCTCTGTCTCATCATGTGTGTGTTTGTCTGACTCTATCTCTGGCACACCTGACCATATTTTTCCACAAAGGCTCTTTTTATCTGATTGAAAGACTCTGGAAACAAAAGGTAGACAAAAGACAGAGATTAAACAAGATTAAGTGGGTAATTACATCCCACCTCTCACTCACTTCCTGTGATAAAGAAAGCATGTTTTCTTCTTGTTCCCAGTCTTTTATTTTCTTTTAGTGCCGTCTGTCGCATTAGTCAGCCATATTTGTGCTTGTAGATTTGTCCTTTCACGCAGAGAAGAGACTGCCTACCTGCTTGGGTTTCCACTGCTCTTTGTTTACATAGCTAGCCCAAGGGCGTGTGGGGTCGCTTGCGAGTATGTGAGTGTGCGCAGCGCAGTCGGTTTAGTCTGCGTTTGTGTGAGTCGACGTCCATGTGGTTGTATATTGACACTGCGGTTGCTGTGGTTTTGAGAGGTGTTTGTGTATCTGCATGCTAGCGTGACCGTATGGTGTTTTGTAAGATGAGCCTCAGTATTGTGGCGATGTTGATGGTGAAGTTTGTCAGCGGGGTGCGTTTTGTATCAATTTGTTTTCCGCCGTTTTATATAATGAATATATAGATGTTTGGGTAGACGCTGGCGGTGATGAGGTGTTTGTGGGGAGTTTTCGTGGGAATAAGTGTATATTGTCATAATGAGGCGTTTGTGTAGATGTCTATGTGTGTGTGTTGTTATGAAGAGGGGTCCTGTTTACAAAGTAGGTCTCAGCTGAACTTCGTTCACTGACCTCACATTCCAGAACCGCCACTAATCGCCTCCGTCTGGCAAACTCTCGCTCTCTCATCTCTCACTCTCACTATTCTTCTCATTCTTTTCTCCATCCCCTCAAACACTGAGAGCTTTTTAGACGGTTAAGCTAGTTGTGAGTGTTTGCTACATCAAGCATCGCTTACTTTTCCTTATATTTGCTTGTTTTTTCAACTATGGAAACGTCCAGTTTCGTGGAGTTTGGAATCTATTCAAAACACTTTTTAATGTCTCAAAAGTTTAACAGCATTGTATTCTGTTTACAGCTCCAAAGTTTGGGTTCGGTTTTACGTTCGTGATTTTAAAAGAAGTCTCTTATGCTCACCAAAGCTGCATTTATTTGATCAAAAATACAGTTAAGTAAAATTGTGAAATGTCATTACAATTTAAAATAACTTTTACTATTTTTAATGTATTTTTAAAAGGTATTTATGGATATACGCCACCGTTTTTCCTTATTTCAAGGCGGTTACATGTCTAGTTACACGAGTAAATATGGTGACACAAAATAAAATGTGGCGAACTATGATGTATGGCGTAAGCACACTTTGCAGCACTTTGACCTCGACGCAGTAATATCATCGCTCCTTGGTTGTATTAACGGAAGTGAGAGTGAGAGGGGAAGTTTTCAGGAGTGATGATATTACTGCGACGTGCTCTTCCGCTACACATCAGTTATATTTTAAATCTTCTTAGAAAATCACCATGTCATGGTGGCATTTTCCTTTAAGATATTGTGGGTATAGGACAAAGAAAGCAAAAAAAAAAAGTATGATAAAAGGTTTTCTTGACAGCTTTAGTGTGACCTTCATATAACAAAAAGAAATAATTATACGTAAGTGCTTTACTTCCATGACTGACATCTCAAATTACATCTTGATGAAGACAGTAGTTGGTCTTTTTGTCTAGTAGATGCTAAAATGGGCGAAAACAGGGAGGGACCAGAGTCATATCTCATGACCAGAATTGGGCTCTTGTGACTCTTGACAGCATAAATCGACCATGCTAGCAAACACCAAATATCTTAGTATGCACATGCAACACACTAACAACACCCAGAACACTAGCAACCTCATAACAATGCACCAACACACAAAAAACTTCTCAAATGACTGCAGTAACCACAGAAAAATTAATGGAAAATGCAAAGCATTTTTGTTTACTATCAATTACCAACACAAATGAGCTACATGGAAAAAAAGAAATGCGCCCCAGCTGCTATTTGCGCAGTTCTGTTCCTTGCTTCTCTGCTGTTGTTCTGTCTCTTGTTCCATCTTATTTTATTGTTATTCTTTCACGGTGAGCTCATTCTGGGCTGTGGTGCTCAGAAGTGTAAATTAGAACCAGATCCTTTCTTTCCGTGCGAGGCAAGGATTGAATCTAATGTTCTGTTCCCTTGCTCTCGTGACTGAAAAAGGGCTCAGGCCGAGAGAGGATTGTGCAATACCATGCAGTTGTCCGTGCTGTTTTTCTCCTATCTTTTCTGGCCTGCTTTCTCACATTCTCCATCCATCTTCCCTGCGTTCTCTCCTCCAGCCAGGTGCTGGAGTTTGCTCGCAGCTGCTTGACAGATTACGTGCGGCCAGCCAGTGGTTTGGAGGTTTGTTGTGAAGCTCTGTAGCTGTGGTTGAAGTGACCTCACAGTGCTCATTTGGACTCGTGTACGGCGCTTGTCTACTGTGTGTTGGGTGTTTGCTCTGGGCTCTGGTAAAGCCGGATTGCGGTGTGTTTCTCGGTAGGGACTGAATCGCGGCTGTGTTTGTCTCAGGGATTCCAGGATTTCTGGAGTATGGCTTTTTGGATGTGATCTGCTAATGGACTTTGATGCTGATCCTGCTCCACCGGCACGCTGGCGCGTTAATGGAACAGCATGTAGAATGTACCTCAATCAATAGCATCGACTGGGTCTAGGTTATAAACGCAGAGCAAAGAGAGCGCTGGATATGGGCTATTGCATTACCGTGCGGATCCATTAGCGATGTCCTCTAGATAAGTGAGTCTGCTAGGGTGGGTCACTGATCCTGACATAGTCCCTCAGCGTTAATGGAAGTGTTTTGCTGCGTTTTACACAATAGTCCAGAGCGGCATAGATTTTTTTTTTTACACACCAGCCCCCTTGGCCTTGTTCCTTAAATGAATTCGATAGACGAGTCAATGATACAGGAAGCATTAATGACAGCAGACATCTGATACGTGTTCGGTGACTCATTTAGCCTCGGCTGTTTTACAGAACTACTAATTTTGGGCTGATATCTTGGTTGATGAAGTGATCCATTATTAAAAACATTTGAAGATAGTATTTTTTTTTTATCTCATACCAAGGAAGTCCATGGCTGCCACAAACTCTTATAAAGACTTTTAGAATTTTATAAAGAATTTTAAAGATTATAAAACTTTTTTAACAAAAGAATATTATACGCTAAATTCAAGAATTTGAATTTGAACCCCCTATTTAGCACAAACGTTATTTGTATTTTTATTTCAATTTACGATTATTAATTATTTTCAATTTACGATTTCACAAAATTATAAAATTGCTTCACTTCTTAATAATATTTGTAAAACTTTTGTCTCCCAAAGTCATGTGGTGCAACCAACAAAATAAAGTCATAGAATGGACTCCATGAGTGTGTGTGTGTTTGTGCGCGTGTGAAAGTCTCGTTGATTGTCAGATAATTTGACATTTTTATGACGTGGCAAGATTAGTTCAGATTATAAAAATGTCATGTGGTGTGACTTCCCAGAAATTTAATGACTTTTAAAAATACTTATTACCTTACATTACTTTTACATTTAAAAAATAATGATATTTTAATGATTAAGATGTGTACACTCACATGTATTCAAGGTGTGTTGGAAAAACTGATTGTTACACCACATGACGTGATGAGGAAGAGTTTCTTGAATCAATTTTTAAAAAGGTATTTTTTCACTTACAGCTTGATTTGCATCTTTTTGACTGGCTCCAAATAAAACGAAAAAACTGATAAACGTAAACTGAAACTGAAAGTGTGTCGGTCCTTTTAGGAGGTCTTTGCCGTTGGACTGATTTTCAATCCTTGACCTGCCTGCATGAGGTGCGTACGTGTTACCCAGTTTAGCACGACTGATCTAGCTAAACATTAGCTCAGCTGACAGCTGCTAGCCGCTGGCTAATATGCTGTCTTGATGATAAGAAGCCTCCTTTGGGGGCATGAGCTAATGGACCGCCGTGAACACGGTCTGTGAGGTCGCTGTGTGTTAAGTGCACTCAACAGAGGCTGAGTTTAAGGTGCAAGTTTCTTCACTGATTTCCCAGCCCGCCCCAAGTGTGAGTGAGCACCGATAAGAGGATTAGCACACCTGGAAGCTTATTGCTAGCCTCGCCTCGTTCCTCAGCATAGGCAAACCAGGAAAGCAAGACGTTGTTCAGAGTTGCAGTTGCCATCCCTGCCAAGCAGACTTTCCCCAAAGATGAACTGGCCAGAGAAAGACTTTTGGAGTGTCTTGCAAAATTTGAGTTAAGAAAATGCACAAAGATTTTAATGAGAGTAAAAGTTTCAGTATTGTCAGCCGGCCCATTTAAAACGCAGTGGCAGATTCTGGCATAGGTGATATAATGCTTGCTAGCGTAGCACAGTTGTCCCTAGACGCGTAGTCTACTACTCTATCAGCAGTTTCACAGGATTGCACCAGCTCTAAGTTCAGCTTGCCCCTCTCATTGGCTCTTCATCTAGTAGACCAAAATAGCGGGGGATGAATGTTCAATGCAGTACCTTTCAAAATGTGTCAAATTAAACAAATGCAGTCATAGGTAATTTCCAGAATACAGAAATGTGAGAATTTATCTTCATCACACAACAATAAACTTCAATTTATTATGACTCTTTAATTAATATAATTTTATTTTGGGTCAGTGACATATTAGTGTCCATTGTTCTATATATTATAAAACTTAATTCATGTTGGTTTTAACATTTTCATATTTGAAAAAAAAAAACTAACAACAAAAAACATTAAAAAAAACATTTTATATCAGTTTCAAGAAACATTTAATTAAATACTTAGATAATGGTCATGTAATCAGGGTTATTATAGTTAACAACCTGAAACTAAAATTAAAGCATAATTTTTGATTATCATTTTAAAACAAACATAACGTGTTCAAAAAAACAATTATTTCAAGGCAACATTTACTCTTTATTTTAAATACAAAAAAAAGATAAAAAACACTAAAAAATTAGTAAAATGTTAAATAAAAAGGAATACTTGAAAACATCATAATGTAACTATTTTTTGAATATATATTTTTTTCAAGCTTAAAAGTAGGCCTATTGCATACATAAAAACATATAATGCTATTTGTATTATATTAACGTGTAAATATAATGATGTTTTTTTGGTTGGGAGTGGGGGTTAATTAACCTCACTTATTTTAAATGATATGATACTGACAGGTCACAAGGGTCTCTCTATGGATTTCTATGATATAATGTATAATTTCTGCTTATTGGTTAAATCGTGTGACCATTTTAGTGTTTTAGTTTTTGGACAAGGGTCGTTTCAGTGGTAGACATCAGTTGCATCACTGCATTTCTGACTTTATGCTTCTCCAAAAAATTAAACTTTAATTTTTAATTAAAAAAGAATGCTATGTCATTGACCCCTTTTGTTTTGTCCCAGTCCATCTTCAACTTACCTCAGGTGTGGCCTGTAACCAATAACCATTTAAAGAAAAAATCTGAAGGAAAAATTCTCAGAAGGAGTGTCACATAAAATATGTATAAAATCTTATGCCTTATAAAATATTCTGCTTTATAGAATATGTATGTAGAACTGCCTGCTGAACAGGAGCTTGGTCACCAGCCGTTCATATTTGTATCCTGCAGGGTGACCAAAGCTAATGATAGAGATCTCGATAACACACATGTGACCGTTCAGAGAGGACCCTGAAGGGTAACAGTGTACAGGCCTGTCCAAAGCATGGATAAAATGTCAAGCATGCGCTACGGTGAGACCGAGCCAAAGCGGAATCAGGGTCAGATCAGGGTGTGCTGATGTGTAACTCAGTGCTATCTCGTCAACAGCATGTCTTCTTCACCTCTTCATATTCAGCCGTGCGGGATGTTGCGTCTCACCTTATCTTTGTTTGGCCTCCACTTATTCTGCGAAAAGCAACTGGCAGCAATGTACACAGTACAAATTTAGTCTTCAATTCTGACTATACTTATCAGGGTTTTCAGGGGGAATGTTCATAAGCATTCATCTCTCTATGCAGGTCCGTATGTGCACTTTTTAGGGCTCTTATAGGGCATATGAGTGATAAGAATGTAAAAAAAGATGCTGGAAACCAAGTGGGAGTACAGCGAATTGGATTTATGAGCCTGTCTGAAATTCTCAGTGGTCAATACCAAAATTGCTCAACCTCTGGTCACATGGATGTATATCTCTTTTGCAAACCCTTGCATTTCTTACTCCTGTGTGCTTGTGAAACACCATCTTTGTTGAAATCAATGGATTAGGTGGATGCAGCAAAAACCCAAGTGTGTGGGAGACGATGGGTCCCATTCACTAAGTGTGTATGCGTATTTTTGGGTGAAATCTGCGTATGTAGGCTTTCTTGAACCAACCATGATTACTAATACTAAAATCCAAAAGACTGCAAGGAAAGGTTCTGAAAAAAAGCTCTAATATGGAAAGGACTTGTTTATGCAAATTAGCAACCTTGAGCAGTCACTTATTATTCTGGATGTACGATCACGATCAGTCTACACGAGCTTACAGATACATTTCAGCCAAGGGTGGCCTACTTTGCTCTTTCTTTCCATCTCTGGATCTGTTTTGGTCCCCCAGCAGTTTGCGAGCATGTGCATGTGCCCTGGAAACTGAGTGGTCACGTACGCTGAGAGATTCCCTGGCAGAGGCTGTGTTTGTGGCTGGGTTCGTTCCAGCTGGGGGAGAGAGTGGAGGGTTAATGATTAGTCTCATGCTCTGTGTGGATCAAGGGCATGGGACCGTACAGGCCACGGGCCTGGGGGAAACAAGAGAGAGAGAGAGAGGGAACAAAAAACCAAGAACTCAACAGCTGAATCACTCACCACTTCTCTATATTCATACTCATCTCATGGTGCAGATCTATATTTACACATCAGTACTTTAGTTTTTTATATATATGATGAATAATTAGCCACTACTCATCTGTCCATTAAAGGTGTTGTAAGGGATCGACACATGAAATGTTCCTACTTCCTGACAGATATCACTGAAAAGACGTTGTTAGTAATGGCACCTGCCTGAGTGAGAAGACTGTGAACAGCAAAAAGCATCAGAAAACCAGTCAATCGAAAACACTTTCTAAATGGGAATCATTTGGGTAATATTTGGCTTTGGTTTAAATAGCAAATTAGTGGAAGTTATTGAAAAGGAATTCATAGCTTTCTTTACAACAGCTAATAATTCCTAGTCATATGTAATTGCACATGCTAATGTCCCGATTTTATTTTTGTTTTTAATATTGTTATTTAATTTGGACCTTTGCTGTCCTTGAATTATGGTTAACCTTTAAAAATCTCTGTCAAACTGAAATCATCTCACACAGTGAGAAAGCAGCATATATAATAATTCATAATAGGTAATGCATTACATGATTTTGAGTGTTAGCACCTTAGCAACTGAAAAATATCTTTATTTTAAAATATCATTGGCCTTTTACAAAACAGGTTGCCTTGCAAGAATCTTGATTAAGTCTTGTTGTTAAAAGGCCTGTATGCAGTTGTATATGTGTGTGAACAAGAAGCTAGATCACAGAGCTAACTTTTAAACCCATCTTGATGGATAACCATTATGAGTGTAAACAGGAGAACTCTGACCAATGAGAACACAGTTTATTTGCATGTGACTTGTACATGTTGGTACCAAAGAGAACATGCAACAAAGAAAGCAAAAAATGTAGTTGTCTAGAAGAAGTATATTTCTTTAACTCATCAACCACAACGGATTTCTATCTGGAAATGACCTATTTGCTTACTGATTTGTACCTTGAGAGTTCACCCAACCATTGGGAACAACATCCTGGTTTACTTATCTGGAAAACTTGACTTGTGACCAACTGCCTTGTTTTTTTTTTTTAATTGGTAATTGTTTAACAGGATAAAATGAGTCCCACACTGCCATGAATACCATAAGGCTGCAAGCTACAGTAGTATGCAGGACATAGTCTAGTCCGTGTCTGACACACCTGCCTGCAACCATCCAGGTGTGGAAAACATTTGGTTGCGTTTTTCTGAAAGAGAAAATCCCCTACGCACTCCAAGTGAACCATATTACAACATTCCCAGCACAACTTGCAAGAAACTTTCCATCTTCCTCCTCGTAGGCTCTGACCTCAATCCTGTATTCTTTAGGGTCTTTTCTTCTCCACATGCCTCATCTATCCGTACTGTCATTCTCTTTCAACCCCCCCACCCCCTCCTTCACTCTTTCTGCCAGAGATATGCATGGAATGTCAGCTCCTTAGGCTGGATCCTGATTCCCATCAGGAAGACGTTCTCAATGTCTAATTGCACATAATAGAGCATTAAATATGTATATGTGTCTGATCTTGTGGTCTGTCTCTCTCTTGACAGCCTCCATTCCGTTCTTTGCCTGTGAGCTCAAAGCGGTGTCTCCCTACAAGAGGGGCTTCTTCTGCGGGGACACCAGCATCACTTATCCCTTCATAAAAGATGAGGCCATTTCTAACAGCATGCTTATAGCTGGGGGCATCATAATCACAGGACTTACGGTGAGAACACACACATCAACTAAAATTTACAAGAATTGTTCAAGTGGTCAAGAATATAGCACATAATAAAATGTTGCACAAAAAAAAATAAAAAATTATATATATATATATATATATATAGTGCATATATGGTAAAAATATGAGTTACCTCTCAAACATAAAAATCATAATTTGGTAAGAGCGCATCACAAGAAGGAACTGAAATTCTGCATATGGGCTACTACTTGTTGCGTTTTTTTTTTTTTTTAATATTTTAAATATTTTTCTCTTTTCATGATGTGAATCCTGTGATGTGAATGTGATGTTCTGTTTATGCTGCTCTTTTCATGTATAAAATTAATGCCTGAAAACAAATTAAGCTATTTTTAATGGGTCACAGCCAGGTATCAATTTAAATTTAATTTACTTGTAATTTAGCATAATCTTGTCGGTTAATAATAAAATAACCTAAATTAACATTCCTATTTCCAATACAGTCTAATAAAATGTAATCAAGAAACCAATAACAACAACAAAAAATACAACTGCACCTGCTTATATAAATTTAATGAAAACTTAATAATGGGTAATCTAATAATGGGCTACGTTTCCCAAAATGAATTAAGAATCATGATGATTCATTTTGCAATAAGTGAAATGATGTACTGAAACAGCTTAAGGGCACTTTATTTTTTTTGCAATACCCTAAAACTTAGGCGACTATTCTTTTTTTTTTTAAGGAGGATGTCATCACGTACACCATTTTATCGGTAAAAGGCTGGTTTGATGGAAACAGGCTTGGAGACAGCAAATTTTGCAAAAAGAAATTTAGCAAATTCTATTTGTCAAGAACAAAACAGCGTAAAAACTGGATGGAAATGGCTACTGATAATAGAATTTTCTTTTTTTGGGTGAACTATCCTTTTGCGTGATGTCCTGTCAATAGTAGTATAAACCCACGGTTCTCCTGTTACCGAATGCTATTGATTCACTCTTTTCATCTACTTTGCTATTGAACAAGAGTTTCTCTTTGTGTAAGATAGCATGTGTATGAGAAGCTGTGAATTATTTAAGGCGTCATGAGCCTAGTAGTATTTAACTCAGTGTTGCATGGCTGTAACCTTAGCGGTGTCCCCTGTCTGTCTCAGATTGCTGTCGGAGAGTGTTACCGGGTACGATTCAGAAGTGTGCACTCAAGAGCGTTTGTGCGCAACCTTTACGTGTCCTGTCTGTATAAGGAGCTGGGCAGCTTCCTGTTCGGCTGCTGCGTGGGGCAATCCTTAACCAACATGGCTAAGCTGAGTGTGGGCCGACTCCGTCCTCACTTCCTGTCGGCGTGCAATGTGTCCTATGAATCACTCAACTGCGATCCTGGAACCTACATCTCATATGATGTCTGCAAAAATGTGTCAGGAAAAATTGAGGACGAGGCCAGGTAAGGATTTTATGAGAGGCACAGAGATAAGATGAGCTCTGTTCCAAAACCTAGGCTCTGCACTTATTTATTATTTGTAAAGTATGTTTTGTATCAGACATCACCACCCAGATAGCACACGTACGTCTGCAAGATGTCAGTTAAAGATCTCTTGATCTGGAAAGCATCTGCTGACTACAAAC
>JAUCMT010000068.1:3646798-3661155 GCA_032357475.1 Enteromius thamalakanensis
AAAGACATCTAATAGACGTCTATTTGACATCTAAAAGGAGACGTCCTATAGACGTATTGCAGATGAGCAAACAACCTTAATAATACGTCTTGCAGATGTAAATGAAGACGTCAAATAGATGTCTCCTAGATGTACGTGTGCTATCTGGGCAACCTTGTTCCTTGTTCAAACTTAAAGGCAGGTTTGTTGAGGCAAAATAGAGCTAAACTCTGCAAGACACTGGCCCTCCAGGAACAAGTTTGGGAACCTCTGATGCAGAACCTCCTTCTATGTAAAGGGTCTCCAACACTGCTTAGAGACTTGCAGATCTGGAAGACTACATTTCTAACCCTGTTCCAACACACCTGTCTGTAATTATCAAGTAACACTAAGCACTTTGATTAACTGCTTCAGGTGTCTTTGATTAGGCTTGGAACTGAACTCTATGGAAACCCCATATACTGTAACTGGGATGGCCAATGTCCGTTCAGCTCCAACCCTAATCGAATACACCTCATCAAGGTCTAAGCGTTACTAGAAAGCTATAAGGCAGGTTAATGCAAAATAAAGCAAATAAATAAAGTGTCCATTAGATGAGCACATTGAAATTTCATAGGACGTGTTTGGTGATGCGGTGTACTATTTGTCTACTATAAATACTCTTAATTTAAACATATCATATTTTTTATACATTTCTGACGCAAACAGTATTTCACATGGAAGAATAAATATATACTTTTAAAAGATTTGAAATATGATAAATTTGCACATTCAGTACAACAAACCACAAGGGTCAGCTTGTCGCAATGTAGGATTGTCTGCTCTATGAAGGATAAATGCTATGGTTCTTTAATATTTGGCCAAAGGAAAGTATGTCGCACTGTTCCAAACAGGATAAATCCACCTCCAAAGGGCAAAGTGAGAATAATCTTGGCCATCATATTGAAGGGTACTTCCAAACTGAAGTACTCAAAACTGGTCACTTCGAAGAGTGCAACTGATGGACACTTCATACACATGATTCCCCGTGGAGGTTTAGTTGTGCAACGGTGGCGCCTCCTTAACTATCTCTGCAAGACGACACACAAATGCCTTCCAAGGCATAGTTTTATGGTCCCCTACACCCTTAAGCTCTCACTCTAAACCCTTCAAAGGGATTTGGCCATTTTAGAATGGAATGTAGCAATGAGTGTTTAAATCAAGTGATGCTGCCTAGGTAGAAAGCTCACTAGATTTTGGAACAGAGCTACAGTGTATGTTTTTCAAGTGCAAATGTTGGATGTTTTTTGACTGATCACACTGTATGTTTTATGGAAATATTAAGGAACCTACTTAGAATAACATGTATGCTTGTGATTGCTTAATATAACATGATGCAGACAATCTTATGGCCCATAAAGCAGTGCAGCGGTTTAATGATTTGCGAGATTATGACATTTAGTTGGTAATATTTCCCTTTTGCTCTTTTCAAACAGAAAGTCCTTCTTCTCGGGCCATGCATCTTTCGCCATGTACACCATGCTTTACCTGGCAGTGAGTATCGCCGTGTGTGGCCATATTTACCACATGCACACTCAAACACGCAAACTCAAACGCACGTCAGGGTAGCGCAGAATGCCCGTGCTTGCTGTCAGATGCCGGCGAGGAGCTTTTTCTGTTGTCAGCTTTCACTTCCCATCCCTGTCATGTGGGAAAAATGCCAAAAAATTCCTACTGACAAGAAACTCTCTCAAACTTCAACTCACACAAATGCACACAAATAAACCCATACTGAAAGAAGAAGGCTCTGAGAACGCACAAAAAAAAACTCCCAAAAGGCATCTTGCTTCAAGCGGAAAAGAAAGGCTTGAGTGAAAGAGGGAATGTTCTCCAGAGGCCTGATGAATAGATGAGCGGAGAGAGGGAGAGCGAGTGAAAGCTAGCTGAAGACAGAGGAGGCCTTGTTTAGTTGTGGGTTGGGTCCGGGACGGGGGGAGCTTTGGCCTGCTGAGAGATAGACAGACTTCTTTCAGTTAAACCCCTCTCTCTCACTCGCTGTAATGGCCTGGGGAAGGGGCACAATAAGGGGAAAAAATGACAAAACGCTCGCAAACGATCATAAAGCGTGACATTCAATAGCATTCACATTTCTCTTTCACTCAACTGCCCCACAAACCTTATCAGAATTTATGCTGCCTTGTGTGCCAATCACGTTTAGAACGGAGGGAAGAAAATTCGCCCGCTGTGTAAAAACAAGCTATTTTCTACCATTCATCTGATTCAATTCACAGGCCTCTGGCTGCTTTAAAAGCGGGAGAGCTCTTCAACTCTCATTAGAGAGCGCGAGAGAGGGAACATGAACAGAGCGAGGGAAAAGCCTATAGAAAAGCCGTGCCAGGCTCTTTGTCCTCTATGCCTGTTTTTTTCTCTCCGTCCCAGCCAATGGGCACACTGTACAGGCTCTGCCTTGCATGCCTGACCTGCAGCCACATGCTTTGGCTCTGAGCGCCAGCTGCTCCAGGCTTTACTGCGGGAAGCCAAACACCTGTGACGAGGCTGATGGGAGTGGTACAAGGGACCTTAAAATCTGGACTGTTTCACACTCCCTAGTGTGACATAAACTTCCAGAAAGTTTTCTACAGCCAATACATCTTCCCTAATATTTGTCCTGTAGCTAAGCTAGCTTGTCAGGGTGGTATGACTAACACGTGCTAACTATTTATTTTTTCACCATATGGCTCTGTTCTCAATGCTAGTGTTTACTTCTAGGGCAGCATCCTAATTGAAATGTTGCCTCAAAAGTGAATGCATTTTATAATGCAACACAAGCATTAGTTCGCTTGGCGTCCATATTTGCAACGCCTCTAGGTAGCTATTTCCAGGATGCAAGACAAACTTAGGCTACTCTCAAAGACTGCAAGCCAAACTTGGATCTAAATAGCATTCCTAGTTAGCAACAAAATCTAACACAACTGTGCAATAGATGTTCAAACAGCATTAGGTTGGTCTAGCCAAAGTGCATTCAGGATCCCAAGCGTGAGATTATCAACTGCAGTGATGCAGTGACTTAAAGGGTTAGTTCAGCATGCATTTGATCAACATTCCAGAATCGTCAGCAAGCTTTATTTTCATATTTATGGATATTACATTTCATTTCTCGACATCAAAGCACTCATCATTACGATTTCAAAGGTGGGAAATAGGAAATGGCAGACGACATGTGAAGGCAGCATAATAAACAAATCATACTTAAGTGTTGATATTCGATTGCATTTTTAATTACATAGAAATGTTTTCGTAACAATTCTGTCATTTTGGATGAAGCTTGTCACAGTATATTCTGGCTTTGTCCACTCTATTGCTTTGGAATTTGAAAGACACAAGATAACTTTCGGAAAATACTTAATGCGAAGACGGTATTTGTGATGCTCACTATATTTGGGAGCATAACCTTTTTAAAACCGTCTTCAGATGCTAGAGTGGAGAGACAGAAAACAGATAACTAAGCCTAAATAGTTTGGTCTCTCAAGTATCGTAAGCTAATTTAAAACGACTAGGTAAGGGATAATGTAGAGGCAGCCGGTAGTTATCGCAGAAATAAGCTTATTTTGCGATAACTACCGCCTGCCTCTACATTATCCCGCTTATTATACAGTACGGCTACTTGCCACATAAGGAAAAAAAATTGACAAGAATATGAATTTGAAACATTTTATTGGCATATTTGTTTTTAATTAACATTTTCATCCTTCCGTGAAACGATATAGTACCACGTGACTAACATTAAAACGTTAGTAAGACAATTTATAACATCTACATATGAATATATAACAACTGATGTATTTTATTTATTTACAAGTTGTTAATTGTGGTTGTCCAGTGTTTGTCACAAGATGGCAAACACTGTAGTAGCACTGGCTATTCGTTATTACTTTAGAACGGTTATTATTTGAAAAGAACGAACCTGCAAACGTCTCAACTGACCAATCAGAATCAAGCATTCCAGAGAGCCGTGTAATAAAGAATAATAACACACATTCATAAAACAGATAGGGTGGATTTTTATTTGATGCGGACTTTGTTCTTAGGTTATTTATAATAACAGGCTTACACTATTGGCATCTCTAAATTAAAATAAGCACTTTAGCCTTTTTAGGTTGGTTTTGTCATCCTTATCGAATTCAGCCAACTTCCGAGTGAGTCAGACACACACTCACTCTGTAAGCTTGATTTATCAGTCTGTGCACGCTTGTATCAGCTCATAGGTTAATCATTCTTGTAACTTCCTGTCTTTGCGCAGTTTTACCTGCAGGCACGTTTGTCATGGCGAGGGGCGCGCCTCCTGCGACCTTTGCTGCAGTTCATGTTGGTGATGTTAGCGGTGTACACAGGACTCACTCGCATTTCCGACTACCACCATCACCCCACTGACGTCCTTACCGGCTTCCTGCAGGGAGGACTGACCGCATACTGGGTGGTAAGAATCACGTCACCACATGCTCTAGATTACCGTTATTATGAAGCTGGGAGTGTAAGGTACTGTTTGTGTTCTCACTTTAGCTTTTTCTTACAGGCCTTTTATATTTCGTCCATGTTTAAGACGTCTCGTTCAGACATGTCTCCAACAAGCTTGTCTCTGGAGAGTCCCCTGTCCAGCCAGCAGACCGTCTGCTAACAGAGACACCTGAAAGCGAAAGTGGGAGTGATCGAGCGAAGAACAGGAATGTGACAAAGAACTTTAAAACATGCCCATGTTTTGACAAATCCTCACAGAGAACCATTTCCTGTGCACCCTGAGAGAAAAACAGTTATATATATATATATAAATATATAAACACATATGTCTAACCCTTCAACAAACCCGTCCGCAATGTATCAGCCCTCCATAGATAAATGATATTTTTATATAAAAAGTTTATCCTTTATATTTTTTGAAATACGTTATAGTTGAAGCTGCTAATAATTGTTGTTTTGTAATTTGTCACCGGTAGTCCAGGCTCAGAGATTCACACGCCAAGCGTAACTTCAACATTGCAAGTTTTCGCCTCATGTTGACCGTTGGAGGCCCAGTCTAATGGATTTCCATTGGACATATATGGACCAATCGCAACAACGCTTCGGCCTCAGACCACACCCCCTCGTGTTTGCTATTGGACCTGGCTAGACCACTGTTCTAGTGCGCTGTTGCACAATCATAGACACCCTCTGTTTATGAAAGCACAGATTTGATGCTAATGCTATTAAGCTTGTGTTGTATTAAGGTGGGCTAAACTCTATGTTCGTACTAACCACTTTCACTGCATGAGTGAGACTGAAAGGAGGTTTGAACCCGTCAACCTCCTCACCCCCCCTCCGCATAACGAGGGCTCGAATCCCGCCCTAAACGCTCAGCGGACCGGGGGTCTATACCTGTGTACCCTTTACTACTCATAGCACTTGAATGACACTATGGAAT
The DNA here is from genome assembly GCA_032357475.1 of Enteromius thamalakanensis. NCBI lineage: Eukaryota > Metazoa > Chordata > Actinopteri > Cypriniformes > Cyprinidae > Enteromius > Enteromius thamalakanensis. Next base: position 3,652,212 of record JAUCMT010000068.1, read on the forward strand.
CATCAAATTACTACAGATAATATTTTATATTTTGTCTTCTTTAATCAGTGTTTTACTTTCCTTCCTGCAGTCAGTGCCGTTTGTGTTCGTCTTCGTGTCTTCCCCCAAATGATAATTATTTAGAATGAATGTAAATAAATCATTTTATAAACGATACAGATTTTCAGAAGTATTAGCATCGGTTCTTGTTTTACGTGTTTATATGTTTTTTTTTTTTATCGTTCGTGTTTATCAGGTACGCAGAGTTATTGTTGCTAATTGTTAAAGAGACTAGTGACTGAGCCACAGATTGTCAGAAAGCTATATTCTACTTATCTAGTTTCATTTTATTTGTTGGTTTTCCCTGTGAAAAGCCTGTGCGGCTGAAATAACCACTGTATTAATAAACCAAACCAATAAAATGAATGTTCAATCTTTGTATCTCATTTTCTTCTCTTCTGTAAAGACATAACCACACATCCACCCACACACACTGATGAGTAAAGCTGCTGATAAACACACCTGTGAGTGTGCATCGTTTGGATTTTATATTAACGCAGTAAATTGCTGTGTTGCAACATAGCAACCTAAAGAACAATATTCCATATTCTATAATAAACTATATTAGCTATGGTAGAATTATTAAATCTAGGTGTTTCTTATTGTATTGCTGTGTCCGCCTGTGTACTGCGCCTTGCATTATGTGAACAAGCATGCACATCTCGACCGTTGAAGCTGTAGGTATGCAGGTGTGCAGTGAAAACATGCTCCCCAGCATTTGACTCAAATGTTCTTTGACCTGTGATGCTAATTACAATAATGGAAACAATTTCCTTAAAGCTTGTTACGTACAATTTAGCCAGCAATAATTTTCTAGGTAAATACAGCAGTTAAACATGACAAGAGCCACCTGGGTCTCCACTATTTTTATGTGATGTCTAAGGCAGCTGACATACTGTAGAAAACATAAGTCTGCTACTCTATTCTAAGAGCCAAATGATTGAAAAAAGTAAATAAAATAATGCATTCGTTTGCAATAGAACTTTTTTATTCAGCAAGAATACACACAATTTATCAAAAGTGAGGGTAGAGACATTTAAAATGTCACAAAAAATGCTCAAAAAGAGCACTTTGGTTCATCTTCTTAGATGGGAGGGAAGTATTTATTTTTTGCTTTGTTGTATTTATTTTATTACTATTTCTTAGTAGTTTTTTTAGTAGTATCCAAAAAACTGTAATTACAAATGATAAAAGTGTAATTTTCAAATAATAAAACATAAAAAAAAGAAAAGAAAAGAAAGAAAAACAGTGGTTTGACTGAATTAAAATAACTCATTATTGTTAATGTGTTAAACCGACAGCCCTTCAACTAATTTAAACTAATTAATTTAATTCTAACAATATTTCACAATATAACTGTTTATGTATATGTTTATTGAATAAATACAGAGATCAAAAATCGTATCAATGCAAAGAAATAGAGAAGAAAGAATAAAATGCTTTTTGCTGGCAGACTACATGTACATATACAAGCAGGGGCATGTAGCCAACTCCTAATGCTAACAGGCCAAACTTTGACCTCAGGAGTACCACAGAATAATACAAAGCAAGTCATACAAGCCTGACTCACAAACACCGGCCTTTGAACATTCCACCCATCTGTGCTTAAATCTCTAATGCACAACCTCTCGTGGCTCATTGCTTTATCAGACGAAAGTTTAAGTCTCAAACCTCGACTCGAGATGTTAAGGGTGTAGAAATAATGAAACATTTATGTCAACACAAAAAGCTTTGAGGAGACGAGTTTAACATTAGACATCCAATCCCTCCAGTTCTCTCTCAGCCCCTCATTCCCCTCTCCCTCCTTCTTTCTTTTTGAGTGCAGTGGAGCGCATTGGCTGTTTCTGGGGTCATGCTACCACTGCGATTCCTGGCCAGATAGAAGCTGGCAAAGTGCTAGAAGCAGAGGAGGAGGCTTTGCTTTTCCTTAGCTTTTTTTTTTTTTCATCTCCAGTGTACTTCCAGACGCAGTAAGTTGAATAAAAGGCAGCCAAGATCAGAGCGAGCAAAGGAGAGATAAAGCAACTGAGGGAGAGAGGGAGCGAGTAGCAGGAAAGGCATGAGCGGAGGTTTGGAATGAGGGGCGAGAGGGGGGCGGGGCTCTGCGGTTGGCTGCTGGTGTGGGGCAGGGAGGTGTCGGGGCTATGGGTGTGGGGTGCTGGGGTGGGAAAGAATGTGACCGTGGTTTGGGGGCTGTTTTGCTTCACAATGTTGTTACCAGGGAACATATTTCATACCTGACGTGTAGTGTGCATGTTCCAGAATGTATGGCCCTGCTCTTTTACATAATGTACTTCGTTTGACTTGTCTTACCGCTATGACTTTACCAACGGCCTTCACTCTGCCCCGCAACCTCGCAGCCCGGAATCAACAGCGATAAGCAGAGACAGATTCTTCCAGGAAATTAAACTCCCTGCTACTTAAAAAACAACATGACTCAGCATTCACAAAACCCTGAAAATAAGCACGATCATTTAGAATATCTCACAGCAAGTGGCGAATTCCTATGAATTTGTACAACCTCTCTTATACGATTTGACAGATGGGTAGGTTTAGGGGCGGGATTAGGTGTCATTCGTACAAATTCATATGAATTGTGCAAATCGTAATTTTTAATATCGTTAAAAAAAACCCTCTAAAAATATGTATGAATTGCTGTGAGGTCGGGCTGTAATATATGCATCATTGCTGATATTTAAATATATGTTAATAACATCTATAGTAAAAATCATCCTTGTGTTTATTCGAAATTTTACTAAAACAACTTTTATATTCTGATTACGAAACCAAGGCCTATCTTTTTTTACCCTCCATCAATTCCAATCAAGTATCGTCTCAGATGTTTCTCACTGAATCTACAGGCATTAAATGGGAATGGAAATGAATTTCATGACTTTAAATTCTGTAATGTGGCGTATAAAGGTATTTAGCAGGAAATTATTTAGGACAGGACGTGGTTTTAGGAGAGTCTGACTGAACATTCAAAAGCAGGCTGCAATATTAGCAGATAATGTTTTTGTTCTGTCAGCAGGAAAGTGTCATTTCAGAGGTGAAGAAAGCTATTACATTTCCCTGAAAGAATATGAACACTTTTTTCATACCTTTCCAATTTCTGCAAAATAAGACCAGTGACATGATTTAAAAACAAAACAAAAGATATAAATACTGCAAATATCATGCGTTTAAAGGTGCTCTCTGCGTTCAGAGTCCAGAGTGATCAGCATGTGTGCGTTCCATCAGTCCAAGCAGAATAATTATGAATGGAAAACTAAAATGTTTAAACATGCAGTGCCTGCTGGAGGGATAAAATGAACATGACAGCTACAGCCACCACAGGGCAAAATCCCACCATCCAGGAAACAGCTGCATCGTCCACAGCAGACCGGTGGAATGTAACACACGGCCTCCCTGCACCAGCCACCATCTTTATTAAGTTCCAGAACCTCCAGTTTTGAAGTGGGTAGCATGGCTGATAGAAATTCATTAATTAAAAGGTATATAAAAAAGCAGTGCTTAATAAACTAAATCTTCATACATCCATTCCAACAGGTGTCAGTATAAAAGCAAAGACAACTGGAAAAAGGTTAGTCAAACGTTAAACACATGGAATTGTTTGTCATTAAAATGGCTGCAATTGTGGCAGCAAATGCATCATCACATTATGCACATTATTTAGCTTCCTATCATTGAATACATTCAGCCAAAATTTATATTTTTATAACTTACTTTAGTTAAATTTTCAATAGTAGTGCAAAAAAGACCTTCTCTACCCTTTCAATTTTAGCTCTGTTTTCAGCAAGCCATCGAAGACCATATTGCTTTAAATGCTAATGAGCTCTGCTGATCCCGCCCCTCTCTTCTGTGAAGTGCTGAGCAGATTGTAAAACAACAGCCATGAAACCGGCTAACTAGCACATTATTAAGAAAAGCGATTTGCAAAGGTTTATAAAAACCCTTGTACCCCTTGAGTGGATCACGGATGATTCACTATATACTGTAAATATACTGGTGTATATAAAGGTGATTTAACACAGTATTGGCAATGACTAGATGGCAAATGCTAGATCTCCTCTGCTCCAAATGTTGGTGGCAACCAGCTTTACAGTACGTTTCATGCCAACCTTAAGGCAAAGCAAAGAGCACTCAGTCATTTCTATTAACGTCAGCATAAAACCAAACCTGACAGCACTGCATGGATTTCACATCAATAAATCTGTGGGATCCATATGTGAAACTTTCCACAAGAAAAACATCAGGGGGTGGGATTTAATATAGAGTTAATATAGTACATGTTACTGCAATCTCATGTTGACTTTAAATGCATTCTTTCATGTTTTTTCTTGCTCTTTTTCTTTTTCCCAACAGTAGCATCTGGCTTAGCCTCTGGACATTTCGATCTGCCTTATTGAGTCCTAATAGCAGCCTGTGAAATCCTTCAGACCTTTCACCCCTCATTATCAAAGAAAATAAAGATTACCCAATGTGCTTCTTTGACCAACACATGGTTCATAACCTCAAGGGAATGACACTGATAAGAAATTAAGGGAACAGACATTCAAAAATAACTGCCCTTATAAATAAAAGTGACGTCTAGAGATAAGAATCGATTGTGACGGAGGATGCCTCTCGCATGTGTTCTTCCACGTAGGTCCCCTCCGCTCCAGCCCGGCCAGACGTGAGCGTTCATACCTGAGACAGTTATCGGATATAGGACATACCTCCCTGGATCTGATTAGAAGAGCCTATCACCTCATTATCAAGAACTCTTGCTAACAAAAGGCCGGCAACACTGCACCGCCATCGCTCCGGTTTCCCCCACAGAAGCACTAAAACTACCTCATAAATCCAAAGCCGCAAACGCTTTGCTATATAATGATCGTCATTTTTTATTTACGCTCTCACCGCAGTCTATGAAGGTGGCGTTAATCTGCTCTGGGAAAAGGCTAAACCTCAGCACCGGCAAAATGAGAGCTGTACGGTATCGGCGCTGTTCTCGCCACGCTCGACGGCTCACGGCTTCAACCCTGCGTGATGCCAGCTCAATTCCTAATAGAATTAGCTTGGATTAATTGGCTGTTTATATTCAGGAGTTCCAGTCTTGTTCCCTTCTCTGATATGGAGTGCATTGCTCCATTTATCCCAGTAATGAAAGCAGAGAATGCAGCGGCAGCGGTCATTACCGCTCCCCAACCAGAACAATGTGTTCTGACTGCAGCCTGTGAAAGACATTAAGTAGGCCGTCTGAGAAAACTGATGACTAAATATCTCAGTCTCTTTTCTTTCGGAGTTGACCGTGGGGACTGTGCCGAGGTCAGCGGCACCACAACAAGCGAAAAAAACAACCCCGATGAGTTTCAAAATAGCCCGATGCCCCTAAGGGCGGAAGTGAGGGCTGAAGATGGGAATCAGATGTGCTGTGCAGATCTCCTGTGTCTGTGTTTTCCTGAGACACGTACTGCACACCTGTCTGGCTGGAGCCTGCCAAGTCATACCTGAGAGGACAGACCCACCGAGGCATACCTTCCCACATCAGATTTCAACACATTTCTACGTGACACGAGCATATTTGCGCATCAGAAAGTGGCTGATTTATCATTCAGATCATCCAGTTAGAACTATTTAAAGGGTTAAATGAAGCATCTACAAGCATGTCCGGAGTTCCTCGCTTTTTGATAAAATTCTGTGCATGTCATAAAATAGGCAACACTTTCTTTAAGAAGACCTTGTGTAAATGTGTTAAAGTTCACACCATCAAAACTGACCATATTACAATCAAACTATTTTTTCTCAGTTTACCAAAGTATCAACAATAAAATGGATGGGTGTAACACCACATAAAAAAGTTTATAAAGTTTTTTACAAGTAAATTTGATTTATGTGGTGTTACACCCTTCTTATAACTCCCATAAATCATCTTGATATAATCCATTGGTAAATATATCTATTATAAAATTGTCCAGTTTTTCATGTTTTTTTTTTATTTAAAAAGGCTTTTTTTTTTACAATTTTGTCAAATATTACGTACTTTACGAGCTGCCAATTGTATGAAATTGTACGAATGACCTAAACCTAACCCTGCCCCTAAACCTACCCGTCACAGGATTTTAGACAAATCGTACAAAATCGCAAGAGTGATGTCATACGAATTTGTATGAATTTTCATGAATTAGCGATCTCATACGAATACATACAAACTGGTCGTGAGACCGTGTTGGAATTTTAAAGTCATTCTCCATACTGATTTCGTTATTTTGGTTAAGGTCCCATTTAGTGCATTTTTGGATCCAGTTGATGTCTGTTTAGCCATGAAATTGGATATTTATTTTTTTTTTTCATTTTAGTTAACATTTTTGTGATTTTGTTGCTAATTTTTGTAGTTATATATACTGCATAGAATGCGTAGATTTTATTTATTTTCATTTCAGTTTTTGTATAGCATATAAAAGTAAACTAAGTTAAAATAAGAAATGCTGCTTAAGCAATTTTAAATAATATATATATAATATATATATATAATATATATATTACCCCAAGATTTTCAGTTACTGTCTATTTTCAAATGTTGAAAAGTATTTTAAAACCCATTTAATTAGAATTTCAGTTAACTTCAACAACCTGTTGATCACAAATCAAATAAAATCTCAGGAGTGAAATTTTACTAGTCTACTAGAACTCTAAGTGCTCAAACGGACAGTGTCATAATTCATCTCACTCTCTCCAGCTCCTAAAAGTTAATAAAACTCCCTTTTATACAAACATTTAAAAAATCATCCTCCTCTGAGAAAACGTGCCAAAAATCATGTGCTCACATATTTCTGCAAAAGACTGAATAAAACCAAACACCCAACAGGTGCTTCTACTGTACATGACTAGTGCTAAGCTTGTGCTGTTAATACACTAATGACCACAACAGTCATAAGCAGGGTTATCTGATCTGTGAAGGCGCCACACAGGATAGTAGTTTATTTATTGTGTCCATGTTAAACATAATGCTCTAGGGTGGCATTCCATCTTAAAAACAGTGTCAAGGTTACCTGGGTTAACTATGTTACATCAACCTTTGGAGCCACACACAGTCGCTGAGAGAATAAGAGAGAGAGACATACCACACCTGTGCAGATAAGACTGACAGGAAAGAATTTCAAGGAAAACAACATGCTTGTTCCTAGTTGTTTAAAGCTAAATGAATAAAACACCATGTGGCCATGTGCTGAAAAAGATAGCAATTTTTTTTGTTTGTGGTGTCTGAGAGCTCAGTCACAATACTCTTGCAAAGTATGTTGTGTTGTTGTGAGTGTTTGGGCAGGTGTGCATTAATACTTCATGAGACTGCAGCATTAAAGCAAAAGAGAGTGCATTAAGGAATGGTGTGCAGTTAAAATCAAACACTCTGAGCAGGGTTGCATATAAAAGCAGATGAGAGGCTGGAGAGACAGAACAATGCTCGAACCAGACAAAACACATCACATCAAAAGCAACACAAAATATCAGCCCTGTTTCTGTGCACACCGAAAGCAACAGACTCAGGATTTTTCCAAACTAGTGATGCAATGAAATGAAACTAGCGATTGAAACTGAAAATCCTGGATACTAATATTTGGTTTCAAATAATCTCTTATAATATTATTGCATTTTTCCAAAGTGTATACAGGTTAAAAATGAAATGTTGGTTTCAACCATCAAAACAATAAAAGTTTAATATGGGGTGTCTTTAGCCCTAAAATAAGATCTACACTGAAAAAAAAATCTGTAAAATTTACGGTAAAAAAAAATAAAATGGTAAAAATACAGTAACAATAATTTTAGTTTTACGTTTTTATGTTAAATTTACAGTTAAATGCCATAATTTCTAATAATAAACCTAATAAAACTAAAAAGAAACAGTAATTTTAAAGAAAAAGCATCAAATTCAATGTTAGCTTACTGTGTTTCCCTGTAAATCTAACAGGAATTTACTATTAACCATTTAGCGGGTTTTACCGTAGCATTTTCACAGTTTTATAACTGTAAAAATCACAGTTATTTTTTTACAGTGTAGACTCCGGCCATTTTTAAAAAGTATTATTTAATATTTTGCAATATTGTGCAAATGGGAAGGCAAGAATTTGGCTTAAAGCAAACTTTGACTTATTTTTGACATGCACCACAGAACACAACTACAATAATTAGAATAATAATAAAATACATTTCTGTTAACAAGCACCCTGCAACAAGATTACCAAAGGAAGGACCATTGAAGGGTTTTTGTTTATTTATTTATTTAATTTATTTTTATTTTCGAATTTTTTTTTTTTTACTGGAGTTAAACAAAAAATGATATACAGTGTATGTTGTGCAAAATTAAATTAACCAATTACTAAAATCCGGTTAGTTTGTTCAAACATTCATTCATTTATTCATTCATTGTTCTTCGTGAGGTTCATGGTGTTGTATATTAAAAAACAGAAGAGCCAGACTTGTGCCTTAAAGCTGTCCAGCAAATTCCTCAAGCACAATGATATATTATGCTTTGTTTTCAAATTTATGTGTATGAAATATTCAGTGCTTATTACTTCTGTATTGAGGGAAACTCAAAGACCAAAATCAACACAGTTTCGGCCAATTCCTCCAGTGTTTTCTACAGAAGCGAATGAAGAGAATTTAAATGAGCTTCCACTTTGTTGCAGAATAAGCTACAATTCCTGCCAGGCTTCGTGCCAGCGGTCAAATATCTGGCTTGCAAGATTATGCCTGAAGTGTAAAGGAGATTTGCATGATTTTATTATTAACAAAAATCTCTATCTATCTATCTATCTTTTGCAAATCATGGACTCATTTCTTCTTGACCCATCACTAAAGGAGCCCCAGAAGACATGCTGTGCTGCTGTAGTTGCAACACTAATGTCTGTGTGAGAATAACATGTAG
>JAUCMT010000068.1:3661224-3708077 GCA_032357475.1 Enteromius thamalakanensis
CTATCTATCTATCTATCTATCTATCTATCTATCTATCTATCTATCTATCTATCTATCTATCTATCTATCTATCTTTTGCAAATCATGGACTCATTTCTTCTTGACCCATCACTAAAAGAAGCCCCAGAAGACATGCTGTGCTGCTGTAGTTGCAACACTAATGTCTGTGTGAGAATAACATGTAGTCTGTCCGCAGCGAGTGTTTCTTTGACATGCGGCTGAAAGATGGCAGCTTTTCTTCACAAAACAGCTGGAGCAGCTTCAAGCACTGGCCAAACTCCGCGGGGGTGTGGACGCAGTCATTACAGCTGTTATCATCGGCCCCAGGGCTGGTTGCATTCGTGTGTGCGCTCATGTGTTCTGCAGACTGCTCCGATGATAGCAGCTCTGTAAAATGGGTTGTGTTATGTGCCACTAAACGAGTAAAGAAAAGGTTGTAAAGTTTATACGAGCACTTACAGGCAACAGAACACTATTAGAGGCAGCTGTAAACGGTCATCTTGGAAAGGTGTTCCAGCACGGCTTCTCTGAAGGAAAGCACTGATTGATTTATGTATTGATTTGTCTGGCAGAGTTAGGTTTTTGACTACTGGCATAGAGTCTGGTCTATATTGTAGACTGTTCTAGACACTACAGAAAAAAGGCCACAGTTCGGTGTTGTGTGACTAAATATAAAATCAATCGTACTGCAATAGATAAACGTGCAACAAAGTAGCACCTCAATCTAATATTACACAGCAGTCTACTAGAAAAATGTAAATTAGTAGTAATGTAAATATTAGTCCAACTGTATTATGCTACAACTGTGTTGTTTACAGCGAATAAGCATCGATTTTTAAACAGACATGATTAATGAAAACAAAGTATTACAGAGATTGTTTTTATTATATAAAGATAGCATGTGCATATATCACTTGTGAACTTTGTAATTAAAGGAGCCGTATGTGAGAAATGCATTGTTATAATCATAAAATGTCTCGGTTATGTTCAACAGGTATTAAGAAAACATGTTAATTAAAAGTACTCATATCGCTGACAGCAGTAGTACAGCCTGGATTTTCTCATTTAAAAAGCGCAGTTGAAGCCCTCAACTGATGTTTTTGTTGTCATGTTTTGTTTTGGCCTGAACCTCCATCTATCTCCCAATCATGAAGTCAGTAGTGTTTCGCCATCCAAGGTTGCCTGATCTGCATTATGTGACGCGGCTGCAGCAGCTACTAAAAAAATGTTATTTCGAGTACGAAACCTAAAATACCTCGCTATGAATCCGAAATACGGCGTGACAAAGTGTGAAATAAGTCAAGGGTTTGCATTGGAGAAGCGTTTAAAAGATGGATAAAAGCAGCTTATCTGGCAACCTCTAGTAAACGGTACGAGGGAGCGGAGACACCGCTTAACAGTATTTTGAAAGTGATTGCAGTACCAGTTTTGGCCATTTCTTACATACGGTTTCTTTAAAGCTACACCATTTAAGTTTTTGCCGAAAGATTTAATAACTGGATTTGCTACTGACTAAAGAATATATATACATATAGTGGTGCTATTAAATCATTAATCATGCAAAGTAAAATTAAACACACACAGAATAATTATTTTGAAAATATTTTAGTCTATATTCATATAAAACCTATGCACATACACATTGAGTAAAGCTAGCCAATCAGATTAGGGCTTCCAATTTCACAAGTTCCTGCCATTTTAATCATTTTATCAAATTGTTTGTTGCGCCACTCACAATATTTCATGAGTGTTACGAATTTGTCAGTGTGTTGTTTCAAACTGAACGCCCGTCAGACACTGCGCTGGGACAATACCGCCACCTGACAGTGCCACCTATAATTATATGTCTGTTTCGGTTCACCAGGAAGACAGGCGGATGATTTGGAGTGCCAAGCTTGTTTTCCACAGGTGTGTGATGGGAGCACAAAAGCATTCACTGGCCCCTGAGGGGGGAGATGCAAGCCTGCCCGGACACAACCCGGGATTGTGTTCTCCGCATGTGCTCACCTGCACACTTCCTGAATAAATGAATTACCTGAGAATCCTCCCCAGCCACAGCTATGAGAGGGATATTAAGACGGTTAGCAAAACAAAAACTCTGTTTATACAGTGACACGCAGTGATCCAGTACAGATCAGCTGGGGAAAGACAAACTCCTGATAAACAAGGGGGCGTTGAAAGGGAGGGAGATCTGTCAGTCCTGGAGAGAGGAGGATGGTGTGATAAATCATTCCACTCGTTCGCTTTCTCTCTCGTTCTTACTGGATAGACTTTCCACATTACTCAAGATTTACTGTCAGTGACATCAAGACTAAGTGTTCTCCGAAACCTTTTGGCATCAACATTGGCAGGATTTGAAAGGCTTTAACTGTAAATTCTCTTAATGAAATAATCAGAATTAAACTTTGATATGAATACATTCTAGGTCATTTTCCATCATAGCAAATTACTGTTAAAACAAAAAAGAACAACTTAATGCTGCATTGAGGGATAATAATGTTAATAGTTGTTGTTTTGTTGAGGTTCATTATGGTGATTAATGTTCCCATTGGCTGCCAACCTGGACCTTATTTACTTTTAATGAGCTTTCTGGCTGCCAGTATAATAGTATTAGAGAACATTGTTACACTGAGTTACATGGAGAAAATAATCTAAACTTAATCACTGCTGTTGTATTTTGAAACCTATTCTATATGTTACAATATTCTATATTATAGTACGAGAATGATGTATAATCTTTAGGGGGAAGGAGATGCTGTTGTGGTGAGCGCAACAAAAGAATGGCATCAAATTCATTTTCACTGAGAAATTGCTTATAAATAATTTATAAGCAATCAATTTCTGAGTTATTATTTCTACAGCATTTTTTCAATGTACAAGTGAATCTGTTAATTGTCATTTCTTGCACAGTTTTAAAGATCTAAACTTTTTTTTGTTTCAAATCGGTAAAATAGTAAAAATATCTTAAATAGTATTTTCTTGTAAGGTGTAATCCTATGTAAAATTATATGAAAGGTAAAAATAATTAGATATAAGTTTTTTTGAAGCATATTAATATGATTTAACAATCAGACAAAAAAAGAAAAAAAAAACAAAGCAACTTAAAAACTCTGGGAGTCAATTGCACTATAATGATCTGCAATTATATACAGTTCTGATTGTCATGTACAAGTTATGTTTTAATCAAATATAATTTTGTCACAGCATAATTTCATTTTTTGATTTGAGAGCCTAATTTTTAATTTTTTTTTAAACCAGCAATGTAGCACAAAACCAAAATACAGCATTTTCTCAAATCTAAAAGTGACCATATGTAACACAGCCGTCAGTCTTTCTTTAAGCACTGGCCAACTTTAGTTGTTTTAAATAAACCAAACATGTTTTCCTGCGCACATGGGGTATCACACTCCAACTACTTTTTGAGGGCTGTCACAAAAGCAGATAAAGTTCTGTCTCAGAGGAGCACCACAGAAATCACAGAGGACTGAACGTACTTCACACCAGCATTAAATCAAAAAGAAGCACAAAGACAGAGCTGAATTTGTGCTGTTCTTCCCCGTGCGTTAACTCGAGGATCACACGTATAAACAACTTGAGTATGAATCGTTTGTGCACACAAAAAGCGAATGGGCTTTTTCTGAGATAACACATCCATGTTTACCTTCTCTCGTTTTCCCCTGACAAAGCACCGCAGCAACATCTTCTGGAAAGCTGCTAAGTCATTCTCTTGAGTTTATGAGGGTTCTCAAAACTATGCTGCATCACATGCTTCCTTCCATCAAAATGGCAATATCGTGTATCACATCTGCTCTTTCTTAAAGCTGATAGGCCCTTTGGGATGGATGCCTAGAAAGTATTCGATTTAGAAACATTAGTAAATGAGGAGGTGAGGGGGAGAGAAAAGAAGAGACGGTGTTTAATCGAATTCTTTATTCCAGAGTTTCACAGAGATCTCAGGTTGCTGTATGTGAGTGCCGGTGTGGGAGGCCTGCGAGAGACTAAATGTTAAAGGGATAGTTCAACTGAAAAGAAGCCAGCAGAGGACATTCAAAATCACAAGACGCAGGAACTGAGGAAAAGCTCACGATAAAGAGAGGGTTTTTTTCATTTGAACTGCAGGGCTTTTATATTGAGTGTCATGTGTGAGACACATCTGTGTATGTTTACATACATGTCCACAGTGCTCCATATCTATATATATATATATATATATATATATATACAGTAACAGAACATGTGTTTACCCGCGTATGCAGTGCGGTCAGAGAGCAGCTTTTCTATACACCTTTCTGTTTCGTCATAGACTAAAACACGTTTATGCACTCATTAAAGGCATACTCCAACCCAAAATCAAAATTTTGTCATTAATCACAAACCCTGTGTCGTCACAAACCCATAAAAGCTTTTTTGTCCTTGGAGCACAATCTAAAGTAAATAACACTGTCAAGGTCCAGAAAAGTATGAAAAACATCATCTGAATACTTCATCTGCCATAAGTGGTTCAATCTGAATGTTATGAAAATGTTTTGTGATAGATTTTTAAATCAAAGCGTAAATACACATAGTAAAGTACACATAGGCCGAAACAGAAAAGCTTAATTTGAGTTCAGTGAATATTCTCCAAAATGCCACTACAGTGAAATTTTTTAACATTTTCTTTGCATACAAAAAGTATTCTTGTCGCTTCGTAACGTTATGGTTGAACCACTGATGGCAGATGGTGTATTTTCACAATGCCTTTCATACTCTTCTGGACTTTGACAGTGTTCATAACTCAATGAGACAATCATAAGCCTCCCGGTAATCATCTAAAGTATTTCAGATTGTGTTCTGAAGATCACAGCTTTGACGGGTCGGGGACGATATGGGGGTAAGTGATTAATGACAAAATCTTAATTTTGGTAGGGGGTAACCTCAAGTAACGTGCACTCATGAACTTACGATGTACTTAACCATGAAAGCACTAAGGTATAAGTACTAAGGTAACTATGTAGGGTGAAGTTAGGTTTAGGTTCACGGTTAGTACCTAGATATTGTAATTACTACAATAAGTGCATAGTATGCACATTGAGGTAAAGGACTGTAAGATAAAGTGCTACCGTTGTCAGACTCAGACGTTTAAGTCTTGCTGGATTATTACAATTAAAAGCGAAATGTTTAGGAATTTACATTTAGTCATTTTGCAGATGATTTTTTCCCCAAAGTGACTTATGGAACACTAAAAGCGATTCATCTAAAAGAGGTGAAGGACAGAGGAAGTGCTCGTAATACCAGCCTCAGGTACTGTTCAGATAGGATGAGCTGGATAGGAAAAGGAATAAAGATAATTTTTCCCCCATAATATATATATTTAGGATGAGTCAGGTGTCGAAAGAGATGTTGTTTGAAGGATGTAAATGGATATTTCATACACACTACAGCAAAGGATGGGAATAACTCACCTAAACTTACTGCCACTACTGTCTTTATTTACTGTAAAATATGTTTGGCAACAAATCTCAAATGTCATTTTCAGGTGTATGTATTAAAACTTTACAGCCGGTTTACAGTCACGTAACACGGAAAAGGCTGGAGAAGCACCATAATTAAACTTTTGGATGAATACAAGACAGTGAGAAATAGAAGCGGGTATACAATGTTTTCACACTTGGATTGCAATGTTTACTGGAACAACATGTTACTGTAAATACTGTAAGTCTATCTCTTACAGCATCCTGTATAACCTGACTAGGTCTATAACCAAAAGTGTTTTTCATCAGAAAAACAACAACAGAGGGTGAGTAAATGATGATTTAGTTATTCTTCGAGTCACATTATTCCTCTGGAGAAAGTTTAACAGTTACTTTACTTTGGCATTCCTTATAATGTAGTTTTTAATAAAGCCACAATCATTTCAGTGTGTGACTGGATTCAGTGTGCCTAATTGCACGCTATGGTGTGTGTGTTTTCTGAGACTGGGGTTTGTGTTGTTGTTATTGGCCTGTTGTTCTCTTGAGTCTGGTTAGCACTGAAGTTTGCGTGTGGGTGTCATCTTTCAAATGTTCCACCCGAACCCTAGAGACAAGGACGCCCTTTTCCAACCACAGGTCCTGGAACAGACAGAATAAAGGGAATTATGTTTCCCCGTCCTTAAATGCTGGGAGTCCTCTTTGATTCTTCCAAGATAATAGCTATTAGACTTCAGTTACACTTTGTAGTGCAATTCGGTTCTCAAAAACTCATAAAAATAAAGAGCAAACTGGAATCCATCAGTCTCCCTGGAGAGGACAGCTGCGTGTGAAATGTTACCCTGCTAAAGAGACAGCATATGTTGGGTTTTGGATGATGGCTTTCACTATGAGATGGTGGTGTTACCATTAAAGGAACAGTTCACATACAAATGAAAGCATTTTTACTTCACATTTGAAGGATTTGCTTCTTTACATAAAAGGAGAAATTCTAAGTTCATGCTGCTTTTTCTGTAAAATAATACTGTAGTATGATAAGACACTGCCAGGCTCTGAGAAGGACAAAATTCCATAAAAGTCTATAAATGCATGTGTTCTCTTCTCATGATACTCTGTGTGGGAAATTATTGTTTTAAGCACAAACACATTTTTTGAGGTTTGAAAACAAAACAAAACAATAAACCACTCCGAAAAGAAAAAAATATTCTATAAAAATATATTATACATTTAAAGTGGATCAAAAAACGTTGTCCTAAGACAAGAACGCACTTTGGTTTAGGGTTTAGGACAACTGTGATGAAAGGTTTCGATCCACTTTAAATGTTAGCTAAGTGCATTCTCCTAAAACAAGTCTTACAGCATCATGCATATTTACTAAGAAAATAATTTAGCTGTAGAATAAACTCTCATTAGTTATTTTACCTGTGGCACAGACAGTCCCTTCCTGTTTAAGTGGATGGTTAGAAATTACCACAAAGAGGACCAGACTTTATGCTGACAGTCAGACTTTATTCTGTGCCAGCCTAAACACTGCCAGACGGAGACATCTGCTCTCTATTCTAGCAGTGTCAGTCCAAACAGATATACACCCGCATCCATCTTCTGCAGCATCGTTACTTTGTTCTCAAGGCATAATGGGGATCTTATAGATGGGAATCTACTGAATATTCCATTTTACACGACTAAATTATTAATACATTTTATGCGAGTCCAACAGAGCAACAGTGGAAAAGAAAACCTCAATTCATTTACATCAGAAGCAAAACTGCATGAGACATTAAACTTGTTTTCAGATAATATATAATGTATATGCTTAACAGAAGTACACTGCTCAAACAAAAAAGGGAACACTAAAATAACACATAGATCTGAATGAATGAAATATTCTTATTAAATACTTTCAAAATCACGCAAAAAGTATCAATGGAAATCAAATGTATTAATCCATTATCTATGTGCCTGGATGACCTCCTTACATGGTCATCCTGAGGGATCTCCTCCCAGACCTGGACTAAAGCATCCGCCAACTCCTGGACAGTCTGTGGTGCAACTGGTGGATGGAGCTAGACATGATGCCCCAGATCATCATTGGGCGTGCCAGTCCATAGCATCAATGCCTTCTTCTTGCTGACACTCTCCATCCACATGAGATCCAGCATTGGACCTGATGTTGTCTTGCATTAGGAGGAACACAACGCCAATCGCATCGGCATATGGTCTCACAAGGGATCTCATCTCTACCTATTGGTAGTCAGGCTACCTCTGGCAAGCACATGGAGGGCCAAACAGGTCATGCTGGAGGATGTTGCAGGCAGCAGAATGTTCTCCACAGTGTCTCCAGACTATGTCATGTCTGTCACATGTAATCAAGTGTGAATCTGCTCTCATCTGTGAAGAGCACAGGGCACCAGTGGCAAATTTGCCAATCTTGGTGCTCTCTGGCAAATGCCAAACGTCCTGCACGGTGTTGGGCTGTAAGCACATCCCCCACCTGTGGATGTTAGGCCCTCATACCATCCTCATGGAGTCTGTTTCTGACTGTTTGAGCAGATACGTGCACATTTGTTGACAGCAGAGCAAAAGTAGCTTAGATTCAAATGTTGACATAGAAGTCAAATTTACAGTTAATATAAAAAAGAGGTATGAAAAATGATGTCACAATGTTGCAAAGGAACAATTAGAATCCAAAATTCCAAAGAGCTATGCAAAAAATTTAAGATAAATTGTTTTGTGTTTTATTACGCTACTCATTTAAATAGTCAAGTCAAGTCACTTTTATTTATATAGCGCTTTTAACAATACAGATTGTAGCAAAGCACGGAACATTATCAAATAGAACAGCAGAGTAATGGTAATGTATAATGACGAGAATTAAACTTTATTTATCAAATGCAGAAACGGTCTCTGTAGTCAGGACGACGATAATCACTGGAAATCAGGTGACCCCAACTAAGCAAGCCAGAGCCGAAGTCAAGTTTGAATGTTTATGATCTTTACTGGAAAACGTCAAAAGTTGTGATGCCGGTGCAGCAGAGGCTGGTTTACACAGACCCCAAACATGGGCAGATGTGTTTACAATCCTGTGTTCAGATGAGCATCAGGACGGGGTGTGTGTTTATACTAGCTTGCGTCACTCTTGTACTTCTGTGTTTATAGCGTATCTCTCATGGCGTATCTTTCTCTCTGTCTGGCTCAAGGACAGGAAGTGCATACCACTGTCCATAATATCTATGGATAATATAGCTTACAGTCAACATACAACGCATACTTCCTGTTCACTCCATCCCACCTCCATCTGAATATACACTTGTTCTTTCATCTCTAACAATACCGCAAACATTGTTACTCTTTCAACACCTTTAAATTGCATGCAGACACCTGTATCCTGTGACGGAGGTGCCGTAATATATGTCTCTTAACATCCTGAGGCTCCAGGGCTTTAATCATTGGGGCTGAGGCGTTCTCATGAGATTGTCTTCGAAATGAAATTTGTCTTCTTCCATGTGCAACATAAGGACACGTTCATTGCATTGTTTCAAAAAGAAAGCCATAACAAAAGCATATTTTCATGTTGTTTATTTGTCTTTAACATTTGTCTTTTTATACAAAATTTTTTTAAACATCGCAAGAACTTGCTTGGTTTAGTTTAACTGGCTAGTAAAATGCTAAGCTAGCAGGTTAATAGGCTAGTGATACAGTAAGTTAGCAGGTTACTCGGTTACTGAAATGCTAAGCTAGCAGTTCCATTGGCAAGTAATTTGCAAATAAAGCTTGTTAGCTGATACCTTGCAAGCTAACTGGGATAAAGAATGATAAAAGTTTTGTCATATCATTTTAGTTATATGATATGTAGTCTCAGCCTCAGACATTACGCCCACAGAGTGTTGGCTAAACTTTCTGATGCATATGGCACAACAAAAGTGGAAACACTGTTTATATGTCGCCGTCGGATTATACAGGATTTCCAGGAGACGTATGTGTTGCGTTCTGTAACGTTCTGGAAACAGAGATACCTTGACACCAAACCCCACATAAAAGATGAAAGCTGTTTAGCTGAGACAACTATCGCTTATCAGAATCAACTAAACACTAGATTTTTAAAAGTGTGTGAAATATTTCAAGTTTGCGGCATGGAATCTATAAAATATGTCCAAGAGTTTTGTGTTATTGTGTGTTATTGTGGCGATAAAACTGAATGACACTGAATCAATCAAACTGATTGGCTGTTTGACATGTTGGTGACATGGATGGACATTGGCCAATGAATGATAAATATTTTAAGCAATAGTGGCCATTTGTATAATTTAGGTAAGGTCTCTTTGTGGCAACACTGCTTGCAATTATACATTTCTGTGTTCCTTTAATTTTGTACATATACGTTTGCAGCTTAAAGACATAATCTTTGTCCCAATTTGCCTAATTATGTCCTAAAATTATGTCTTTTTGAAAAGGAAAAAAATGCATACTTTTGGGAATGTGGCAGACTAGGCGAGTTTTGGAATACAGTTCACACTTAATCAAAGAGACTGACCTTTAAGCTGGTTTTGTTACACAGACCTGGCAACACTATTCTTTAGGCACATTATGCTTTGCATAAGTGTGCATTATATCATTGTATAAACTGGCCTATCAACCATCTTATCTCAGTTAACATCTATACACATTCCACCAGAAGCATTTCTAGAGGGGCCCCCATCGTATTTGATAGCCTGTTATGGATATATAGATAATATAGCCATGCTGTATTACTGTCTTTAAGAGTTGTTGCCTTATCATTGACAAACAATAGAAGACATCTGGATTTGCCGCAAATACTACAGTCACTACAGTCCGAAAATTCTTAACCATTAAAACCATTAATAAAGGATTGCCAGAATTTAGCTATTTGTAAATTTTTCAGTCGATCGATTTTCCATGATGAGTTTTGATATTTGGATGGCATCTTTTCTGCAGGATTTGTTATACAGACCTGGCAACCCTGTTCAGTAGTGTGTTTTGGGCCACATTCCATTAGGATTTAGCGGCCTAAACATGACACTAATAGAAGGCAACAAATTATCAATAGAAATCCTAAGGGACCATTAAAGTTTCCATTATAACCAAAACAAATTCTTATTATAAACATTTTTTTTCTTCAGCAGAGAAGTTTTGTTTCCTACATCTTTATAGATTGTAGGTAAATGCACCTCATCCAGTCGCATTTTAGTAAATGCACCCTCATCCAGTCGTCTTCCAGTCATCTTTTAGCTGTCGAGAAACAGCTACACATGATTCAGGTGCGAGTGAACTGTCCAAACAAAGCAAAAGCAAACCATAAACATGTGTGACTGATTAGTAATGATCTTTCATCAGGTTACATTGATTATTAATCTCATACTAATATCTCTACTCAAAAGGCAGGTTCTGGGAACGATGTCTCATAAAAAGTAGTATTTTACGCAGAAAGAAAGTGCTGAAGAAGAGCTAAGTACATGTTTGTATTTTTTTATCCATGCACTAAAACGCACACAGTTGTGGACAATATTACTTACAGTCTAATACCAGACCATCCGAGTATGTTTGCAAATACTCATTTCAATACACTTTGATTTAGCATTCACTAAATTAGAACGCTGCTTTGGACAGATAGTAGGCGAATCACACCAGTAAGCGGAAACAAGCAAAGAATGAAAGTGAGAGAGCAGGGTGGCCCAGATAGTAACACAAGCTTGTGTCTGTGTTTTCTCGCTGGACCAGAGAAGATGCAGTGAATCTGTAAATGAAGCATGCTGCTCTTGGCGCCCCCTGCTCTCTGAGTATGTGCATCTGTGTTTATATGTGTGTGTGAGTCCGAAAGAGAGAAAGACACAGCCTCTTTTCAGCAGAGACCTCCGTTCCTGCTACCGATCAGACGGACTTCATCTGATGGGCTGACAGAGCCGCTTGCTGCAAGCATCAGCTCCCAAAAACAACAATGTGCTATCAGCCCTCATGTACACTCCAACACAGACACACGGTAGCCACATGTGCCATACACAAACACTCATCTCAGCTCATTTGATAGAAGCCTAGACAAGCAGAAATAGCTGCGTGTGATTTCACAACCCTCCTTATCACTGTCGTTCAGCATGTGGGCACTGTGTCTAGCAATGTGTGCTTTGACGCCAACATTCATCAATTACTCACACTCAACATCCTGTGACGTTTCAATGCTAATAGATAAGTGGAAGAGTCTGATGGGCGTGTGGCACCGGTCACATCTTTCCCCTCAGGCCTCAGATTATTAAGAAGTGCCCTTTCCCCACAGGAATGAATCAACAACTTCTGTGATCGAGCACATCACCATCCTGTTTATGACGTCACGGAGAGGTTCATTTAAGGTACTGCTGTAAGTGATATCGTTAACTTCACCCAGCTACAGTATGTTCAAAATGACTCACTTGCTTAATATGCACGCTATTGCTGGATGTGCACTAGCAAGTACATATCCTGCTAAGATGAATATTGTACACTATCAGAAATAAAGGTATAAGCTGTTACTGGGGTGGTACCTTTTCAAATAGTACATTTTTAAGTACTTATATGTACAGTACACTTTAATTATTGATATTTACCTTTAAGGTGCCAGCACAGTCTCATAACCAATTCGTACGTATTCTTACAAAGTGGCAAATTCGTGCTAATTCGTACGACCTCACTCGTGCCATTCTGTGCAGTTTATCTAAACCCCAGTGACGGTTTAGGGGCGGGGTTAGGTGTAGGTCATTCGTACAAATTCACACGAATTGGCATACGATATACGTACGATTTGCTGTGAGATCAAGCTCTTATTTCTGAGTGTACCCCACAGTAGAAAGTGTTTGCGATATGTCGAATGTTTCGCTTAGCGTTAACATTGTTTTGAACAATTATAATATTGAGAAATGCTTCTTTTTCAGCATATCAGAATGATTTCTGAAGGATCATTTGAAACTAAAGACTGGAGTAATTATGATGGAAATATGATTTGATAAAAAAATAAAAATAAAACCTTGTCACAAAACACCTCACAAAAGTTTCTAATGTTAGTGCACTTGCCCTCATGTATATATTTCTTCTGTGCAGCATGATGCCGAATTATAGCCTAATTATTTCAATAAAATAAAAGGTGACATTGTTCATTGTCAGTGGAAGGTTACTCAGTTTCTTTAAGGCTTGTTTAAAATAAACAAGATCTGAGTACTATTATAATAATTTGTACAGTGAAGTGATAATGAAGTGGTGCGTTCTCAGTTCTGAATTCGTGAGATCATCTGTGAGTAAACAAAAGTGACACGAATGATATGCGATCCTGATTAACAGAACTTGTTTTTCACACACTAATGTCTTTTTTTTTTTGTTAAGAAATGTATGCAATTTAAAGCTTCTTAACACCTCAAGTGATAATTATAATGCAGGATTTATGTTTAATCAATTTGAAATGCTCACAAGCATGCACATTTTTTGGTATGCAGGCAATGATCCCATACAACTTTTGAAAAAACTCAAATAATTTGGTGCACTGTGTGTTGTACCGAAGGGAAGGGGTGTTCACAGGCCGAGCATGATTGTTACATTTAATAATATAAACAACTGAAAATAACAATTCTTCCGCCAAAATAGCATAGTTCATTAGCACAGCGGTAGGCTTTTAACAGTTGCCAAGCAATTCAGCAACTTGCTGCATTATTATAGAATGTGTTTACTGGCTATTTCACAGAGGCTTGGGACGTTACTTATCCAATTAGACGTTAATGTTAACTTTATATTTTATAAATGCAGATTATACAGAGCACAAAGTGTGAAATAATGTATCCCAGAATGCAAAGCACTTAACTAGATCTTACATTTCCAGTTTGATAGATGGACTGTAAATAATATTAGTTTTGAATTTCAACATCTCATTATGAGTTAATTGCCAAAAAAACAATGTCATTGAAAAACGAGCATTGTGCTATACAGTATGCAGTAGTTCCATTCTGGACAAAGTCACCAGCTCCATTCATATTAGTTTTCACCTCCTCCCTTCATACCCTCAACACTCACCTTTGTAGATTTCCAGATGGTCCCCTGTGGCCCTCTAGTGGCCCTCATATTAACTGCATATCCTGTCATATTTATTTAATAACTGACTGACTGACTGTTTCAGTAACTTGATATAGTGCCCTTCTAAAGGAACTTTTTAGCATTCTCAACCAACCTGAGTGGAACTCCACATCCCTGGAAGTGAACATGCTCTGAAGGACACAGCAGAGGAAACAAGTATTTATATATATATTGTTTTATTCTTAAAGGGTTAGTTTGCCACAAAATGAAAATTCCGTCATTAATTAATCAATCCTCATGTCCTTCCAAACCTTCATTTATCTTCAGAACATAAATTAAGATATTTTTGATGAAATCAGAGAGATATCCAACCCTCAATAAACATAGTAAAAACATCGGACAGTCCATGTGATGTCAGTGGCTTCACTTTAGTTTTGCGACGCTAGAAATGTGCTGTAATACTTTTTTTTTTTTTTTGCACGAAGAGTTGTATTGCTGTCTATGGAGGGTCAGATATCTCTCTGATTTCATCGAAAATATCTGTTCTGAAGATGAACGAAGATCTTACAAGTCTAGAATGATATTATAGTGAGTAATATATATATATATTGCAAAAAATTTTTAATGAAACAAAGATTACTGGAATACATTTTGCATGAAAATACCATTTCCGTCTTTCTACTTTAAAACTATATTTTATTTCTATGTGCTACTTGTTTCTTTGTAAATATTTGTGAAATTTAGCAACCACTAAATGAAAACGGTTTCAAAGTAAGTCCTGTCTTCAGTGTAGGCTGTTGGCATGACAGTACGGACTCTACATCAGATACGGTAGGTGAGCATTAAAATTCATGACTATTACATAACGACACATTACATTAAAATTCATGACCATCACATGTTTGAAACGAACGTTGTAAATGAACTAATACATACATATCCCGACAATATTACATATTGTATTAAAATAGTTCAGCTTTGAGGATCACAACACATCCCCAAACTTTTGAATGGCAGAGTATTTTCCATCATGTCAATCCAAACCTGCACGGCTTTCTAACTGTCGTCGTCTACTCATATCCACCGCTAAGTGTGAAGGAAGCCTGTGAATCAGAACGCTTCAGGCTCTGCGCCGTTATTACTCACCGTGTCCCTTTGATGTGTTTGCTACTGAGACTCAAGATTTGTTTCGCCACTCTTGAGTATTATTTGTGTAATATATAGTATTGTTCTCAAAATAAATGGTGCAGAACATGTCACGATGAAAAATGCTGCTACACTCATCCAGAATTAACAGATGTAGTGAAGGTGCGAGCACAATGCTATAACACAAATCTTCCCAAGGCCAAAGACTCGCTCAGTGTCACACAACATTAGGACCAGCATGCTGGGATTCTAATGTCCCTTGTAGAAAGTCTATGAATAGGACTGGTGTCAGTCTGACCATGCAGAAAACATTAGACAAATGGTTCCTCTATCCATAATGTTGCTTTCTGGAGTGAAAAACGGCATCTGGAAAGAAATACAGTACAGGTCAAAGACCATTTTCAAGTGAAAAGAAGGAAGTTGGATGTGAGAGGACAAGGGAGTTTCCAAAACTGTTTAGATGAAAAAACAAATTGATCTACACCTTAAATAGCCTGAAGGGTAGTTTTGAGCAAATGTTCATTTATGGGTGAACTGTTCCTTTAAAGAAAGCCACAGAGCAGCACTTTTGCAAAAGCAACTTATGTCTACATTGACTGCGTCTGAAAAATGTGCAGAAACGCAAGGACCATCATCACAATACATAAATAATCTTCCTCCTCCTTCCTAATTGAGTGACTAATATCAGGGAAATAGGTTTATATAACAAGCCCACATAATGTGAAAAGGCAGTTAGCCTCCTCGCTCTGGCTCTGGCATGGATTACTTTTACATTGTACTGTCCCATCAGTCTTTCTCAGTCTAATCTACAGCTTGACTCAAGTACTGGACCACCAACAGCTCGGCATGGACATGGATGAGTGCTGGTATAACAGATATCATGAAACGGAGCCATGCATTAATATACTCTCATCATTCTGAACATCTTGCCTTAGTTTTATATGCACAGCAATGCTTGTGATAAAAAACAAACAAAAAAAATCCTTCAATTCAAATTCAGCCTAAGCCTGGACTTAAAATAGCACTTATATGTTTGCTACTTAAAAAAGGGGTTAGTTAAATTCATGCTTAGGCCATCCAAGATGTAAATGAGTTATTGTTTCTTCATCATAACACATTTGGAGAAATTTAGCATTACCTTACTTGTACACCAATGAATTCTTTACAGTGAAGGGTTTTGAATTTTCAAGAATTTCATTTATGGACTAGAGTCATATCAGCTGTTTGGACTCTCATTCTGATGGCACCCATTCACTGCAAAGGATCAATCAGTGTAATGCTAAATTTCTCCAGAAACTCATCTGCATCTTGAATGGGCTTAGAGTAAGAACATTTAGTGGACTACTCCTTTAAAAAATATGTATTTTTCTGCTAATAATGATTCAGATAAGTACTTGCCAAATAAAATTTTTAAAGTCAAGTCATTATAAACGTTGTTGAAAACGCTGGGAAGGTTTTGAATACTAAGAGAAAATTATTAAGAGCTTGGCACAGAAAACTACAACTATTTATACAAGTATGCTCTTCATCCTGTACTGCTATATTTACAGTATTAGCATGCTGACCAATTAGTGCCAAGATGTTGCATTTCTTTGCAAGAGAAGGGATGCGATATGTAAAAGGAAGCACTTAACAACTGTGTGTTCAGGGTCATGCGGTCTTTCGAGAAAAACAACTTCAGGCTAGAATAAACCTTTGATGGTACATTTTGCTCTGATTAAAGAAAGAAGATGCTTCATTTGTGCTGCTTTTCTTTACTAGATTTAATTTGAATAAAACATCACTTTCTCAGAGAGGGTCAGGCTATTGTTAATTACGTAAACACGTAATGTTGGCTAATTGGTTTATTTAATCCCCAAAGTCGCTTTTTACTCACATTTGATGCTCTATTTTTTTTCCTGTGCTGACATAATACCTATTTGAAGAGGACTGATTGAAGAAGAATTGAATGAAAAGTAAATTATGAGCTAATTTTGCTGAATTGGTTGGTGCGGCATTCTCAGACGAGAGAGCGATTGATTGGACAAAACATTAGGGCACACCCCTGAATGTAAGATGAGTCATCGCCTTTTAGTTGTTTTCTTTTTAAAGCGTATGCAGATTAAAAGCAAAATTTTGCATACATGGCCTCAATGCTTAATGTGTGTGATTTTGAAGCATGCAGTGACAGATGTGAACACATGTGGGCAGTGTGGTGCAGAAGCAGAGCTCTTAATGCACACATTCAGCACAAAGCCTGAAGTCTGCCGGATGTGTCCACGGATGTAACCACTGTGTAAATGCTGCTGCTCAGATGAAACGGTCAGCGGACAATGAATGAGTAATGAATGCGAGTTATAACAAGAAACAACAGTTTGCTGGATAAGTGTACTGTATGTATTTAGTGTACAAATGTTGTGGTAGTGGTAATGGTATAAAACTATTTAAAGTGCCCCTATTGTGCATCTTTGAAAATTACATTTTTATGCAGTGTAACAAGTGAACAAAAACATCCTGTAAAGTTTTAAACCTGAAAGTGCATCATGTATAGTCAAGTTATTGTCTCTCAAAGTCAACTCTGAATCATTGAAACGAATCATTTTTAAAACGAATCCTAAGCTGTTACCTATTGATGGCAACATGAAACATTAGCATATTGCCCACCCACTAGTTGGTCTTTGGTCTGAATGAAAATGCAAATTCATTCTTGGCCACTAGGTGTCGCTTTTTGAGCGTTAAAAACTCACAAACACTGCTTTAAATTAAATCAACCAATCTTTGGAGGGGTTTGGAAAAATGAGCGAATCGTTTGGAAAAACGTTATAAGAAAATCAGAGTGGTTTTTTTTTACCTTGCGTCAACTTGTTTGAATTACATTAAAATGTGAAACTTTCATAACCCATAATATGGGTGCTTTAAAACACGTAAATCCACGACAAAATTATGTTTTGCTTTAATGAAGGCTGTTAAGCATGCGTTTAGTTTCTCATGTGAGGAATAAATGTCTAAAAAATATACCCAGAATGGACATGTAAGACAATGTGTGTGTGTGTTACAGTAACAAGAGAGAAGTGTGGGGTGAACGGCTGGTCAGAGCCTCTCAGTGGGAGTACCATGATCAGGACAGTGAAGAAGAGATACAAGACTGAACACAGACACACGTTCTGTACACAGAAAAACCCTTTAGAGCTTTCTGTATCGGTAACTCTGCAGAAAAAACTAACATGTAGGAGACTGGGAGTTTCCTTGATAACTGTAAGGCTTAAATGCTTGTTTTCTCCAGCAGTGTTATGCTGAATTCAGGTATGTGGTTGTAGATGTAAATAGTATATTTGATTTAAATGCACTTCAATGTCAGTAGGCTATTATAAGATTTTCTTTTAAAGGTGTTGGGTAAACAAACATGCAAAAAATGTCATATTAAGGTGAGAATCCAAAGTCAATTATATAGCTAAGGTATACAGTGGGTACAGAAAGCATTCAGACCGCCTTAAATTTTTCACTCTTCGTTACATTGTAGCCATTTGCTCATTCTTTTCTTCATTAATGTAAACACAGCACTCCATGTTGACAGATTAACATTTTTACAAGTTTATTAAAAAAGAAAAACTGAAATATCACATGGTCATAAGTATTCAGACCCTTTGCTCAGTATTCAGTAGAAACACCTTTTTGAGCGAATACAGCCATGAGTCTTTTTAGGAAAGATGCAACATGTTTTTCACACCTGGATTTGGGGATCCTGTGCCGTGCCGTGTGCTGTGTGTACATTAATAAGGAAAAATTGAACTTAAATTATTTTAGCAAATGTCTGCAATATAACAAAGAGTGAAAAATGTATGGGGGTCTGAATACTTTCCGTACCCACTGTATTATGACATTAAAATTAGAATGAGAAACAATTTTTTTCAACCCAAGCGCATTCGAAATATCTGCATTTAGCAATATTTCAACAAATTGATATTGTGTTGCTGTTTACACGATTTGCAAGATTTTTATAGCAAAATGTCTAGTGCGTATTCAGAGGAATGTGACTTTTTAATGCACATTTGGCGGCAGTTTGAAAATAAAATGTCCAGTGAGTTGAGCTGAAAGGTTCACCCTTTTTATGTTTGAAAATAATATAGAAATAAACCCTATTCAGTCCTAATCAATATCGATTGATATTGACAAGAATAAGTCTTTATTTAATTAATAATTTGCCATATAATCATATCATATAATATTGCCATTTTATATATATATATATAATTGTTAGAGGCATTTAACAATAAGCCTAAGATTTTTTTCTCCCTGTGTTTATGTGATGTAATATTTCACAATTTATTAATGGCCAAAACAATGTTTTGACACCTTTTCCGTTTTTGCCTGTTAATGAATTTTTCTGTGTCACAATTGTTTTACAATTCTTAACCATTGCTCAAAGCCACTAATTAACCTATATCAGTATTTTTAAAAGTTTTTTTTTTCTTGGTGTACCCCACAGCACTCATCAACACCAAACCTAAAAAAAAGAATTCACATTATATTGAATTATTCAGAGTATAGAGTTGTTTCCTCCGCACTGTCTTTTTAAAAATTGTAGTATATGTATATTTTACAATTAATCAGTTACAATTTATCTTATGGGTTGTACAAAGGGCTCTATGTTATTTCGGACCTTTTTATTTCTCAGCAAACCTGCTCAAATCAATTTTGGAGGCTGGGTTATGCTTTAGCATTCAGTCGGGTTAAAGGTGGGTGTTCTTCAAATGCTTGAACCATTTGGCCAGATATTTACCGCTGTGTTTGAGGTGATGTTATTCTGAATGACTCACATTCGATATAGGCCTACACACATCCTGACATTCTCCTGTGAAACTTAAGTGTAATCCGGATTTCGCTGTTTCCGCAGTGATTGCGAGACGTCTGATGATCTTCTATTACAGCAGTGAATGGCTGGACGCTGTGTTCAGTGTTCTTGTGGATGGCAGTGATTTTCTCCTGTTTCATCTTCTTGCATCGTTGATTTGTGAACAGTGAGTTGTCCAGGCCTGCAAACCCTGAGCTGCTACAGCAGGTTTTGATAATGACCTCTTGACACTTTTGCAGCAACAGTAAGGCTAAATATAATTGTATGTAAATGTAAATAAGTGTTTGGGAAGATACTGCCAAACTGTAGTTTGTCAAGCTATTAGCTACTCATTATTTAAAATACTGATGTTTCAATCAAACTTGACTTCAGAAAAGAAGAAGAACAAGAAAAAAACCCCTAAATAATTACTTTGAATTGTGACATCTTCATAACATATATGACTATATTACAAACGCTACACAGTTACTGCTGGGAAAACTGAGATGACTCATAAGTGTGTGTGTGTGTGTGTGTGTGTGTGTGTTTAATTATTTCACTGAAACAAATTGCACATAGCAGCATGTTTGCTATAAAGTATAAAGAAATATCTATACAAATATATATCTAGAACAAGCATAAAATATCTATAATATACAAGCATGAAGTAAATTACAGTTGTACTGAGACCCTTGTGAAAAATTTATAAAATATATATATATGTGTTTAGTGTACATCTCAACCATATTTCTATGGCAACAGAAATAATTCTTAAATATAAAGTCCTTAAGGCTTAAGAGTAAGGCAACAAATTGATTGCATTTAACACATATTCTAATTATTTTTCAAGTTTAACTGAATTGCAATTAACAAGAACAAGGAATATAGCTACAAGAGCAAACACTTGAAAGCACAACACATATAAATATGCTTTTTAAAAGAAGGCTTTTTGTGTGATAAATGTTGTCCGTGCTGTTAACTGAAAGAGCTCATTAAATACCCGGATTTTCAACTATGAGGATTTATATATAATGTATGTAAATAACTTGTAAATGCTAAAGCCACGGCACAGTGCACCTGTACCTACTGAAAATAATTACAATCATCATTGTGGTTCAAAACTAATGCACAACGGAAACGGTTTACAGGAAATCATTTCGTATGTCAGTGGTGGAGCAGAACTGGATACGTCTATGCTTTCTATCATCTGCTCTCCAAATCTCTATTTGCTAAAATAGCAGTAGGACGCACCACGAGGATCCGATGAATACCTGCCATTCAGTCCCATTAATTTGCACACGCAGTTACCGCTTCTGAAATTACTTTGAGGCTTGCGAAATCACTTTGTGGGCACAATTTAATCCATTTGCATCGACACTGCCCTGTATTCTGCACGTGTATAGAGGTACGGCCCAAATTACATATTCATTAACTCTGACAATACGCGCTATTTTGCACGTCTAACAATATTAATAGATACAAATCTTCGCCTTCGTTTGTAACGCAGAGTGAGATGATAAATGAAAAAGCTCTCAGGGTCTCGGCTTAATGTAACCGAGAAGATGCAATGACCAGACTCGGGGCAGACCGGCCATCTGGGGAGAACCATGAAAAAATAATGGCACAACCCAAAATACTCTAAAACACATCCTCAGGTAAACTCAGGCATACACGCTAAAACACGATGTGAAAAAACTCAAAAAATCACCGACAGCATCTTTCATAGGCCTCTTAAATGGACGTCCCAGTGTGCTGCTTTTTATCTGCAAATCGAGCCTCTCAGACAAAAGACAGCAGTGCCAAAGTGAAACCCATTAGTTTCATTAATTTACTGCGCTCTGCTCACCTCATGCCTCTTTATATTGTGCTACATAACAGCATCTGCAATTGCACAGTGAAGGGGAACGCTCTTTCATTCTCCGATTTTAAATAGATCTCTTATTTATTCTCCATCAGTCCACAGAATTTATCCAAGCTTTCTTCCATGACACCTTTAAACCCTCACCAATACGGGATGCTTTCGTCCAGACAAGCTGATCTAGCACCTATTTGGTGCAGCTCCAAGTTGGGTGGGTGAGTTGGGCAGCTCATAATATGCCCCGAGTGGGCGGTGGATGCATACTAAAGCACTTTCCGCTTATGTGGCCTCTTTTTGCATGATTTTTAGGGCAGAAAAGGGCTGTTTTGAGGAAAAACACAAAAGAATTGCAATGCCTCATCTCCACAGTTCAGAGGAGCGTGTAAGAGTGAATGGAGGCTGCTTGGCTGGTTCATTCTCGTCTTCTGTAGGTACGCCAAGAAGGTTAAATGTAGCGATTCTGTGAAATAGGACGACCCGCTGGCACTCGTATGAACAAATCAACTACAGGCTTTAGCGCTCCAAGAGTTATACTCATTTCAATGAGGAATATATTTGGATGCAAAGTAAACACCACTGTGTGTCAGACAATAAAAGTAGTTTAATATGTTATGCATATCTTAAAGAGGAAAAGTAAAAGAAATGGATGGTTGCAATAACATACTGGTGTGTTATAGCGGAGAGAGTGTCCTTCTCGGGTCACAACTAAAATTCCCTAAATTCGCTTTCCCCTTTCGTCGCTAACCGCTAACATAGCAAACAATTGTTATACTGCTGCATTGTAATAAACTCAAATGAAAACTGATTATTAGTCATGACAGATTACTGATTATAGGTAAAGTGCCAATAGCCAAACATTCAAAACGATTGATTTTTGTTTAATGCCAAAAATCATTAGTATATTATGTCAAGATATTTTGTACATATCCAGCCCTGTCTCATGGTAACTGGTACATATTTTACGAGGTGGCTAATTCGTACAAATTCGTACGAGAATTCATATGAATTTTGTTAAAATGTAAATATGTACTTTACGAGTTGCCAATTCGTAATAATTTGTACGAATGACCTACACCTAACCCTGACGCGTTACTGGTGTTTTAGACAAATCGTACAAAATCACATGAGTGAGGTCATACAAATTTGTACGAATTAGCACAAATTTTCCACCTCGAATGAATTTGTATGAATCGGTGAGACTGTGTTGACATATCCTACTGGTAATATATAAAAAATTATTTTGTTGCTTAGTAACATGCATTGCTAATAACTTTATTTGGACAACTTAAAATGTTTTCTCAGCATTATTATTTTTTTGCATCCTCAGATTCCACATATTCAAATACAGTAGTTGTCTCTCAGCCAGATATTGTCATGTCCTAACAAACCATACATCAGTGGAAAGCTTATTTATTCATCTTTCAAGTGATGTAGAAATCTCAATTTCGTATCAACTTGTTTCGGGAGGAGTGTATGAAGTTAATTTTTTACGATCGCCGCCTTGCCAATTTCCCAATTATCCTATCTTCCAATCAGACTCTCGGCTTGCCATATAAATACGATCTCAATCTTTGTACCCCTCCGCCTCCCCTACTCCTTCATTCCCGGAGGGAGCACTCAGGGTTAGGAATCGGCTGTATGACTCCTTCCTCCCCGAGCCTTAAGGGCTATCCACCCTAGGCTCAGCAGCCCTCCTAACCCTGATTATTTCCCCTGGGCAGCACGCCAAACAAGCTTCGCCTTATTATAATTGCCGACAAGCACAAACTCGTGAAATGTACGTGAAAACTGCGTATCATATGCATGACAACAAATTTTGTATCATATGCATGCAGAATCTGCGTTTTACATGCATGCCAAACGTGTGTGTCATATATACGCCAAAATCCATTTATTTCATATCGATACCACAAGTTTCCGCTTTTTGGCGTACTATTTTCACGCATATTTATGAGATCGGGATGTCCATGGTCACATATATCACTTTTTATATTGGCGGTTTTATTCCGTGTCTGCTACAGTATCAGCCAATAGCATTGACAAAATGTAAATGATATGGCTCTTGAGTAACTCATCAATTACATTAAAAGCTCAGATAATTGTCTCTCTCTAACTTGGCAGGTCATCCTTCGATTTCCATTTTATTTTCAGACTTTCTCTCAAAAGGTGTGATGTCACAGCTATATAAACTATAAGCAAATTAACATCTGGCCACATTTTCACATCAACACCTATTCACTAGTCACTGTGAAGTAATAAGGGAGTAAGATACTATTATTATTCTTAACCACAAGGGGCCGTTTTACAGAAACATCCTCACTCTAGAATATCTTTTTGTTTAGGGAGCATAACAATTTTAGCTACAAACCTGACAGATTTAATTCAGATCAGTAATTCAGCCCCAGAAGAAGATATTACTATTCATATTAATATTTAGATGTGCTGGAAGTCCAGTGATTGTGCTGTTATTGGTTATGTTGGTAATAACCGCATCTCTGCATCATCAGCTTTTCAAGGGAATAGTTCACCCAAAAGTGAAAATGTGCTTTAAATGCACTCAGCCTCAGACCAAACAGAATATAAATGAGTTTGTTTCTTCATAAGAACAGATTTGGAGAAATCGAGCATTATATGAGAGTCCAAATATCTGATAATAATAGTAAGTAATTCAGGCGACGACTAGTCCATCAATAAACATTGTGTTGTTATGGCTTTTCCCTTTATTAGACATTCACTTATGGACTGGAGTGTGGAATGGTTTAACCTTGCATTATATCTTATACTGTTAAATTATTGTTTTGGAGATGTAAAAACTACAAATTACCACATAAATCAACTATGAACAGTAAAAGCACAGTCCCAGACAAGAGACAGCATCAAAAAATGCTTGTGTAATTCTAAAGGTCACAAAGGTTGAAAATTTGCCATGTAAAACTTAAATACATACGTTTTTGTGTAAGAAACTTTGACATTATAAGTGGATCTCAAGGCAGAAGGGAAAAAATGTAAAAGAAATGTAAAAATGGTTTCGAATATAGCAACTGTAGTTGTAGTAATTTGCATTTAAAAAGTTGCCGATAAAACACTTGAATATTAATTTGTAGAGTGAGTGTGTGATTTTTGAGCCGCCTCAGACATGAAATGACCAATGTTCGGTTTTAGTAATTTTTTATTAATATGTGCTGATACAGGGTCGTACTGACCTGCAATGACGCAAACGCTTACATAAAACCATCCCCTTTGGCCCAAACAGCTGTCAAAGCAATGACGGTGAGAAATAAAACACATATCATTCTTCAATAAAAACAGTAAATCACTTTAACCCTCCTGTTACACGGGACTCAAGCGTCATAATTGAATCAAAAAGCTGTTCAAATAAAACAATGAGTTCAGAATAAAAAATAAAAAATAAAAAAACATAACCTCAATGACATAATCATCACCCCGGCCTTTGATGACTACCACTTGTTTCTCCCATGTTCGATTTTCATCTTATACAATGTCTAATACTGCGTGATCACACAAAGATGTACTTTTATGATAGTCCAACTCAAAAAGGCCTAATACATTCTAGGGTGATTCTGACCCTGCCTCCTTTCTCAAAACTTAACAAACCCTGACAGGACAGGAACACAATGCTGAACTAAATCACTGAGTGTTTCTTAAAGAAGCTTCCTACACCCACCGATCCCCTGAACACTGGCCCAAGCAGCCCCTCTGGGTCGAATGTATTTAATATGCAAACATACAGTCAAAGGCATGCCTAAAAAAGCTAGAAAACAAACCACAGCTTGCTTCAGATTGGCTCAACTTGAACATGTACAGTAAAAACGCCTCCTGTACAGAGTACAAAAAAACTACACCGCTCAGGCACGACTCGCATGTTAGTGTTTTGCGAACACTGTTTTGGGAGTCTGTATTACCCAGAGCTCTGTGTTCCCGTGTAACCCTGCCTGACCGAGCCGTTGTTAAAACACTGACAGACAGCTGGTTAACAGTTAAAAACATGAACCTCCCCACTGGGCTCATGTCCCAGTCTAACATATTCTCAAAACTACGGTACAGGTGTTGTTTCTAGCACAGACACACTCCAAATAATACTACATTATTAGTGCGTAGATGTTAGTTTAACAGCACTGTGCCTGTACTCTCTCTGTTTATGACAGTTACCCCCTTTTCCGCCGACACGGTGCTGGTGGGCAATCTGGCCCAATCCACACATTTCCTTCTGAGAAAAAAGCTGGTTCAGGGCTCCACAATTGCTGCTTAAATCTCAAACCTAAAACACTGAAATGTCACACTTAACAGCCTATAATAATTGTAATTTAGCTGCCTATCTGAATGAAATTATTTTTATTAAAACCGATAGTTCCAACTTTACTGTAAAATACTGATACTCTAGCACTCCGATTATTGCATTGCATTTAATATATATCGTTTAGCATAATTGTTTAGTCAAAACAAATTATTATACATTAGTATCTTTAAACATATTGGTGTTGCTATCATTTTCCACAATAATCACTCAACCCTGTCCTTTACAGTAATTTTACCATGGAGTTTTAGGCTCTATGCTGCATGTAGCGCATGGTCTCTTATGGATTATTGCTGTAATTTCAAAATATTTTGTGTATTAGGGCTGCACCATTTGGGAAAAATGTCACATTGCGATTATTAGGGTCAAAATTGCAATTTGCGATCCGATACATAAGTGGTTTGACTCAACTTGCTTGTTATAAAGGAAAATGCACACACAGATTACTAATAATGCGGGAATCTGTATTTCTCAACTGAGATACAGTATACAGTGCAATCTAGCAACAACAAATTAAAACTAATTTGTACAAAATTAAACAACATTGCGCAATATTGTCAACAGTGTCCCAAACGATTGGATTTTGCCTGTGAAATTGCGCAAAGGTAAATGTAACTGCACCTGATGTTGAAGCACTGTTTGTTCATAGACAGGTTATGAAGTAACATATCATCGTTCAGCTTTTAAGTCAGAGGAAATGTGGGGCAGTTGTAAAAGACGTTCACACATCCTGTTAACACAAGCACCATTACGATGGAAGAGGGTGTATGTAAGCTCTGTCAGGATGGTCTCTTGTTCGTCGGCTGTGGTGGTGTCAAAATGCTTCGGTGTTACAGGAAGGTGTTGATCGCTCAGTGACTGAGGGATCCCAATAAAACATGTCATTTAACTCCAGGGGCTCTCTTTGCCTGTCAGACACGGTGTGGCCGAGCAGGTGGGGTGCTTTGCCCAGGGCTGATACTTCATGTTGTTTTGACAGCAGTGAATGACTTGTTCATCTCTTGCTCTCTTTTTATTATATATATATCCTACTATCTGGACATCAAGTCAACATGTGGCTCTAAAAGCGAAGCTCCTGTGGTACAGAGGGGGGTGGCTCGTGATCGGAGGTCACGACTCGGGCTCTCTAGAGCTGGGGATTGGGTTGACAGCAAGGTGACAGACTGTCAGATCACAGGAGTGTAGGGTGGTGCGATGGCACCTATATGGAGAGGAACAAGAGACGGGTGTCTGAAAAAAGGGACTTTCAAAGTTCCTCTCGTTCTCAAAGGCCCATACAGAATCTGTGCTTATGGAAAACTCAAGAACTGGAACATGCATCAATCACTATTCACTAAGCACTATCTCGAGTCCCCCTGAACTTTTTTTTTAGAAATACATACATTTAAAATGTTCTTTCTCTGCTGAGAACGCCA
This sequence comes from Enteromius thamalakanensis, assembly GCA_032357475.1. Classification (NCBI taxonomy): domain Eukaryota; kingdom Metazoa; phylum Chordata; class Actinopteri; order Cypriniformes; family Cyprinidae; genus Enteromius; species Enteromius thamalakanensis. Next base: position 3,688,259 of record JAUCMT010000068.1, read on the forward strand.
TCCAAATAAACTGATGACTCATCTTGCACCTGTTACCAAACCTGATCTACATTTAGCTCCAACCCTGATCTAACACACCTGTACCAACAAATAAAGATCTTAAGAAGCACTTGATCATTACAGGAAGGTGTGTTGGAGCAGGTTCGGAACTTATGCTGCCTTCACATGCTTCACATTTCCTAATCTGAAATTGGACGTGATTCGCCTCTTAAGTCATAGTTACTACTGGGAAACGGAAATAATTTTGATACCAGAGCTTCAAAGTTGGGTGGGCCATAAACTGGAAACATGGTGAAGGGGTCAACCATTGCTGCCATCTACAGTATTTGTCTAGTTATTAAAGTAGTGTATTTATAGGCTATATACTGTACGAACAATCAATTGAATCATGTTTTATAAATAGTGAATTAAGCATGTATTTGATTGAGTATTTAGCACTTAAAGGCAGCATTTAGTCTGCAGTCTAATCAAGAATTCAAATGATGTTTGCTTTAATTGCATCTATCTTCATTCTTAGTAACTGATGTAAACTAAAGACTATTGGACTACCATAAAAATGGTGGATATACCCAGACTGAACTTGTTCCAAAAGGAAATTCAAAATAGCAAAAAACTGTATTGATAAAAACTCAGGGGTTCTTTTCATATTTCGGAAAATTTAATTCAGCTACCAACAAAAGTGTAGCACTCTGAGCTCAACTGAACATATTTTATCATATTTAAACTCATTCTGCATAAAAACGGGGGGAAAAAAAGCAGCAGATTCCATCTGGGCCTAGTCATCCGGTGTCTACTCATGCACTCTTTGCCTCTCCATTTGAATGTGAAGACATGAAACCGAGGCCGATATAGAGACTGGATCAGGGTGACTCCTTTCATATCTAAAGAACAGCGAACACAAGTGCTCTCAAAGAGCGAGAGGGGGGAAAGACAAAGAGAGAAACCCAGAGAGCGGGAGCATGGTGGGTTGACTCCGCTAGATTATAGCTCTTAGTATTATTATGATAATCAGGGGTTGTATGGGGATTTTGGAGGTGGTAGCAGTCCCTCGGAGCAGGCTTTAGTCTAGTAGTTTACCACGGTGCATAATCACTGTCATTATCACCATATTCAACACTGTACTATATTATCCCTTCAGTCCCATGTAAACAAAGCCTTTGACTAACATAACAAATCTTCCCACATTAATGCTCAGCTAGGAAAGCCATGTAAAAAAATGTCGGTGAGCTAAGAACGTTATAGGAGGGGGAACGTGGAAGAAGGGTAGATGGGAAATAAAAACGAGCAAGGGCATAAAAGGGAGAGAACGTGACGCACATTGAACGTCTCCAGGGATGGAGGGAGAGAGGTAAACAGAAGGGTATAAGGGGTAAAACAGCAGCGATGTGGTGCCAGGTGGGCAGAGGGCCATGAGTCAGGAGCAGATCTCCTTAGAGGGCATCCTAAGCTCTAAGAGCCACTTCACAATGGTGTATGACAATACATTCAAACGGTCAAACCTGCTGACCAGTTGAAGCTGGTCCTACTCATCAACATGGAAAATTTTTGCAAGAAAAGCATGTAAAAAAAATGTTCAGGTCATTGCTTTAAAGAAAAGCTGATCACCCATGCCTCGGGCTAAATATAGGACCGGGTGTACTAACCACAGCACACCGCTGAACACATTGACCCTGTGTCAATCTGTACAAGTTCCCATGCAATGGATTGCACGCACGTCCCCTTAGAAGACTTACAGGAGTGAGAGATAGAGAAAGAGAGAGACGGTGCTTGGATTGAATGATAGGATGTTGATTCAGGATGCACAATGTTCTCCACATTTGACAGAAGACCTTCTCTAAACCAGCTCCAGACTTGTGTATTTTTGACATCACCTCTTCCTCTGACATAGATACTCACCCCCGCTCTCTCTCTCTCTCTCTATAGGGCTATGTTTGGAATGGCATACTAGCTTCTTTCTTACTGCATAGTATACTATTTTTATTTATAGTGAACAGATTTTTCACAATAAACAGTTTGAACCGTCTTCACTGATCTCATCATGTTAGATTATTCAACAAATAATATTTAATAAATAATGGCAAATAGAGCATCTTAGCTTTTGGCAGTCCAATCAAATTAAAAAATAAAAAATTGCAGACAATATTTTCATTTCACCCATCACGTTGGAAATAAAAAAGGTCAAGTAAACCAATTTGAACTGTGGGATATAATCATTTATACTGGATGAATTCTATTTAATAGCATTGTACTTTTAATATTTCTTATAATGGTAGAAATTTTAAGAGGGCTATGCCACTCCGAATTCAGCGTTTGTTGTTTACCACTCATTCTGGCAAAAAAAACGACAACATAGTATATACTGCAGCAAGAGTAGCCCGCTAGTATGCTTTCCGAAACATAGCACGCTCTCGCCACCTTTACATATGCTTTGTACACAGAATGAAAAGCACACTTAATAAATTAATATGTGCATACATAACCAAAACAGACAAATAAATATTAATAAATAAAACATCAGACATGAAAGACTTTAAGATTGAGCAGACTTCAGAGGGGCGGAGCACTCATGAATACCTCTCTTTTGTTCAATAGGCTATGCAGCTCATTTGCATATGGGGATTCTAAACCACAGAGGCTGTGTCTCATTGGTCAGACGTTCCTGTTGCTTAATGAATGCTAAACCTGTTTTTTTGTTCGTTTTTTCATTTTTTGTTCTAAACCTCAGTTTCCATTGTACCTGACTGGCAAAAAAAAACAACCCAACAACATTTAAAATACCTTTAACAAAGTCTTTTAGATGGAAGCTTATACTGAGCTCTTATATAGATATAGATTTACTCTGCTTCCTGTTCTTCTAATGCGGGTCCATCTAACCCAGTAAAAATAGCCTCTGAGATACACACTCACTCACATACGTACTCTGGTTTCACAGGCATCCAAATGTTCACGTTCAGACATACACATACAAATTGTAAATCAACTGTCCCACCAGGTTCAGAAACAACAGCTGATATTGGTATGTAAAAACAGTCAAATACAATCTAGGGTTTGCGACTGAAATGTTTCTGAATGTGCCCCCCAATTTTCACCTAAATATCTTATGTTCTATTCATCTAGTCGTCTGATATCTATTACATCTTCCAGATAAAATATAACCAACACTACATTATGGCTGCTGTCAATCAACCCACAATGCACCAGTGCGCCCCTGAGGCACAGTGTATTCCCCTTCCATTCACGTCAAGCACTTCCTGTCTGGGAATGTTGAAGGTCAAACATTACCAACAATGTAATGGGTTATATTACATAAAAATTGTGCCAGGATTTATCTCGTATGTATGTAAAATCTTTCCCTTTCTGTCGTCTGTCTCTCTCTCTCGCTGTCTCTTGGCAGACAATTAGATTTCCTGGCACTGCGGTGCTCCAGGGCAGGACCGAACGAGGGCCGGAGAAAGCGAAAGAAAGAGAGAGGGAGAGAGTGGCATGGTGTTTAGGTCACAAACTTCAAAACATCTTTATTTTCGATTTCCGTTGCAGTACAAGAACTGTTTTTCATAGTATTTGATACTTTTTTGTTGCTTTTGTTCTTCTATGTACAGGAGATGAGTAGAGTAAGACTTGCTTTTGCTTTCGTGTGGTTCGTATGTACAGAGGTTGGACTCGAAGAATGGCTGGAGCGGTAGCAAAAAAATTCTTCTAGCCACGATAAAACAGGTGATACAGCACGTCCACCTACAACATCCATCAGTGATTCGGAGAGCAGGTTCACTCCTTAATCCACCCCCCATCTGTGGATCAGAGACAAAACCCTACAGAGTTGTATTCACTAGAGGTCCCCTGGCCGAGAGGCTTCAAACGACCCAGCTGACGATGGGTTGCGCCCTAACGCCCCCCACCCTCGTTCCCAGTCTCTGTGGTTGTTCTATACAGAAGAGTCAGTTCAGAGAAAGAAATAAAGGCAACTCCACTGAGGCAGCTTCCCGCTACCTGTGTCTGAACAATAGTCCTTGTTTTCCTTTTTCATGAGCATATGTTCACACTCTTGATGTTCAGTAACAAGCACTTCTGTGAGTGTGTGTGTGTGTGTGTGCGCGCGTGTGTGTGTAGATTCCAGTTTGTGTCCTGGCTCAAAAACAGTTATTTTTGGCAACACTGAAGAGCTTTCAGAGAGATTTTTTTGTCACTTGCAGTATAATGGCATACCCCCATTTCCTCACGTAACAGCTCTCATCAAATAATGATGGAGAAAGGAAAGCAAAGGTAAGGAGTTACGCAAAAGTAACATTTTAAAGATTGGAAAATACAGAAATAGAAGCCCGGTGTGAAGTTTGATGATATTTTTGAAGCAGAGAGAGCTGAAGGCAGAGACGTCCATTGAGAGAAGGCAGATAGTTGGACTCGCTCTTTCTCCATGTGTGTGTGCGAAGAGGGAGGAGAAAATGATGCTGATGAGAGAGCAGAGTGGTTACACAGCACTTCAGAGAGCCTGCTGCCATGGAGACAAACCTCTCTGTCGCTCTCCCTGTTTAGGCTTTCCTTACCTCTTACTTCAAAACAAATGAAAGAGCAAAAAGGCAACCAGACATAAGGAGGGCGTCAGAGACAGGAGAGGAGTCCATCATCGCCAGCGGCACTTTGCATCAGACCCTGTGGCGCTCTTCCTCCTCCACCTCTTTCTAGTGGTCACAGGCTTGTGACCAGCTGCATCTGTCCATCTCCCTCGCTGTGAGGGGGCTCAGGGACGGTGTGGGCTTCAGTGCTCGGTCTCCTAGGTGGAGCCTGGTAGAAGGTCTGCATGGGGGCTCCGCGGGAGCCTATGGCAGGCCGACCCGAGCTGTAGTACAGCTCCTCCGGAGGCTGGGCGGAGCGCGGAACCACCTCCAGAGGCTCTGGGCTGCTGTCGGGGTAGGGCGAATCTCGCAGGTTGGTGATGCTGGTGTAGAGTGAGTCCCGCGCAGGCGAATCGGGGGCTCCGTTGTGGCCTTGGCCTGTTGCGCTTTGGCCACTGTGGCCCAAGCTCTCGGTCAGGTCGGCCGTGTAGCTTTCGGACTCGTCGGGATCGCTCTGATAGAGCACAGACTGGGCACGCTGCAATAGCAGGGGCTCCTCCAGAGCCTTGTAAAGCAGTTCCACGTCTTGCGGCGTGCGCTGACGCGCTTCTCGCGAACGAAAGTCTTCGTCATTCTCCATGCCTATCACCGGCTCCGCCCCACCTCCGCCCCGTCCCATTCCTATGTGCCCGTGTCCTCTGACCAGGCTGCCACATGTTCTGTCAGCACCCCCGGCCCCTCCACCTCCTCTGAGATTATTGTGCACAAGTTCTGATATGATCATCTTCTCGAATGCCGCTGCATCCGAGAGGTTTCTCCGTATGCCACCGAGCGTTTCTGAACCACGGGGGTTGAGCAAGGGAGGGGGGCTATCACCACCTCCACCTCCCAGAAAGTCACAGCTGCCTCCGGGAGCTCCCGAACCACCGACACTACGTAGAGAATAGCTGTTGTTGAAGTTTCCGTTCAGAGGTAGCGTCTCCATGCCTCCATGATCTCGGCTCTTAGACAGGGTGCTCTCTGTTGAGAGAGCAAATGAGAGGTGGTAAGCAAATGAAAAAGGAGGAGGGAGAAGTGAGCACTTCATTACCTATTTTAATCAAGACGGGGATTCACAGCAACAGAATCCGGGATTAAATCAATAATGGGGAACGCAACTTCCATCACAAGATTAATAGGCTTATGGACAGAGGCAAGTTATTGCCAGGGATGTAAATTGTTTACATAGAAGCACAGGCTTCACTGCACACGTGAAGAGGTTATCATTCTGCTAAATTAGCCTATAAAACACTGAAAGTAGCCATAAGCCTGAAAGCAGAAAGAGTCTTACTTGGGTCACGAAAAGTTCCTGTAGATCCATGGTGAGGCCATGTGAGGGCAAAATGAGACAAAAGAAAGACAACAACAGTGATCAATGATAAGTCTCCACTCTCTACCTTGGATGTTACATGAAACCAACTTCTTTTATTTTGAATGTTGGAATACACAAATGTCACACTTAGGAACTCTGTTGAAATATGCTATAGCCATAAAGACAACATCAAAAATTGCTACCCCGTTCACAATAACATATTGATTTCAAAACATATGTATGCTATTCTATCAGCTATAATCCAAAAGTAGTTAACTACAGTGAAATTATTTAAAGTGACAGTTCACCCAAAATTACAATTCAGTGGTCATTTACTCTCACTCATGTCACTCAAACCTGCCATTTAAAACAAAAAGTGACTTAAAAGTGAAATAGTCATAGAAACAACGTGTTTTTTTAGTGTAGTTTAGAAGTGTCGAAGCAGAGCTTTGTTGTTTGGGTTTGGCACGATCATTATTCGGCGAGACGTTATTCACACTTCAACCTCATAAAGTCAAGACGATGTTTATTTCACGCGCCCCTTCACACGCCAGAGATGTTGTGATATTCTTCTAACTCGTCGCCCGTTGAACGCAGGAGATGCGTGTGGCGGCACAGACCAAGGCGTGCGGGGGTTTAAATATTAATGCCCGGTATGATTTTAATCAACGCTCCTCTGTGCAGAGAGAGAGTAATTAGACATTCTAATGAGGCCCTCCTCCTACTTCCTCTCCATAAGCATTCTAAAAATGTCCTCTCAGCCGAGTCGAGCCGAGCGGCACACCATCAGCCTGACACATTACACAAAGAGCGAACGTTTAAAATATTCAACAGAGACGCTGTCTTAAATTTCACCCCGCTGACATGGGAACCGCAGCTATCTTTCTCTCTGGCTGTGTCTCAATCGGCACAAGAAGGCGAACGGTATGGCAAGAGAGCGGAGCCTGGGCCGTATGTGTGTGCGGCACGGACACAGCCATGCCGATACTGTGTGTTGAATCTTCAGGGAACGCTCCACTGTCAGTCACTCAACTTCATCCCTAGCTTTAATCGATGCTCTGGTCTGTCTTTCCAGCAGGAGGGATTAAAAACGCCAGCCAGATGGTCAGCCCCTGTCCACCCCTCTGGATCACACTGACAGACCGACAGGATGTGAACTCACATGCACAGACCTACACACACAGCATATGCACTAGAGCGCACAGATCGCAGAATCATGGTTGACACTCATACACAAATAATAATATTAATACAGTTTTTATCGCTTGATCATGTATAGCTTAAAAGTAGAGAAGTAAAGTTTCTTTTGCATACCAATTCTGTCTCAAATTCCTAAGTCCTTTACGAACCCGATGAAACAGCTACCTTTGATCAATAAAATACGGCTGTAGTAGGAGGGCGGCATTTTGATCATAGTTTGATAGACAAACTGTTTCTGAAAATCTGCGTTATAAACAGGTAAGCTATTAAAGTGATCTCATTTTCTTTTCAAAACAAAATAAGGTCCACCTACACTTACCAGTAGAGTTGAAGACCCCAGGCGATGGAGGGGTAAACGTCTCAGCCAGCAGCGTGTTGTAAGGTGAACTTCCTGTACGGGTTTGCAGCACAGGGTTGGTCAGAAGATGGTTCCCCATTGTACCTAAAAAATGTAAAAAAAATCCACATTACGTCATAATGTTTTGTGACACTTTTAAAAGCCTTCACAGTAAAGGCCATGCTAAAGATGTGTTATGAAAATACATACAACTATAAAGTGTTGTTAGACTAACGCAATATGGTCATGCAGAATCATACATTATTATGCTAGTGATGGGGTAGAATTAAGAGATCTAAAATATGGTCATGCAAAATCATACAGCCTATATGCTGGTAGCATTCATGGCAATATGCAACTAGTTATAGTTGCAAATAATAACAAAATAAAGGGCTGCCATATTATTATCACATTCTAAATTGTACTTTTTTATAGGATCTGCTTATGCCCCAGTGGACCCTATGTTTACCTGTTTTCCAAAAAATTGAAATATTAGTTTTTAACTTTAAGTTCTGAAAGGTGGCATTACTTCTAGTCACTTGTAAAGTAAGATTAATTTGCTGGTATACAGTGAAATAAAAGCTGTTTCGGATCAAGTCTGTAATTCTACTGTGCATCTGGCAACACCTTAATTTAGGGACCAATAATATTTTAATGGAAATTTGCTTATTAGCTTGTCTATTATTATATTATAACATCTCGGCTGTTTGTTAGTACTTATAAAGAAGACTTGAACTTGACCTTAAAATAAAGTGTGACCTTGTATTTTACAGTGACTGAAAGGTAAATGACCATGAGCATCCCGGATCAGGAATAATACATCATATGAACATGGATTGGCTATTTGCAGTTCACAATAAAGTGTGCTTATTGTGTTCGATACTTCACAAAAAAAAAAGAAAAAAAAAAAAATATATATATATATATATATAAATCCCTAATGTCATTGTGCGGAGTCGTAATGGTTTATTTGATGAAGTGTTTATTTGCAGCGAAGCCGAAATGTATTTGAAGAGTAGTCGTGGAGCGTAATTCCATGACTCACTGTCAGATGGAGTCATTGGGAGGGAAATGGTAATATTTGCTATTATGTAGTTCCACAGAGCAGCCACTGAAACGTGGGTTCATTTCCCAGTGAAATGTGAACGCTTGCAGTAGACAAATGTGACTCAGAGAAATGGAACATTCAGTATGGCCCATAATGCAGGCGCAGAGCTGCAGCCTGGGGCTTTCAGACAGAAATGCCATGAAATTAAAAAGAGGCCAGTATGACATCGAGTGGACTGAGGCAAAGTGCAACCTTGCGCTCTCGCGCTATCATCTATCAGAGAGGACCGCCTCAAGAATTAATTTTAGACGGGCGCTCGCTCACGCTCGCCACACATACTACACACATTTTTTTTTACCTCCTGCAGGAATGTTCCAAGTTAAAGAAAAGTAAAGCTGGGCCACCAGCATTTGTGGCATAAAATTGATTATCACCGAAAATAATTCCAGCTCATTCCTCATTACAGTCAGACACAATGTAGTAAGCAGACTGTTAAAACACACCAACAACAATTAAGCATGAGACTAGTGTGACCTGTTCCATCTGTCAACTTTCATGAACATGTAATGCCGCTAAAGCCCCACAGTGCCGTTTAAGCTATGTAAAAGATGAACTAAACACCATTTGACGTGAGAAAACCTGTTAGGTTTGTGTAATATGCAATACGGATACCAGATCTGCTTTACATGGTGCGAACTCCGCCCATAGAAATTAGTAGCACACAACCAAATGTTCTTCCGTCTGGAAAAGTAGTCCCGTCTGAATAAGAACTACACTAAACGAACAACGCAAGTGCTTTATAGGAATGGCTCACCCAAAACAAAATAATCAAGAAGTAAATGGGTTTGGAAAGAGATTTGGAGAAATGTAACATTTATATCACTTGCTCACCAATGAACCCCCTGCAGTGAAGGGGTGCCGTCAGAATGAGAGTTCAAACAGCAAAAAACAGTAAAACATCACGTGTTGAAAGCAATCAATCTCCAGTTCTTATACTGTATTATTGTCAGTTAAAGTGAAATGCTGCATGATTGTGAAAAATTAATAAAAATTATAAAAATTAATAAATAAAACTAATAACATAATCACGGTTTTACCTACCATTTCTTGGTAATTAATTGTGAAATTTACAAGCAATTTCAGAGAAAAACGATTTTTGTTTTTCGTTTTTTTAAACGGTCTAATCTTTAAAACTATCACTTCAAAACATGATTCCATAAATTAGAATAAAGTTTCTTCCAGTAAAAAAAAAAAAAAGTCAAAATAGTTACTCCTATTGTCCTCTCACATCACAAATTACATATTTGTTTTGATTTGCTTTTGCTGGTAAATGTTCTGTGCATAATTCTTTCCTGATTCAGATCTTTTTCACTGGAGAGGGTACAAATGTTTAATGATGACTTTATTTATTACAAACATGCAGATTTTAACTTCAAATAATGCTACTTGTGTTACAGTATGTTTTTATCAGTCTTTCTGATTAACTGCAGAGGATTCATTGGTGAGCAAGTGTTGATGAGAAAATCTGATGATGAGAAAAAACACTCTACATTAGGGATGGCCGTAGGGGGAGGGAGTAATTTTTCATTAATGTGGAACATATCACATCTTCCGATATTTTTCTGTTAAACCCTTCAGATTTATAGTACCAATAGTTTCTAAAAAACAGAGGACAGAGTCAAAATTATGTTCTGTGTGAATCATCATTAAACCACAAATGTTATCGATAGTGCTTGAATCTATGAACATTCTTTTAATTCCTGTAAATATCTCCCTGGAGTGTCGTGTAAAATGTGAGGGGAATCTAGGCCAGCGGGGAGGAGGTGGAGGTATGACGGCAGCTCTTGGAAGCACAGAAAAGACTTCACACGGCAGTGAAGTGGGAAATAAGAGCGATAGGAGATGAATCTGATAAAGACAGCGGTGTGCACATACACACGCCCTTTCATTACCCTCCATCTCTACTTCTGACTGCCATTCACTCGTGTAACATCCAAAAACTTTTCTGCCGCGGCACAAAACCCTGCCGTTTCCTCTCCCCGGAATCTATTCTTCTTTTTTTGCTGCTATATGGTTTAGATCTGCCTTTCTGTCTCATACTTTCTCTCTCTCTCGCCTTGATTAAAGTCCCCGGAAAGCAACAATCGGCGCACTGCAGTGAGGACGCTACTGTCATTCTCCTCAATTAGAGTAATTACCCCCCGTTCATTCGGCGGCTAATCACTTCATTAAAAACAAAATGGATAGAATTAGCATAAAGAGTGGTGGTTGATTTAGCTGCGGCTTCTCTGTCGTCGCCCCCCTCTCCTCCCACAAACATTGATCTCTGGGATGATCAGAACGGTGGTGACGCCACACTCCGGATCCGGTGATGGAAACAACCTACCTCTCGCATTCTCTCTATTAACAATCACTATCACAAGTGCCCCTGTTATGGATTTTTTCCATTTACTATTCATGCCGTGTGTAACGCAGCTCTAAGTGAATGAAAACATCCTGCAAAGTTTCAAATCTGAAAATGCACCAAGTATACAGTAATTGTATCTCAAAAGAAAGAGGTGAATCTGAATCATTGAAACCAAGAATTAAATCATGTTGACATCAAAATGAAACACTGGCATATTGCCTGTCCACTTGTTGCGCATGCAGTCCTAGGAAAACTTGATTTTCGCATTGGTCTGAATAAAAATGCTAATTCATTCTTTACCACTAGGTGCTGCATTTGACCCAAACCAGTTCATGACGTAGAACCTCTTAGGGTTCCGCTGGTGGCTACATGACCTCCAGAGATGTCGGTTCCAGCTGCAGATGGTCTGGAGGTTCCGCCGATGGCTGCACGACCCCCAGAGATGTCGGTTCTCACGGTAGAGTCTCTGGAGGTTCCGCCAGTGGCTGCGCAACCCCTCAGACTGACTGGAACACTGACCAGGGATCCTAAACCTTCCTAGTCGTGGTTACCATTCATGAACTCTCATCCTGCCCTGTTCACCCTGTTGAGTCAACAGAAGCCCTGGACCCCCCCGTCTGGCCCAGCTATGGCCTTAGGGACTGCCCATAAACTCTTGCATGACTCTGTTACGGCTGTGACAGCTTCCAAAGTACTCTTGTCATGCTTAGTCCCCTGCCTGCTACGGTTAAGGACGTCCCCTCTGAGTTCTTATAACTTATAGTTACAGCCACGGAGGCTGAGGAGCCCTCGTCTCGCCCTTCTACGGCCATGAGGGCCGCCATGGAACCTGGATATCGTGACATATGCTCCTCGGTGTGTCCACCAGAGGACACTCCAGACAGAGCTGTGCCCCCAAACGGACTGCATAGCCCTACATGCCCACACCTCATCACCACACTCACATTCTGATTACACAATACACATACAAGCCACAACCAAGCGCTAAGTCTTTATTTGCCATGGCTATCACTTCTGAGCAGTTTCCTGTGTTTATTTGCCTTGTTACTGACCTTGTTTTGTTTACTCCCCTCATTGATTGTTTGCTGCCTGCCCCAATTTCTGCCTGCATACCTCGACCTCGATTCTGCCTCTTCCCTGTTGCTCTGTTTGCCGGTGTCTGACCCCGCCTGTACGACCTCTTTAATAAACAAGCTGCAAATGGATCCGCACGCCTCCGTATTGTTCCTCACAGTTGAAATAAATTGAATTTAGAAATGTTGCCTTTAAAATTAACTAGGGCTTCACAACACAAGATAAACAAGTGGTATGACTCAATTGGCTTGTTTTGAAGGAAAATGCACAAACAGATTACTAATAATGCTGAAATCAGTTTTTTTCAACTGAGATACAGTATACAGTACAACTAAAAATGAATGATGTTTCCAAATTAACACTAATTTGTATAAAATTACATAACAGTAACATCTTTACATTAATTACATTAAATTAACTATAAAATAAAAAGTGACAGTGCATTGTTCTTGATCTAAACTGACCCGATTAACATGAAAAGTAACACATTTTTACCATAAAATTGTGTAATTGATTTGTTTTGTCTTTTACAATCACCATATGAAACAATAAAATGCACAAAAACACATCATTTACACAAGTTTTTGCCCAAACCTTAAATGCCTATTAAATGAATAAAACTAGAGGAATTTGTTAGCTTTAAGATTAGTTTTTTAATTCAATTATTTGTCTTGGATCTCAAAGCTTAACTTTTTCAATCTAGCACCTGCATGCAAGCCTTCTGTTGCCTGGCAAAATGTAATATTTCTTAAACAAAATGTGAAAAGGGTCAGATATATTTTTTCCTGACAGGCTCTGCTTTTTTTCATATACACATATTGAAAACTTTGCTCAAGTTGAAATTACATAAATCAAAGCACACGGAGAAGAACACTCGAAAATTCGACAGAAAGATGCTTGTCTATAGCCTGCTGCAGTACAAGCTGCGCACGACAAATGCTGCCAGTAGAAAAAGCACAATCAGCGCACTGTTCCTGCTATGCATATGCTCCGCTTATGCGTGCAGTGTAACCGGCGTGTTTAACGCGCCGCTTAATTCATGCGAATTGCGCTGCAGAATGTCTAATTGCGTCTTAGCATTGACTTAACATGTAAATCATGCTTCATTCGTGTCTGGTGTGAACGCAAGAATGAATGTCTTGTTAAATCCACAAATGCATTTGTTTATTTAATATAATTGCAGCATTTGCTGTAATGTAATCGCATAGGCTGACAGCGGGATTGCGGTATAATTAATCATGCAGCACTACATATAACTGAAATAAAACTAAAGTACAAAATTTATTAAAACTGAATAAAAATGAATTAAAGATAAATATAAACTAATTAAAAATGTTAATAAAATTACTAATGCATGACAAAATTACTAAAACCTAAATTAAAATGAAAGTAAAAAATATGGAAAAAATTAACAAAAAACCTTTTCGAAGTATTAATTAATTATATAATAGTACATACATGATACTACTACACTAATACACTGGTCTACTGTATAAAAAGATTTTCATGTAATGAGGAATTAGAAATTTTAATTAAACTAATTGAAAGACGTGAAAATAAACTAAAAACCTTGAATTAGGAAAGAGCAGTAAATAGCATTTCAAAAGTTCATTTTAAAAGTAATAGTAATTAAAAATTAAATCTGCAGTAGAAAAACATTACTAATATTATAAGAGAACCCATAGAGTGTATATATACTATACCATGATGGTTCACTCACATTAATATTGCAAAATGCAATATGGTGGAATTAGTCTTGCTTTATAAATAAAAGTGTCAACTGAAGCTTAATTTCCCATAGAGACAGTGATTGTCCTTGACATTTCACATGTGCACTGGCTGAATCATTTTGTACTTTTTTAAGCTATTTGGATACAAGAAACTACATTTACGGGACAATTCATATCAACTTTTACTGCTACTGCTTAAATGTTTGGTAACACTTTAGAAGAAGTAACACTTGTTAATTAATAGTAAATGCGGTAGTTGTTTAGTATAGGTATTGAATAGTGATGTAGAATAAAGTCATTTAGAATAATATCTATCACTAACAAATGGCTAATATTCTAGTAATATGCATACTAATAAGCAGTTAATAGGTGTAACCATAAAATAAAGTGTTACCAAAAGTTTCAATGTGAATTGAGCCAGAAGTTGTTGAGAATTCTGCATTTCAAGTAGATAGGAGATGTTAGTATTGCATGCCTGAAATAGCTGATAAATGGCCCCTGAGTGAACCGATTTCTTGAAAGGGACTTCAGTGGAAAAAATGGCCATTTTAAGCACAGACACATACAGTAGCTAAAGATGGTTGCATGCTGGGAAATTTGAAGGCAGAAGAAAGGTCTCACCACGATTAAGAGTGGGTGTGCTGTTGATGTCTCCAGCCATGAAGGACGACTCTGTCTGCTTTCGCACCGTGTCGTTCCACATACGACGTATTCGACTCTGAAACAGGTGAGCAGGATGAATTGGTATATGGAATATAACAGCAGTCTATAAATAGCTATGCTGCCAGTGTGCATGTGTGTCACCTGTCTGTGTACCGCTGCATGACGTGCCTGGCTGCCGCTGTAGTAGCGGTTGTTGGCACGAAGAGCAGAATTCTTCAGCGATCCATGGGAGCTCGTAGTGGAGGTGCGACTGCAGCAGTAAGAATGACGCAGGCACTTGCTGTACTCCTTATGCACCTAAAACACAAAAAAAACATTCAGTTACTGTAGGTAACGTGGCTAATGAAACCATCTAAACAAACCATTGCATACTGCAAATAAATAAATAGAAAAAAATTAGTTGAAATTAATATTAAAAGCAACAGGATGAACATTAAGTAGGACTTAAGTACATCTTTATATGTAATTTCAAAATAACTAATATTGTCTTTGAAATATGGTTAAAGTGTACTGTTTTATGTATTGACAAGCAAATTACATTTTAATGTAATTTCTATTATACCTTTGTGATTATACATTTATAATGATATTGCAGTTTAAGTACATTTAAAATCTATTTATTTCAAATGTCATTTAAGTTACAATCAATTACAATATGCAAGCCTTAGTATGTAGTGTAACATGCAAACATTTCATTTGAAATGATTGAAAAGTGTGGTTTTTAAAAGTTGTACTATGCTTAGAAACATAGCCATGAAAGTGTATCAAAGTACACTTAAGTGGCCTTGTACAGTACTTCGATATATTATCTGCAAGTACAGTTTTATTAAACAAACAGTTTAAAGTACATTACAGTAGCACATTTAATGAAATTAAGAACACTTCTTGTTCACACGGAGTGTTATTTCTATACTTAAGTCACCAACTTGAGTTATTTTACAGTAACATATTACACACTTCGAAATTATTATTGTTAATAGCTCAGATAGCTTGACACAGGAAGTAGCTTGGAAAGTGCTTCTTCAAAACAGGGTTCAACCAATGGCGTGTGTTTGTTTAACCGAACACAGACAGGTGGATTGCTTGAAAACCTGCTTGAAAACAATTAGTATTTTTCTTTTATTGCCAATAATCGTGCAGAAATTACATCCATCACCTTCAAATAAAGCTAATTATAAAAACAGTAACATCACAGATGAATCCTAACCCAAAGGTATTCTTGCAAAATTGGATGACACCGCCATTTTTGTCTTTTTCCACATTTAGATAACTTGTGAGGAAATTTAGTCCCCAAAGTATTATATGGGTATGAAACATTAATGGTGCTGACCTTTTTCTGCAGAGCACAGTGGAAGATGAAGATGAACATGCCCTGGAAGGCATTAAAGGTAGTGAAAAGATACGCCATGATGACGGTGTTCTCATTGATAAAGAGGAGGCCAAAGGCCCAAGTCAGACCCAAGAGGAAGAGCAGTGCGATAGCCCCCAGAGCCCAAGACCTGAGGGAGAACACGTGTGCATTCACAATACATACAGATGCAACAAAAACATCATAGATAATGCCAATATAATGTGTATTTTTGCGGTGGAAGTCTCTCACTTGATGTTGTCCAAGCGGCTGGAGTCGGGTTTGAGGGCGGATGAGTTACGGACCATCTTGTGAAGCGTTATCATGAGGAACACCAGGTTCAACTAAAAGCCAAAAAGTAAAAATGTATCTATATAAAAAGTGCAAGGCCTTTAGAAAATGTCTACACTGACAATTCAAACAATGGCTTTTTTTCTCACAACGAGCCTCATTCATAAAACACAAGCTGAACTTCAGTGCAAATTGTTCGTGAAATCGAACTTAAATTGCTGCAATTAAACGCAACCATTTACATGAGAATGGTGATACGCAGAAATTCACTCATTTAGTGTTAGATGAGAGATCAGGTGCTAATGCAAGTAAAAAAAGAACTTTCGAAAGGTTAAAAAAAAATGTTTTTCTCACAAACTAATAAAAACAAAAGCACATTAGTAAAATATATTGTAATTATGAAAATGTCAGCAAGTTCCCATATCTAAATCTAATCTAAGCTCCACACTCATATAAAGCATATTACAGCCAAAACATAGTCGTCAGCAGCAACAGATCCATAGGTGAACAAAAGTGCTTTGTTTGATATGACTAGCGCAGCACTTTTTTAGAGAGAGAGAGAGAAAAAAAAGGAACAAACTCTGTGAGCAAAGCAGAGAGAGGGCTGAATGTTTGAAGAGAACAATACCATGATAATGAAGGACACGGGGCCGATAAAACTCCAGATGAAGTAGTTATCCACCCTCAACCAGCACCTACACACAAAAACACACATACATGATAACTTCATCAGTAACATTTCACTGTTCGAAGACCAATCGCTTCATTACAGGCAAAAGCAGATATGCATTTTATGAAGTAGCACATTATTGATCATCGGACGCTTTGGAATAATTGCACGACATCTTAAAAGTATCATTGCTATCAATATGACAATACATTTTTTGGCATGAAAACAAGCTTATAAAAAAGCATTATATGTAGTTGAAGGTTAAGCTCAGTTTTTAATCATTAGCGCACTGAGTCAGCGTCTCATTTTCTGCACTGTAGTCAACATTCAAAAGTCTGCAGCTGTGCTATTTTTCCACTGTCGCACACACATAAACACAGACCAACACACACTCGCGTGCACACAAACGCACAAAATGACACACTCTCACACATTCAGTAATCAGCTCAGTTAAAGGGGCCGTAAGCGATTTTGTTAACTTCCGCCAGATAATAAATTAGACCACACCTTCTGACCAAAACCCCGCCCTCTTAAAGTACCAGCAGCCGAATCCAATGTTATCAAAAATGTCAAATTAGGGCTCCCGCTCTTTTGAACATCTAACTTTTTAACCACAACTGTTTAGTAAGGAAGATTTAATGATAAAAAGTGCCATTAGGATTATTTGAAGCATTTTAAAAGC
The DNA here is from genome assembly GCA_032357475.1 of Enteromius thamalakanensis. Classification (NCBI taxonomy): domain Eukaryota; kingdom Metazoa; phylum Chordata; class Actinopteri; order Cypriniformes; family Cyprinidae; genus Enteromius; species Enteromius thamalakanensis. The sequence goes on from JAUCMT010000068.1 coordinate 3,705,610, forward strand.
TGAATGAATAAATAAATTCATTAATATTTCAGAGTTAAATTTAAAAATACTGACATTTACATAACTTTTTAAAACTTTATTTATTAGATTATAAACTCCCTAATATTTCCAGGTTTCCATGACCTTCAATACGCTCTACAAAATATAATTTTTCCGAAGTAATGTTAAAAATAGTGCAAGATGCAGCTTTGAGAAGTGAATTATCAGGGCAGGATCTGTCAGATTTATGCATGCTATTCAAAAAAAAAAGGTGCTTGCAACATCTTTAACTGGCTTCATTTATAATTCACATGATGACCTTGGTTAGGCTAGGATCACATGTCAGTGGCCAATCATCCAACTGAACGCCAAACTACATAATACCAGTGTATGTATCCGAGTGAAAGATGATACTGCACTATATGGAATTTAAACTCCCAGAGAGCCATTTTGCTTGAATCCATTTAAATGAAACAAACGGTTTGAAGAGGGGGTCGGTCCTCTGCTCAATGGCCCTTGTATGGCTGAATGCGAACAGACTGCATCATACAGTACATACGCTTTTTTTGTCCCGTAGCTGCGATAGTCAATGGCTGCCGAGATGCCCACCACCAGGGCGGGAAAGCAGTAGCCGCACAGGTAGTAGTATTTCTTTCGGGAGTATTCGCTCTCAAAGACCTCAACCAGCATCAGATACAGCTGGATTCCCTCCAGACACATCCAGGAAAACGCAGCCAGGAAGAAGAAATGCAGCAGACCCGCAAAAATGGGGCATGCAATCTGTGTTTGGAGAAAAAAATAGGAAAGAAAAGGTTAGGGAGAAAAATATCAGACCAAGTATAGTGCATAGAAACTACAGTAGGAACATAAAAGGAATAGCTCATGCAAAAATGATCTTTGTGTTTTTTTCAAACCTATGTATGACTGACTTTATATTGAGGAACATACTGTATTTGGAAGAATGTGAGTAGCTAAATAGCACGACTTCTAATTTTTGCGAAAGAATAGAATGGAAATCAATAGGTACTGAAATTTGCACTTTATTTGGGTCCAGAAGCACCTACTTCTGACTGAGCTGAATTATATGTTGTTTTTAGGTGACTCTGTCCTCCAACACTCCCAAATATAATAAATGTTTCTATTTTCAGATGATAATCACATTTAAAAGTGATTTATTTTGCTGGGCTGCAGTGTGAAGAAAAAGAAAATGTAGCCGGCACATAAAAGGACTCCCTGCAGACGCATCTGCCAATCGACTGGATGAACGAATGCGCAGGCGGAAAACAGCCATCCCACTATTGCAAGTGCACTCACCTAAAAACATCCACCTTTCAGCAAATCACTTACTGCGAACGTCACGTAACGTTATTAATATTCATGACTCAAGTCGTGCTTGGCACAGTTTGTGCGCTGAGCCTGACAGGAAGTAAATTTCTTAAGAGAGAAGTGAACAACAGAAGAGAAGCAGTCTTTGACAATAACGTTTATATATATATTTTAAATACGTAGTTGTTGAAAGCAAGTTTTGGGCTTAATAATGCACTGAGTGACTGGTGTTTCTGGAAAGTTTGGTTTTCAAGTTTTTAAATCATGCCTTGTATAAACGTATCCACAGCAACTTGGCAACCATACTTGCAAAGAGAGGTTGATGAGATTTATAATGCAACCCCCGCACTTTATGTATCGTTTCTACGCCCCTGCAAAGCGGAAGATACAGATCTGCTCATGGATTTATCATTTACTAGTTAAGTGCCTCATAAAAAACTATATCTTTTGAAAAAGAAAAGAAAAGAAAAAGGCTCTGAAACATTATTCAGCTACATCTTCTTCTTCTCAAGAGCTGATTGCAGCGGCCTTGGCATCTTGTAAAATTATGCCGCTTGAACCCTACAAGAGATGCGTTAAATCAGCCAATCAGATGACACCACCGCTTTCAATAGGAAACTGTCTGTTTTCAGTAGACTGATGTGAGGCATCACAATTTGAAACTAATAAGTCTCAATATCCTAATCATTTTAAAATGTGTCCAGGCTGTATTTTATATTGATTACGCATTCAATCAGCTGCTCTTGAATCGGAAAAACATAGCTGAGCCGATAATTTAGGGAATAATTTTCGATCTGAACTCAGCAAGTTTAAATCGTTCACAGTGTTTAATGTTTTAATTGGTTGTTGGTTCTCCTTCTTTTTTTGCCAAAAATCCTTATGATAGTGAGTAAAGATCCTTTTCCATGAAGCTATTTAGTCAATTTCTTACTGAGAATATATTAAAACCTAATTTTTGATTAGTAAAATGCATTGATAAGATCTTTACTTGGACAACTTTAAAGGTGATTTTCTTCACATTTAGATTTTTGTGTACCCTCAGATTCTAGATGTTCATATAGTTACATCTCTGTCAAATATTGCCCAATCTATCCAAATCATACATCAATGGGAAGCTTATTTATTCAGCCTTCAGATCATGTATAAATCTTAATTTCAGAAAA